>OY856412.1:77795000-78342500 GCA_963693085.1 Alisma plantago-aquatica | reverse complement strand
AATATCATGTTATCCGAGGCCTCAAATCCTTGGATGTTACAATTCGCTAGTTACTTCTTCTCATATATTGAAATTCTCATGGTGAAAATTCATGTAAGCATTTCATAAACAATAATTATGAAACAATGCAATTATTTTCTATTACTTGTTATTTGATAAAAATCTAGATCCTTGGGTAAAATTATAGGTAGTGCCTCTCATATTTTTGGCCTTCCTTAATTGGGAGTTGTTGAAAAGTTAGGTCATTACATTTGGTATCAAAGCCCCAAAATTTTCAAATAATATTAAATAGTTTATAATTGATTCCACCACCATTTGTCCCCTCTCAAGTAATCTATAGAAATATGAGGAAATTATTAGGGCATTTTTTAAAGATAATGGTATCTAGGAGGGACCATGACCTGTGGGCTAGCAAAACTTTCCTCCACATTGCTAGTTGTCTTAGGAGGACTTCTAGGCCTGTGCATCCTTCCTGTTCAAGTTGGATGATTTTGCCCGAAGTAAAATACCTTTAGGTTTTCTTCTCATCTTGATTCATCCACTTCTCATCCTTTTTTTTATAAATCCTACAAGAAACTTCCCTCCTCATCTCAATTTAGGGTTTTTGAGAAGTAGGATTAAGGCATCCTCTACCAATTAATTTACATGTAATGAAATTTGGAAATAATAATGCACATCTAATGCAGAAATAATAATGTACATGTAATGTGGAATTAATAATGTACATGTAATATGGGAATAATGATGAAGAAAAGAAAAAAATGGTTTTATGAGTTACAAGGTAAACTCTAGATGGATCTAGGGTTGGTTAGGAAACCCGTAGTGGGTCAAGAGAATTATAAAACCCTAATATGTAGGGTGTCGTTTGAGTAGTCCCTAACCCTAACCTAAATCCTAATCCTAGAAAAAAGGGAGTGGTGTATACCCATATGAACCTCAAAGGGGAATAAGAAAGATAAAAGTGAATATAGGTGACCTAGCCACATATACATATGGATAAATTCATTCATGACACATGAGCAAATTTTTAATAGACATAAGCAACCTATGAATAATGCATTTACAGATATAATCTGCTTGGACCCTAAATAATATATCTCTGGTGAGTTAAAGAGCATGGGGGTGAAAAAATGGGTCATTCTGGAAATGACTATGAACCATGCTCAGACAGGATGGTATGAAAGTCCACTAGGACTAAATGATATGAAAGTCCACTTGGACTACATAATATGAAAGTCCACTGGGACTAAATGAGATGAAAGTCCACTGGGACTAAATGATATGAAAGTCCACTGGGACTAAATGATACAAAAGTCCACTATGACTAAATGATACGAAAGTACACTCAGACTATACGATATGAAAGTCCACTAGGACTAAAACCCTAAGGATAGGGTTCCATATAAAGAGGCTTCCCTAAAGAGAGGGCTCACCATGAGAGAAAATCTATAATGTTGAGAAGTTATAATAAGAAATGCATATTTAAGTTGTATAAAGAATGAAAATTTGAAGCCCTTAGTTCACGTTTTAAGGTTAGTGTGCCAACCTGGGGTGGGTCAACCTAATAGTGGGAAAAGTACCTATGGGGGAGGTAAAACCTTAGACCTTGGGGTTAGGTTGTGGATAGAGAGCCTAACTTCCTCCTATGAGCCAAAAGGCACCCTAGGTTAGGACCTTCCCTAGAAAGGTAAGTTGACTAAATCAATTTAAAGATTGAGATAACCTTAGTTTTCATCTAAAGGGTGGATAAATAATGGTATAAAATATGAAAGCACATATATTGAGTATGATTCTTTGAACCCAAGTATGCCATCTCTGAGAAACATAAGGAGAAGTCACTATGGAAGTGGCTGACCGCATGAGACCAAGTCCAGAAAAGAAAGTTGCCATGAGTTCCATGAGGGGACATAAAGTGAATAAAGAGCATCATAAGAGATGGAGGAAATCAGTTTAAAGAATTACATTTGAAAATAATGTGCTATGGATGAGCCCTTGGAAAGGGTAGAGCCCAAAGTCAATTCTAAGGTCAAGTAGGGAGTATTAAAGGTATACAAGACTGATGCAATTAGGAGTTGATTGACCTTAAATGCACAAGACCATCTGGATGGGAGGTAACAACTATGTCTTTCTGAGGCCCATGTCTCAAGAGATTGACCACTTTCATGATGTTCATGTGGTTAATGGGTGAATGTGAGAGGAAATCCCTAAATTCATAAGGATGAGATCACTCCAAAAGTACATGTACCCCTAGAGATCTCAAGGAAGTGGTTAAGGCTCATAATACATGAGGTGTAAATATAAAAGATACAAGAACTCATGTAACAATGAAAGCTTAAGAGGAGTTGCACATACACTCAACAATGAAATACACTTGACTTCATGAAACATAAGAATATTGTAGAATTAATAAGTAGGTATGGTTCAGAGTCCTATTGAGAATGAATTGACCTAAAATGCAAAATTTTAATGTGTAAACAATACCATATCATATGATTAAGAGAGATTGGTGTAGACACATGTTATGCTTAAAATTGACATATGAGAACGAATACCTTAGGTTGAAATTCATGACATGGCCTAGGGTTTGAGGTGTTAACTCAACCTTATGTGATGACAATTGAATACTAGGCTGGAAACCTAGGTGAAAAGATAATCACCAAATGGAAATGATAAAAAAATGGCTAAGTGACAATGTTGCAAAATGAATGGGAATGTGGAAACATCCTGAATTGAATTGAGGAAACTTGTCAAAGACATCTAAGTAGGGTTGATAACCTTAAAATATGGGATTAAGAACAGTTAACATTCACCTTAAGCTTACTAAATTTAAAATTTTGGGGCAAAATTCCTTTTCTCGAGGGGTGAATTTTATATCCTCAATTTTTATGAAATTGAATAATATAATATAAAGCATGAATTGATAAATAATTTCCCTAATGGTATTATTCATGGAATAATAATTTCCTTGTGACAAATAAAATAAATAAAATGTATTTCACTTGCAATAATCCATTAACAATATTGGAATGGAAAATCAAATAAAAAGGGATTTCTAAGAGAAATGGAAAACTAGTGTTTTTAGTTTAGGAATTGTGTGGAATCTTCAAGAAATAAGAGTTTTGTTTATAGTTAAATATTAATGACTTTGTGAATTATTAGATAATAGAATTACAGTATAATATGCAAGTTTCCAAAGGAAAATAAAGTACATGGTGCTTTAGATAATTAAAAGAATAATTTTTTATCCAATTTGGCAACATATGTTGTGAGACATCAATCAATACTATTTTGATTTTTTTTTGGGTAACATGTCAGTACACCTGACTACGAGCAGGAAACAAAGGCAAACATATGAAGGAAGATCTCAAGATCTCTAATATACAGAGAAAGTAAAAAGTCAGGACATTCCTTCCAAGGCCTAGCTAGGTCCGACTGTTTGAGGTGGCGCTTGGCAAGACAATCGAGAAGCTTGTTCTAGTCTCTTTTCATGTAGATGACATCCACTGAGCTTAGTCAAAGGTGTTTTTTGATGGTGTGAACCTGAAGAAAGTACTTGGATGGAGGTTCCTTCCACCCTTTGATCCATTGTACTTCGTTGCTAGAGTCACTAACAACAACGTAGGTCAAGAGATTTCTAGATTTGGCATGCCCGAGACCATCCAGGATGGCTTTTAGTCTTCCATCCATCGGATCTGAGCCTGGGTACTTGTTGGAAGGTCCACACAACTATTGTCCCGAGATATCCCTTAGAATCATACTCATGGATTATACCTTCTTGCTGGCATCCACTGCCATGTCAACATGCGTGATGGCACTCAGATTGTAAATGGTTGAGGCGACTGGGCTAGGAAGGGAGATGGGTCTTCTGACATTCAGCCTTTTCTAGAATGTTGCTTTCACAGTGATGAGAGCAGACTTACAATTTTCTTCCAGGATAACCGGGGGTGTCTTTCTTCCTTTAAATATTGAGAGATTTCTATCCCTTTGTAACTATTTTTATGTAACTCTTAATATACTTAGAGATAATAATAAAAGGAGGATAATTCTAGAGTTGGGAGGAAACAGACAGACCATGAGATAATGGTGTTGTTTTAAATAATGCTGGAAAAGAGCAAGTTCTAGATATAAAATATATCCCAATAAAACTCAAGAAATTGGATATAGGTGGGAAAAATATTAACGAGTTTCAATAATTTGTGTAAAGAATATGCCAATGAGAGAGATAAAAGAATATTTAGCAAACAGTGATACAGTTGATTCTAAATAGATTAAATGATCAATTATCCAAACTACACCATATTGGTATGTACTTACCTTAATGGATTTTTGGGTGTCAATTAAGTAAAGATGGTAATCTAATTAAAGGAATACTTGGGTAGCAAATAAGAATATGTGCACCATCTTTATGGCAATCCATTGAATATCTCCTACCTTTTTCATGTGTAGGAGGGGGAATCCTTCCTAGTTGGTATTGAGTTATTAAATAAAAGGAGTATCTTTACAAGGATGTTGTTACTTGGATGTAAAATGTCATAATACTGAAAGAAAGAAAAGAAGGAACGAGAAAGGAAAGGATGAGAGGGAGCATCTATATATATGGGTTTCACATGACATACATGACCAACCCCTCTTCTTGCGCCATCCTCCATCTCTCTTCCTCCTCCTATCCACTAGGGTTTCCCCTAGTATGATTTTATATATATGGTTCATAGGGATACCACACCACATGGAGACAAAGGATCCATCCTCATTGGATCCTGATGGTCTGTGAAGCCTCCCTAGAATCTGACTGCTCGTGGATGGGGCGCTTAGCCATCGAACTCCCTACTCTCTTCCTCCATCTTTTCTTTCAAGATCGACCTCAAACCATGGCCTAAATGTCCATCCTGGGTATGTCAAGAAGTTTTGAAGGAGCTTCGATAAGAAGAAAACCCCCACCCAGTTTCATGTCCCTATCTAAGGTCAATGACCATCGCCAACAATAGGTACTCGCCACTGGAAAATCTTTTAGTATGATGGCAATGGAGCTAGACCAAGTGGGAGAGGGATGATACAATATAGAGAGTGGAGCATGGAGGTGATCTATAGGGAACTGTAATGGAGAAAGGGTTTTACCCTGGCAGTCGATGCTAATATCCAAGCCGGGGTGACATTGGGGTTTGTTTGACTGCAACGTTGGAGGTGGCGTCTGCGATCTGTAGTGGAGGAATAGTGGTGCTTGTAGGAGGATTCAGGGAAGTGGAGGAGTGCAGGGCACTTGGAGACCTATCAATGCTTCACTAGGGTAGGACTGAAGACAGTGCCTTACCTCCTGATCCAACGGTGTCATGCATCCATTACACGCGACCATGAACAAGATGGGAAGAGGACGCCTTGGTGGGGAAGGGTGGTCAAATGACTGAAGTAACCCTCGACATCTGTTGAAGGCATAAGGCCATGGAGGTCTTTTTTTCTATTTTAAGTTGGCCTAAATAAAGGTATGTATATTGTTATCTTTGATGATGTGGCATGCACTAATTGTCCAATATTAATTTATACTATCAAATTAATAGTTAATTATTGGTAAATTAGATCATGACAAGTTATATATGAATTTAAATTGGAAAAATGAGAGAAATCTAAATAAAATAGTTTCAAAGTCTAATTATGCTTCCGGTTCCAAAAGTAGTGTAAATATGATGTAAAGTGGTGATTAATTCGTATGAACCCTAGGTTTTGCTAAATAGGTTGTTAATCATGTTAAATATGATTCTTTGAAATGTGAATTGATAATGTGGAATCTAAGGGTAATATACCTAGTTTAGGACCGAGTAGGGTTTAATGTGATTCATTTGATGGTGACACTTTAGGATTTACATACATGCATATGTAATATGAATGCTTGGATTCATATTTGTTTATTGGATTGCTTGAACATACTTGAAGTATATTCTGCATAATAGTCTGCATGGTTCTACAAGAGGTACATGGTTACGTCTATGATTAACCACATTAGTATGCCAGTGCTTTCTGAGGTTTTCTTGAGGATTTAAAAATTAAAATGTTGGTTGTTTATTTAATCCTATCCAATCATAATTCCACTATGAGTATCACATAATGAAAGATTATGTGAAGAAATTGTCTGTTCATATTTGCAAGTAATTTTTTGAATATATGTTGCTATGTACTTGCACATTTTTGTATGCACCCCACGTACACAGTATAACTTGTTATATTGATCTACATTTTGGTTTCCCAACATTTTAGGCACATGTTAGATAAGGTGATATCAAGATATGATGGACAAATCAAATTACATGAAGACATAAAGCTAAGTAAGGAGGATGAGCTTGTTAATTCTTCTCATATATTGAAATTCTCATGGTGAAAGTTCATGTAAGAATTGTGTAAAGAATAATTGTGAAATAATGACTTTTTTCTATTACTTGTAGTTTGATTAAGATCTAGATCCTTGGGTAAAATTATAGGTAATGTCTCTCATCTTTTTGGTCTTCCTTAATTGGGGGTTGTTGAAAAGTGAGGTTGTTATATAGACTATAATCTTATTTCTCTTGATATGGTATTTCTTATACCATTTGATATGTATCCCTAATTTGTTTATTATATCTGTAAGAGTTACACCATTCTCTACTGAGTAGTCTTCTATTTTTCATAATATATATATATATATATATATATATATATATATGTGTGTGTGTGTGTGTGTGTGTGTGTGTGTGTTTTGTTGGATATTGTGCTTCCTCTGGAAGTGACTATTATTGTACTTCCTATAGAAGTGTCTAGTATAAAATTTCTTGTAGAAGTGTCTAGGATCATGCAAAGTATCCATTTAATTTTGACATATTGGACTACACTTCATTCAGAAGTAGCAAAAAATTATCTTGACACTTATTGGCTAAAATGGAAGAAATCGTGATAAAATATAAGTGTTTCTGATGACTTGATTTGTGTAGAATGTGTATATTCTTTTTGTAAGTCCTACCACATACACTTTATTTTTTAATAATAAACTATTTTGATTTTAGTCACAACTTACTTATACATTTACGCTGACCACATGTATTGATTTTTTTTATGTATAACATGTGGACTACCAAGATCATGATTTTGCACCAATCTGAATTACTCTGATAAAATGAAAAAAATCCATCCAATCTTCATGAGGGAATATTGCTAATGTAAAATAGGTTAATTAGTTGAAGTTTTGTTTCCTTGTACTTTGTCTAGTTTGGATTTGAGACATGTTGTAAACTTCTATAATTTTCATTCAACTAATAAAGGAATTTTTTTAGTTATCATGTATGTTGTGTGTGTGATTTTAGGTCTCTTTGTGTGGGTGCTTCAATCCCTTTAACACTATCTAGGTAGTGGGATCAGGATTGGGGTGAGAATAAATCTAAGATAGTTGGTATTAGAGGTAGAAACATAGCCTCTAGATGATTGTTATTTAAAATTTTAGATCTAGAATGAACCTATGAAACCCTAAAGTCCACAATGGTGAAAAACTTAGCGGTCTAGGCTCAGGGTTTCTAGCTAGTAATCACCTCCTATCCTTCTCACGATGGTATCTTAGGTTCCCCATTTTACGTGGCTTTATTTTATTAAAAAAATGGACCTAAATTCCTCTGAAAACTTAGACAATCTTCCCTCACTTCATCTTTTCTCTAAGGAATGCCCTAATACCACCAGTTAGATTGAAGTAGGATGAATTTCATCTTTTTCTATATCTCGTTATGTGTCTTGACATGATCTTTGTTATCTCAATTGTGGATAGCCTAGGATGGGAAATTGAAATTCAAATTAATTTGTAAAATTTGACTATAGTTCTAAGTTTTCTATGGATGGATTTTGACTTGAAACTATATTATGAGAATTGAAGGTACTCTTTGAATAATGGAACCCTACTATACACAAAGTGAACTCAATATCTTTAGTATGATAATATACTCCAACTGAGAGAACCTATGCATAATATCTTGTAGTTGAAATTCTCCTATTGACTATAATGTCTTTCAAGTAAACTCAATTTAAATTTTTTGAGAGACATTAGACCTAGATCATTTTTTTAGTATGGACTAGTGATTGAAGAGATCAAATTTATGTGTCCATTCCTTATGCACACTCTGCTTCATCCTCAGTTCATCCCTTTGGAAATTATCTAAAAGGACATCTTTTTTAATATTTAAAATAGAAAAAGTTGTTCACTTATTTCCATTTGAAGTCTTTGATCCAAAACTCAAATCGAGAAATATTATTAATAAATCTAAGTTCTTGACCTGATGTTTTTTTGAATGTTAGGGTTGTTATGAAACCCTCCCCCAGTTTCCACCATTGAAGGATGATTGTAGGGACAATGACCATAGTCTCATATTTCTAGGATCCCAACTTAAGAAATATCAAATGATACTGATAATTTCATTGATAACTTGAATATCAAAAAGAGGCTGTTGATTTTCTCCTCAAAGAAGAGTACATAATTATCCAAGATGAAGACACTACATTAAAAAATATACTACATGGAATAAGATCAATATTTATCTAAATATCCTCCTTGTGACATTAACTTTAATATCTTGAATGTATTTATGTGAATCTTCAATTCATCATATCTTCACGTGATCCGTTACTCAAAACACCACTAAATAAATACATAGATCAATGTATTCTTAGACTATGTACATGAGAACATACAAAAGTGTATATATACATATAATAACATATATTTCTCATCAAGGATATAATTTCACATATGAACTTGTATATTCATTTAAATAGTCTAACCCATACAGTCACACCATTTCGAGTGTATTCACTTATTGTATTTCATTGTACTTAGGTGAAATACCTCTTAGTAGGTCTAACCTTGGATTCATGATATCATGGATTCCTTTATGTGATACATATACTGGAATTACAATGGAATGATATTCAATAAACATCCAAGTAGTTAATTATTCAAACATCAAGAAACTAACAAAAATCCTCAGAATTTGATATATGCATGTATTCATAAGATAACCATATAGATTTACTAATGACATCATGTAGTCATACTTTAACTATCTTAAAGTATATGATCAAACCAATCAAGCATATTGTACTTCCAACAATCAACATTATTTGAAAGTATACATAACATTAAGTTTCACCGTGTATCCATGATAGTAATCAAGCTAAAGTATAGGGATTAGGTTCCCTTAGTTTAGGGCTGATATTTAGATTAGATATCAATACCCTAATTCACATGCATATGGCCTAAAAATTTAAAATCTATATATGCATCATCATCATCATAATGTCTTGGGATCTCATTATTATTCAACAAAATTAGATTATATACACACTTCACATGTACAATCACTTATTCACCAAACTAGAGTTTAGGGTCAAAAAATCCTAATTCTATTATCTTATAGTCTTAAGGGTTAGAAATCCTAATTAACCATTAGTTGTGACCTTAACTCATAGATTAATCACATCATGATTTCATCATTAAATTATTTTTATCAATTGAATAAGATATCAAAATGGTTTCATGAATGAATGGTATTCCTATAATCATCATTAATAATGCAATATCTATTGTATAATTTTTGAAATACGATCAGAATAAGGCATTCAAACTATTTTGTTAATAATGAACACATTTTTTGTCATTTTAGAATATATTTTAGTATCATATAAGATACATTCTATTAACTACATTTAGTATAAACTAAAATTGTATTTGGTCAATCACATGATGAAACATTAGAAAAAGAATATATTCCTATTTCTTATTTGATAGTTTGGGATCATGTCAATTGATCCAACTGCCCCTTGATGCTATGAAACCGTGCTTCACACACTTGAGGTCATGTGTATCATGTTATCCCAACCTTTGTTTTCCTCACAGAAGACATTTCTCCCACCATGAGAGGTTGTAACGACCCTGCCTCCTGGTAACCCCCAATTAAGGGAGACCAAGAGGTCAAAGCCATTAGCCCAATTAACAAGATCAAAGGTTAGACAAATAATCAATAACAATTATCAAATTCTACCAACTAAACTGAAAGGATGTAATGAAATAAAACTTTGCATACCTTTTTCAAAAATTGGATATCTAACTTCTATCCACATCTGGACTCTATTCTAACTAATCCTCCTTGCACTTTTTTTCTTAATTTCACAATGTGCCACTTTACTGTTTGTCTTTTTCAATCTTGTACCTAAAATGCTCACAAACAAAATGTCGGTCAACATATCAAAATATGCCGGTATGTGGGGACAACCAAAATCTCACAAATATGGCTAACAATCTAATTATCACAATCACTTTAATTAACAAGCCAAATTATGCTTTTAGTGTGACTTTCTCCACCGCTTTTGCCCTAACCCTGGTATACCCCCTTTCGGGTTTCACTTTTTCCATTGACTTAAGGCCACCTTCTCAATCTCGAGCTTGGTTCCTGGGGTCACCCTTCATGGTGCCCTCTAGTCATGCAATATCATAGGCCACCTTCTCAATGCCGAGCTTGGTGCCTGGGGTCACCACTCAAGGTGCCCATAGGTCTTCCCTCCTGGGCTTGACCTTTTTGCATCATCCATCAGGGTGGCATCTAGGTGTGAGAATACACACTTCTACTATTATTGTGATAATCATAGTGACTTTATGATTTGCAAGTATGAATCATCCAAACTGATAAGTTGCATTCAATGCGATGAATCATCCGAGAAACTCTTCGGGAAACTAATGCGATTAACCATAATTAACCACATACATGTCGAGCTGTCTTGAATGAAGAAATAATTCAACCAATTAAGAAACCAAGCAAGCACACACAACTTGATCCTGAAATTGGCATCCAATTTTTCTATCATTAATCATGTCATCATGGTCTATTAATCCTAGTTGTTTCCTAGGGTTATTAGTCCTTTTTAGGGTTTTGATCACAATTAGGGTTCCACTTCATTTTTATTACTTTAAACCCTAATTTAATAAAATTACTTACAAACCCAAATTATTTCATCTTTCTTTCACGAAATATCCTAAGATCATCTTTTAGCAACATGAAACTCTAATTTTGAATTATAGATACTTTTCTTTCCTTTTTCTCCTATTTAGGTTTCTAACCATCATATTAGGTTTAAAACACTAAACCTTACAATTCATCTTCAAAACAGGTTAAAATCCATCTTTATCATTAAACAAGTTAATAATGCTCGAATTAACCTATTTGCACTATTAAATCTATCCTTTATCATCAATTAGGGTTTCTAACCACAAATTAACACCTTTTACATCAAAATACTACACTTTTTTTTAAAAGAGACATATTTAGGATTTCAAATTATTTTTATCTTATTCCTCGTATTTTTCTGGTCAACTTTCATGTATAACACTTCTTCATCTGCGTTTTCTGTCTATTTCTATGATTTTTTACAAGAAAAGACTTTTTCTAACTTTATCGGATCGGAGAGGAAATTACTAAAAAATAGGCAGCCACTTGATCTGTGGACCGGTGGTCTGCTCCTCGGATCTGACGATCACAGTTGCACACACCTAAAAGAAAGCCGCTCCTACTCAAGAGCATTGGATCTATCCTGAGACCACCATGGACCACGATCAGATGGCGGTGGGTTGTCGTCTACCTCCGACTGTGCGACGAATCACAGTCAACTCGCCAGTTGACTTTGAACTCCAAGCAAGAAGCAAGAAATCTGAGAAGCCAAGAAGCTTCTCTGTCATCTCCCTAACCTGATGAGCTGCTCAATTGCCCAAACAAACTCGACCTTCACCTTGAACTACTCATCGGAACTCCGCCGTGGCTCGCTGGTTGCAGAGGGGGGTAGGTCAGGTCAAAACTGGCGATTGAAAGAGTTGTTCCACTCGTCGTCGAGCTCCGCGGCAAATGGGATGGTTTTTAGGGAAGTTTGTACCCTTGAGTGCCCTCCCTTATATAGGGATAAGACAAGGGAGTCCTACGGTTTGGGGGTTTCTCCCCTCATCGATGATAGCCCTCAAAGTTAGGGCCTAACTTCTTCGGAACGATCTCCCAAATCTAATGGACTTGTTAGTTCATGAAATCATCATTTCAAAACTGAGAAAATCGAATTCCTAAATCATCTCCCGGTCCCATTGGAACTCGGGGTAGATGATGCACCTTGGATTTGTGGTCCTCTGAACCACACGGTCATCCAACAGCCATCATTGCTCCCCTCTATTGCAATAATCTAAAAACGAGTTAAAAGGGTAATTTAACATGATAACTTGGAAAATCCATTTGTCTCTCCTCGTTTAACATTTTCTTCTCAAATTTTGGGGAAAACTCCATCTTGGCATTATCTAATCGTTCATTAAATTTGAAGATTAAATTCCAACGGTTGAGAGTGTTTCCTTCACATCCAAGTTATTCATCAATTAATCCCAAAATCAATCAATATTTCTTTTCCATTTGTCATTATCTTGTTATTTTGGATTCCTTGAACCTCAAGAAACCTTAATGGCTTGGAATCCCATCTTGGGAATATTCCTTAGCCTTCTACTTATCTTTTATCTATTTTCTCATTCTTCTTATTCATTTCTTTAGTAAAATATCTCTTTTTGAGGATTTCTCTTTCTCTCTCTTTTTATTTTCCTTATTAGAATTCCTTTTAACATTAGAAACCTCATGGATATTAAAATCCACCAAAGATAACTCAATCATGCCTCTTTCCTCTTATTCCCCATATTTTATCATTGTTTTCAATTTCTTTCTTAATAAGAAAATATTTAATTGATCTTTTCTTTCATTGTTGCATTATCTTTGCAACTTTGGACACCTTGGAACACAAGGAACCCAAGAGGCACGAAATCCAACTTTTTATTATATTCTTTTGCCTTCTATAGGTTTCTACATCTTCCTTTTCTCCATTTCTTATTAATAATGGAGTTTCTTTTGTCTTATCCTTGTTATTGGGCCCAATAGCCAATAAAGCCCACAAAAAAACCAACAAGGTTATTGTAAATGAAATCCTTTTATTCAAAACAAATTATATCATTATTTGTTCAAATATATTTAATAGGATAAATTACATTTCTCACCAAAAGAACCCAAAAATTGTGGTTGTAACATCCTTCCCCTTTTATAGGAATTTTGCCCACAAAATTCCATCAAGAAAGCAAACAAACATGATCAACCTTTCCTTATGTCCATCATGGCTCCCATGTGGCATCACCCTTTCCATGGTGCTTCCCAAGAACCTTCATCATTTCATATTCTTTCATCTATGTTCTTTCTTAACTTGGTATATCATACCCTCATAGGTGACTCAGGACTTTTTAGCCTCTCGAAAAGCTAAATAGGTTTAGGGCTCAACACATGGCTTGGGTACCTCACATAGTGCTCTAGATCAGACTCATGGAACACATTATACATCATGCTATCCTCAGGGGTAAGGATAAACACAACCATCTCCACCAATCCATCTCAAATGGACCATGCAGTCGGGACTCAGCTCTCTTAGTTATAACTTAGAGGGGTCAGATTTTCATGTCACATACTCTCCCATAGTGAACCACATGTCAGTCTGCTTTTCATCAGCTCACGACTCATGTCGCCTCTGGGCTCTCTTTCATCCATTGCACGATCAAAGTGATTTCACCTACACACACTGTGGTCCTTTTCTGACCTTCGCTAGGTCCCTTCACCACATCATCTTAATGAGGTGGTGAGTGATACAACCTCCCTTACAAAGCTTCTTTACATCCTGATACTGGCTATGGTGGTTATCATCACATCTTATAGAGGACAAGAACTATCTCTATGTATCACCCTGAATGAGCACACATGCTCTCATTAGTCTGGATTATACTAACCATTAGTTAGGGGTGATAAACTATACTAATACCAAGTTCTTCATGTACATACTCCCACCACATGGAAGCTGATCTTTAGGTTATACTCAAGAACTTTTGAACTCGCATCATGGTGTAGTTGAACTATCTCTCTCTCATATGTAGTTCAACTGGATCCGTCTCTTGACAGTATTCTTTCTTTCTCAAGTCATCTAGGTAAGACGATCTACCATAACCCATATTGCATCTTGAACTTCCTTGGTCTAGGGGAGACTTACCACAAAATCCATAGTGATGAACTCCCATTCCCTCTCGGGGACTCTTTTATCCTCTATATCCATACACTGGGTTACTGGTGCTCGTCCTTCACCTCCTAGCTTGCATGGAAACATACCACATGCTACTTTATCTTAGGCATCCAAAGTACTACTGTCACTTATTATCTTGGTAGTACCACAATATATGGTGATCCTAAATCATGATCTCTATATGTCATGATTCCTCAAGATCGATTCCTCGGAAACCCTAAACCATTCTCATCAGGGTTTTATCACCTTCCTATCCAAAGAAGTGTATCTGAGGTTCTGCAACCATCCTTTCATTGCATCAAGGCCTAGGCTATCTAACCAAACAACTACTAACTTGTTCAACAAATCTCGTTACATCTGAGTGTTAGCCCTAACATGTCTTCTCTTTCAAACTTAGGGCTAACCCAACTGCCTCTTCTAGCCTCTAGCTAAACTAGGCAGCTGCACCTCAACTAGGGCATTTATTACCACTTCACATCCTTAGATGTTAGGTAATATTGAAGACATACACCTCCATGTATTCCACTTATTATCTTCATCGAGAACACTTTGAGCTCATCCTCATGGTGATCAAACTCAACCTCGTACCACTTGCAAATTCCAAATGGTTCATGATAAAATATCCTCACAAGATGATTACCTTAATACTCTTAGTGTTTACAAACCATCCACATATCGTTCACTCCACAAGGGTATGTTATCAACTCTATCCTCATACCTCATAGAAATGTTCCATCACATCATCCTTATCCTTGGTGTATGGCATGTGTACTGTCCTATCTCTCACTCCCATAACAAGAGGAAATAAGCATTTGGCTGCAGTCCAAATACAGAGTTCTTCCCATTCCAAGAGTAGAGATGGTACATCCCACCTTGCGAGTACACCTTCAAATCTACGTTGAAACGTGCAACTTATGTATCTACATCACAAACATCTTGGTATCAAGGTTACTTCCATGGAAAACTGGTTTCAAACCTACTTAGGTCACCACACAATCCTTGGTCATCTCCTCTAGGTCTATAGGGTGCCAACACTTTTGGGGTCATCCCTCTTCCCTTATGCATCCAGAGAGTGCCCTGTTCATCTTCCCTTTGGGTCCCATGACTTCATGAAGGTGATCAATCTCCTAACCCATGGCCCTCAGACAATGATAGTTGTTACCTCCCGACCCTATGGTCATGTGCAACTAGGGAATTAGGCAACTCCTACTTCCATCGGTCTTATCCCTACCTGACCCTAGGATAGACTTAGGATTCTATTATAGTATATGTACAACTTATAACCTTACCCAAGCCTTCATCATCTCTCTCTCTGCATTCATGGGTTGTCTTTCATCCTTTCATAGGGGTCATGGTGACCTGCCTTCCTTGGTCAGGCCCCACACCGGTTACCTCCATGGTAACACATCCACATGCACTTAGAGATGGTTATCTATGGGTCTACATGTTCATTCTCTTACTATGTACTTAGCTTTTCAAGATCCTATTGAGACCTCTTTAGGTTACCTCAAAACCAACAAAACTGATATACACCCTACAAAAGGATCTCTCTCCCAAGATGGGAGGAAACTACACCTTAACAACAAAGGTCACAAACGTGCTTAGGTATAGGGTTTACATCCACATGAGCATGCTTAACCCTAGCAAGCTACTAAGGCACAAGCAAACCACCTACTAAACCAATGCTAGGTCATACTTGCTCTCATTCCTCAACATTGGATCAAGAACAAACCTTCTCATGTCACCAACTTAGCTGTGAGAGGTTCATCAAACACACCTTAAACTGAAGGGGTTTCCCTTTCCTCTAAACATGAGAAGTACCATGCTCGAATCTATAAAAACTCAAATTTCATCATGAGCATCAGGTACACCACTTCCCCTCTTAGGCCTAGGAACCCTAGGTTCACTTTTCTTATGTCCAACTATCTGCTCAACCTCTTAACCCTGAACCAAGCATGTACAAGGTATGACATGCACTTCTTGTCATTCTTCTACTCGAGCAACACTCCAGAGTGGAGTCCTTCTCAAGGACAACCAACTAGGTATAAGGCCTCACAACCTGTTACTAAACCTCTTCATGGTCTAAGGAACTCTTCTTCCTAACTCAGAAGGTAGACACCTACACCATGGGTACCAATAGCCTCATCCTCTCTCTAGGGTTTGGTTCCTCTGAAGGAAACTGAGATACCCTCAGCCTCTAGGGATCATGCATGAGGCAACCGCAACCATCCACTTAGGTTGCATCATCCTCAACTCCCCACTGTTCCTCATATCACGGAGTCTAGGCTTCCAACCTTCTTGCTTGAGTCCTGCTCTCTCTCTCCAGAGCTAACTCCACATCCAACCTTACTACTAGAGGTCCTCCCTCCATGAAGGATCAAGCTCACAAGCATACCCCTACACGGGTGAAGCCTATGTTCAAACTTATGTTTGCTCAAGATTATCCAAAACTCTTCTTTCTTATCTCATAAGCTATCCATCATACTCTCCTGGCCATGGTTTCAACCTACTGCCTGCACTACTGACATACTATGGGTGTATGTTATGCCCTACTCGCATAAGCCCATAGGGTTTTATAGGTTCTTCACTAACCTCATCATTGAGGGATCTATCCTTCACTTTAACAGGCACGAACCCTTCTAGGGTTGGGTCACCAAAGGTACTAGGTCATCCAACCTCACATGGCTCATAACGTCATGGACATCCAAAAGCATGTCCACACACCTGGTCTATCATGACATCATGTCATCATGCCATCTCTCTTTCTAACCACCACTTAGGGTTAGGGTTAGCATCATCCACAGAGGGTGTGCTAGGTCTCTACTTATAATGGAGATATCTACCTCCAAGACCAACTCTCTCTCTACCCATCCTCCTGATAAGGAGGTCCAACCTCAGGTCTCTCCTGAGGGCAATAACAACTCATGTCATATGACCTAAGCATTTATCTATTCTTTAGTTTATGCTTAAACTATTAAGCTTATGTCCATGACATCTTATTCCCATGATTTTCATTAATTTGGTAGAGGATTCCTTAATCCTTATCAACCTTACCCATACCTCAAGAGGGTGAGGAAAAGAGAGAAAACCCTAATCCTTAAGGTCCTTAATAGCATTTGAGTTGAGAAACGATGACCAAGATGAGAGAGTCCTAAAGGTATCTTATTTCGAGTCAAATCCTGAGACATTGGCCAGGTAGTCACACTAATCTAGGAGTCCTCGTATTCCGACTAGCGGTGCGGAGGAAAATCTTGCCAGCCCCCGGACGTGATCCTTTTCTAGACACCTCTGTCTTTCGGAAAATCCTCTAATAACTCCCTTGGATTCTACAGAGTTTGTAAAATTTTAATAATTATTAAAGATTAAATGAGGAACCTTCTCTCTGATACCAAATGTAACGACCCCGCCTCCCGATAACCCCCAATCAAGGGAGACCAAGAGGTCAGAGCCATTATCCCAATTAACAGGATCAAAGGTTCGACAAATAGTCAATAACAATTATCAAATTCTACCAACTAAACTGAAAGGATGTAATGAAATAAAACTTTGCAAACATTTTTCAAAATTTGGATATCTAACTTCTATCCCCATCGGGACTCTATTCTAACTAATCCTCCTTGCACTTTTTTTCGTAATTTCACAATATGCCACTTTACTGTTTGTCTTTTTCAATCTTGTACCTAAAATGCCGACAAACAAAATGTCAGTCAGCATATCGAAATATGCCGGTATGTGGGTACAACCAAAATCTCACAAATATGGCTAACAATCTAATTATCACAATCAAGTTAATTAACAAGCCAAATTATGCTTTTAGTGTGACTTTCTCCACTGCTTTTGCCCTAACCCTGGCATACCTTCTTTCGAGTTTCACTTTTTCCATTGACTTAATGACACCTTCTCAATCTCGAGCTTGGTTCCTGGGGTCACCCTTCATGGTGCCCTCTAGTCATGCAATATCATAGGCCACCTTCTCAATCCCGAGCTTGGTGTCTGGGGTCACCACTCAAGGTGCCCATAGGTCTTCCCTCCTGGACTTGACCTTTTTGCATCATCCATCAGGGTGGCATGTAGGTGCGAGAATACACACTTCTACTATTATTTTGATAATCATAGTGACTTTATGATTTGCAAGTATGAATCATCCAAACTGATAAGTTGCATTCAATGCGATGAATCATCCGAGAAACTCTTCGGGAAACTAATGCGATTAACCATAATTAACGACATACCTGTCGAGCTATCTTGAATGCAGAAATAATTCAACCAATTAAGAAATCAAGCAAGCACACACAAGTTGATCCTGAAATTGGCATCCAATTTTTCTATCATTAATCATGTCATCATGGTCTATTAATCCTAGTTGTTTCCTAGGGTTATTAGTCCTTTTTAGGGTTTTGATCAAAATTAGGGTTCCACTTCATTTTTATTACTTTAAACCCTAATTTTATAAAATTACTTACAAACCCAAATTATTTCATCTTTCTTTCACAAAAAATCCTAAGATCATCTTTTAGAAACATGAAACCCTAATTTCGGATTATAGATACTTTTCTTTCCTTTTTCTCCTATGTAAGATTTCTAAGCATCATTTTAGGTTTAAAACCGTAAACCTTGTAATTCATCTTCAAAACAGGTTAAAATCCATCTTTATCATTAAACAAGTTAATAATGCTCGAATTAACCTATTTGCAATATTAAATCTATCCTTTATCATCAATTAGGGTTTCTAACCACAAATTAACACCTTTTTCATCAAAATAATACCCTTTTGTTAAAAGAGACAGATTTAGGCTTTCAAATTATTTTATCTCATTCCTCGTATTTTTTTGATCAACTTTCATGTATAACACTTCTTCATCTACGTTTTCAATCTATTTATATGATTTTTTTACAAGAAAAGCCTTTTTCTAACTTAATAGGATCGGAGAGGAAATTACCGAAAAATAGGCGGCCGCTTGATCTGTGGACCGGTGGTCCGCTCCTCGGATCTGACGGACACGTTTGTGCATGACTAAAAGAAAGCCGCTCCTGTTCAGGAGCGTTGGATCTAACCTGAGACCACCATGGACCACGATCAGATGACGGTGGGTTGTCGTCTACCTCTGACTGTGCGACGAATCACAATCAACTCGCCAGTTGACTTCAAACTCTAGGCCATCAACAAGAAATCTGAGAAGCCAAGAAGCTTCTCTATCGTCTCCCAAACCTGAGGAGCTACTCAATTGCCCAAACAAACTCAACCTTCACGTTAAACTACTCGCCGGAAATCTGCCATGGCTCGCTGGTTGCAGAGGGGGTAGGTCAGGTCAAAACTGGCGATTGAAAGCATCGTTCCACTCGTTGTCAAGCTCCGCGGTGATGGGGGTAGTTTTTAGAGACACTGGTACCCTCGAGTGCCCTCCCTTATATAAGGCTAAGACATGGGAGTCCTGCGGTTTGGGGGTTTCTCCCCTCGTCGATGATATCCCTCAAAGTTAGGGTCTAACTTCTTCAGAACGATCTCCCAAATCTGATGGACTTGTTAGTTCATCAAATCATCGTTTCAAAACTGAGAAAATCAAATTCCTAAATCATCTCCCAGTCCCACTGGAACTCGGGGTAGACGATGCATAGATGCCCTTGGATTCGTGGTCCTCTGGACCACACGGTCATCCAATGACCATCATTGCTCCCCTCTATTGCAATAATCTAAAAATGAGTTAAAAAGGGTAATTTAGCATGATAACTTGGAAAATCCATTTCCCTCTCATCGTTTAACATTTTCTTCTCAAATTTTAGGGAAAACTCCATCTTGTCATTATCTAACCATTCATTAAATTTGAAGATTAAATTCCAATGGTTGAGAGTGTTTCCTGTACATCCAAGTTATTCATCAATTAATCCCAAAATCAATCAGCATTTCTTTTCCCTTTGTCATTATCTTGTTATTTTGGATTGCTTGAACCTCAAGGAACCTTAATGGCTCAAAATCCCATCTTGGGAATATTCCTTAGCCTTCTTCTTATCTTTTATGTATTTTCTCTTTCTTCTTATTCATTTCTTTAGTAAAATATCTCTTTTCGAGGATTTCTCTTTTTCTCTCTTTTTATTTTCCTTATTAGAATTACTTTTAACATTAGAAACCTCATGGATATGAAAATACACCAAATATAACTCAATCATGCCTCTTTCCTCTTATTCCCCATATTTTATCATTGTTTTCAATTTCTTTCTTAATAAGAAAATATTTAATTGATGTTTTCTTTCATTGTTGCATTATCTTTACATCTTTGGACTGCTTGCAACCCAAGGAACCCAAGAGGCACGAAATACAACTTTGTATTATATTCTTTTTCCTTCTAGAGGTTTCTACATCTTCCTTTTCTCCATTTCTTATTCATAATGGAGTTTCTTTTGTCTTATCCTTGTTATTGGGCCCAGTAGCCAATAAAGCCCACAAAACAACCAACAAGGCTATTGTAAATGAAATCCTTTTATTCAAAACAAATTATATCATTATTTGTTCAAATATCTTTAATAGGATAAATTACATTTCTCACCAAAAGAACCCAAAAATTGGGGTTGTAATAGAGCTCAACCTGTAACACCCCACTTTTGAATACATATAGTCACTGAGTGGAAGCAGTTCACTTTAAAGGAGATGTTGCATCATGATAATCATTGCAAATAACTAAATAAATTACCATTCATTGTCTTAAAAAGATTCATACATCATTATTTGAATATGAAAACTACAACTGACTTCTTTATCAATTCTAAGATCTAACATCTAAACATAGAATAACTAAAACATGAAGGAGAACATTCTAAACCATAGGATCACCTAATGTAGATGGAACCCCACCAAATTGCACTTAAAAGTCTTCTAATCCTTGGCTTGATCCTCTTTAGTCCTTACTTGATCCAATACCTGGGGACATCACATCCTTATCAATGCTAAGGGGAAAAACAACACATCAGTGAAGAGTACTAGCACTTTATACTACGAGTAAAATAATTATACTTGGCATCTAAAGAAAATTGACCTAAACATTAATTTAAGCATTCTTGAAATAACTTCTTGACTTAAATATGCATTGAATAAGTAAAATATGCATCTCTCTATGATTTTCCCACTTAAGAGCCCATTATTGGCATGAAATCCCCGTGATTGGTTATAAAATCCCATAACAACCCTTCAAGGTCCATGATTGTCTATAAAATCCCATAATTTGCATGAAACCCCATAGTGACCCGTTGGGTTCCATGGTTTAGAGATCATATAAAACCTAATCAAATTCTTTTAACATGACTCTTAAATATGACATTAGGATACTCTTGAGCATTAAATCTTTAACATGATGGGATTTCTCCCTCTTAAAACTTGAACTTTAAATTCATTAATTATTAATCATAATATCTAACCTTAGTGATCATGGTAACCATAAGACAAGATATGGCAATTTACAACATTCAACTCGAAATGATAATTCTACTGTATACATGTATATAATATTCAAATCAACCATGAATACTTTGCACAACAACATGACCCGTTTACCTAGAGTACAATAGTTTCTAACTTAAATTCTATGATCTTGAGTGACATCCTAGGTTCCTAAAATTAACATGCTTTGCATTTATTATCATTCTAGACCCTAATTTTAGTTCATTAGGAAAACATGGTTAGACTTTATAAAATTATGCTTTAGAACCCACAAAATCAGATTACTTATCAAAGATAATTTCTAAAGAGAATCATTGAATATCTATCTAATCACAGTTGCAATTACTATGACTTTAGAATATCTAATCAATCATAGATCGCAAGAAATCCACATGTATTGTACTATCCAAACAATGGAAATTTAGACCCAGACCAACCCAGATGTAGCCCAATCAAACCTAGATAGATGGCCACTCAAACCATGTGGTAAAAAGCTCGCACGATTAGAAGAAAAATGGACAGTCTAAATCCCATTATTCCCATGTGGGTAAAATAAAAAATGATTAACGACCATTGAAACTTTTAGGAAATCAATGTTTGTGTTTATTCTTCTTCAAAAGAATGAAGAATACATTGATAAGGGTCTCAATTTCACAAAATCATAAAACAATTCATACTTCCCTCTTGTAAAGCAAGGATAGTGGTGAGTTACTCATCTTGCCACAAAAACAATGATTGCCAAAATATCACAAACAACAAACAAGGTAATTGACACTGGGCTGATTATAGGAGAATTGGGAAAAGGAGGGGATCTAGAATACCTAAAGTTTGGGTAAAATTGAGGGTTGATCAAGCTCCTAGAGTTGAAGGAGAGGATTTTGAGGTCTTCCTATCAGTCGCAATGGTCAACATCACTAGGTCAATGAATCTGCTTAAGTGCTGGTAGGGTGTTCTGTGCGGAAGAGAGCATAAGAAAATCACATGCAATTTGATCAGTTAGGAACGTTTGAGTGGGGTCTTATGTTCATCTCATGGGTTTCTATAATATAGATGGAGGCTCAAGGATGTGTTGGAGACCACATTATTCCAAAATAAGATGAATTGAGGGAGTTCTCGTTGACCAGGAAAACTAGGGATTGAAACCTTGTAAAGTCGAGGATTAGATTTCTTGGCAGGATAAGGCAAATTTAATGGAGAAGTTTCCTCAGGTTGTGATTCACTGAACAGAGGAAACAACATGGAGGGGGAGTTCTCATAATTTCTCCCACACAGATCGAGGATTTTGGGTCAAGAAGGAGATCTCACATCTGTTTTGACTCCCAGTCAAATTTGGGATGAGGCAGCATTTCAAAAATATAGGATGTGACACAAAAAAGGAAACATAGAGTTGAATGTAATAAATGCTTTCCTAATGTATGAACAATGCTAATCTGTTTTCTAAATTAGTTGGTGAATCTAGGATTATCCAAAGGAGACCAAAATTGACATGTTACATAAATTTAGAATATGGAATCTAAATTTTCAACATGGTTTCCAATTTTGTGGGTCACAAAAACATGCTATCTCCTTTTTGAGTTAAATCTTTATATAATTTTGTATGGTTATCTAGAAACCTTTTGGGACTCATATTTTAAAGTAATCAATTTACTATTGTAATGAACTTGTATACATTTTATTGGTCCATAATATGCACCTTAAATGGGTCAGTTTCAATATGACCCTCACTTGTTACTTATTAATATGGACTATAGTTTCTGAAATCACATAAAAATGAATTGATTCTTAATCATGATCTGGTTGAGTTTAATGTAAATAAATTTAAGTATGTAGTTGAGATGCTTAACTCATTATTTTAGTCACATTTTATCCAACTAATATTGTTATATCTTCCATAGTAAAGTCATATTCCAATTTTGAAACAAGGGTTTCAATTTTTTTTTCATAATAAGGGTTGTTACAATTCTACCCACCTTATAGAAATTTTGTCCTCCAATTTTTCATGTACTACACAACTTTAGGGTTTTATGTATTTTGAGTATGCTAGCCTTCTATATTATTCTAAAAGGTTAGTAGCATCTTTAAGATATGATCCACTCATTGTCAACACAATAACAAGAGAACTTGATTAACTTGACATGATTTCATATTAGACTGACTTTCACTTGAATTGATATAGTCACTCATTTTAATGCACCCATAGTGCTCATAAGGTTGGTGAAGGATAACATAAGGCTGATTAAGGCTCACATAAAGCTTGTTAAGGCTCATGTAAGGCAGGTTAAGGCTAACATAAGGCTGATTAAGGCTCACATATGGCCACTTAAGGCTCACATAAGGCCATCTAAGGCACACATAAGGCCAGTTAAGGATCACATAAGGCCGATTAAGGCTCACATAAGGCTGGTCAACGTTCATATTAGGCCGACTAATGCTCACATAAGGCCGGTTAACACTCAGATAAGGCCGGTTAAGGCTTACATAAGGCCAAATAATGCTCACATGGTGCTCCCACAAAGCTCATAAGGCTAACCAAGGCTCACATAACATGATTAAAAGGATTATAT
Source organism: Alisma plantago-aquatica (assembly GCA_963693085.1). Taxonomy (NCBI): domain Eukaryota; kingdom Viridiplantae; phylum Streptophyta; class Magnoliopsida; order Alismatales; family Alismataceae; genus Alisma; species Alisma plantago-aquatica. The sequence continues at coordinate 78,318,383 of OY856412.1, read as the reverse complement.
CAACATAACATGTTTTCTTATTTTTAAACATGATTATCATGATAATATAACTAATTAGAATAGAATTGATTCATTGTGTTCCAATTGAAAGCTTAACCATGAAACATGGTTATCACAATAATTTGATTATTTACCATGGCAAAGATTCATAGTGTTCTAATTGAAAGCATAACCATCAGCCCAATAGAGACATTAATTCATGGCATGTTCATGATCCACTCAGTTATCTATGCAAAAGTATCTTCCCATTATATACATGATTTGTCTTACTATGCATATGATTAAGTTAGGTTACTATATTTCTCAAACTTCTAATGCCAACTTTTGTTTTCTTTGTCAGATTTGGATACATGACGGGAAGTCATATATCTAGAGGTGACATGTCTTATCACACTTATCTTCATACCTCCCTTACACACATGTCCCATAACACATGCACTCAAAAGGTCAAGAAAACCATGATAACACACAAAACATCTTCTCTACAAAATCCCATAAGCTTGTGTCCCATACCACAAACATGTGGGAGAGAGAGAGAACATGATATATAGAATTCTAGAGTTAATATAAAAGTTCAAACCATGTAGGCACATTAATTTAATCCTTATCTACACTTCTGAATAGACCCCTACTTTGATTTCCAATATCTTTCACTTACTTCTTCTATACCTAGGGCTAGAACATATGAATCAAATTTATGCATGGTGGCCATCTTCTTATTTTCACTGATACCATGAATGTAAAACTCCACTTTTGGATACATATAGTCACTAATGGAAAGAAATTCACTTTGAAGGGGGATTTCACATCACAATACTCATTATCAATAATAAATAAATATCCATACACTGTCTTAAAATTGACTTCTTTATCAAGTGTAAGATCTAACGTCTTTATCAAGTCTAAGATCTAATGTCTTTATCAAGTCTAAGATCTAACGTCTAACAATAGAATAACTAAAACATAAAGGAGAACATTCTAATTCATAGGATCATTAAGGTAGATGGAAGACCACTAGGTTGCACTTGAAAGTCTTCTAATCCTTGACTTGCTCTATTTTAGTTCTTATTTTCTTCAATACATGGGGAAATCCCATCCCTGACCATGCAAATGGGAAAAACAACACACCATTAAATGGTACTGGCACTTTATTGTGTAAGTAAAATAGTTATACTTGACATCTAAAAAAACTTTACTTGGACGTTAATTTAAGCATTCATAAAATAACTTCTTGACATAAATAAGAATTGAATAAGGACATTAAGCATCTCTCTATGACTTTCCCACTTAAGAGACCATAGTTGACATGAAATCCCATGATTGATGATAAAATCCCATAACAACCCCTTAAGGTCAATGATTGGATATAAAGCCCATAATTGGCATGAAAGCCCAGAATGACCCCTTATGGTCCATGATTATGAGAGCATATAAAACTTAATCGAATTCTTATAACATTATTCTTAATGTGAACATTTGCGTAAACTTGAACATTACATCTTTAACATGATGGGATTTCTCCCTCTTGAAAATTGATCTTCAAATTCATTAATCATAATCTCTAATCTTAGTGATCATGGTAACCATAACACATAAGATATAGCAATCATCAAGAAATTTATATGACGAACATGATTTAGAACATTGAACTTGAAATCATAGTTCTACTTTATACATAACATTCAAATCTACCATGAATAACTGTGCACAACAACATGACCCATTTACTTGTAGCAAAGTAGATTCTAGCTTAAATTATTTGATCTAGAGTCAACTCCTAGGTTCTTTAAATTAACATGCTTTGAATTATTTATCATCCTAAACCCTAATCTTAGGTCATTAGGAAAACATGGTATGACTTTATTGACATAGCCTTCAAAACCTACAAAATTGGATTGCTTATCAAAAATCCTATCTAAAGAGTATCTTTTCATGTTTCTGATCACTGATGCAATTACTATGATTTTTAGAAAACATAGGCCAATCATAAATTGCAAAAAAATCACATGTATTTTGTATTATCCAAACAACAAATAGTTGGACCAAGGACAACTCAGATGTGGCCCAATCAAATCCAGACAAGTGGCTTGGGCCCGCTCAAACTAATGAGTCAAATTCTCTCGATAGGAATCATATTCAGTGGTCTCTAAGCCCATTATGCTCATGTGGACTATATAGAAAATCATCAATGACCAGGGGCACATTTGAGAAATCATCATTTGCATTTCTTCTTCCTCAAAACAATAAAGAATACACTGAAAAGGGTTTTTGTTTCACAAAACTAGAACACGATTCCAACTCCCCCCTTGTAAACCAATGACAACGGTGAGTTCCTCACCTCTCCACAAAGAGGATGATTGCAAAATCATCACAAATGGCAACCAAACAATCAACATTGACCTAGTTATAGGCGAATTGGGAAAAAAGAGGGGATCTAGAATACCTGAAGTCTGGGTAAAACTGAGGGTTGATCAAGCTACTAGATGTTAAGGAGAGGCATTTTACGGTCTCCCTTGAGCTCGCAATGGTCAAAAACACTGGGTCGACAAACCTACTTCAATGTTGATAGGGTATTCTGTGAGGAAGAGGACACATGGAGATTGTTGGTGGTTTGATCAACTAGGAACATCTAAGGGGGGTTGTGTGTTCATATTGGGGGTTTCCATAATATAAATGTAGGCTCATGGATACTATGGAGACCATAAGATTCTAAAACAAGATGAAATGGGGGAGCTCTTTCTGAACAAGGAAACTAGGGCTTGAAACCCTATAAAATTGGGAATTAGATTGCTTGAGAAGATAAGGCAAATCTAATGAAGAAGTTTTTTTGGGCTATGATTCATCAGAGGGAGGAAATGACATGGAGCGGGACTCTACACCTTTTTTCCCACACAGACATAGGATTCCATGTTAGGAAGGAGCTAGATCTTGGGGCCATTCAGATAAATCTGACTCCTAATTAGATCTGGGATGAGACACACAATTCAAAAATAAAGGGTGTGATACATGAAAAAAGGGAACCTAGATTAAAATGAAATAATAGTTTTCCTAAGGTTTGAACTATGATAATATCTTCTATAAATTAACTGGGGGCTCTAGGGTTATCCAAAAGAGACCAAAATTTGCATGTTACCTAAGTTTAGGATGAAGAATCCAAATTTCAACCCGGTTTCCAATGTTGACGATCACAACAACATTGTATCTCCTTTTTTATTAAAATCTTTATTTAATTATCTATGGTTATCTAAAAACCATTACAGACTCATATTTTAAAGAAATTCATTCTTTTTTGGAGAAGTTAAAATATTACTATTTGTGAACCAAAAGTATCGGGGAACAACAAAAACCCTGAATACTAAACGTTAGGGTGCTTGCCATAAAAACCCTAATGCCTAAGAACTAACCTATCTATCCGATTAAGGAGATGAGGCCTTTCCTTACCAAAGGTAAGTAAACTATTTACAATTTTGTCAAAGATAACAAGGGCATCCTTCCAGGCCACTATGTAATTTTGAGTTCCTTTCCTTCCACACATGATACATGGTGGTTGCCATACACGGGCCCATGAATCATCTCATCGGGTTGTTCTTGTTGGTCTTCTTAAGGACCCAGACAACATTGGCATCTAGCTCTCATGGTGGGTTCCCACCCCACCCACATTTCATCATTGCCCTCGACTAAAGATACATGTTGAAGCCACACTCCCATCAAAGGTGCTTATGGGATTCCTCACCACTCTTACACAAAAGCCATATCAGGTTCGAAACCATTCCCCATTTGATCATCCTGTCGAACGTAGGTAATTTCCTCATGATACACGTGTAGAAGCAACAACTCCACTTTGGAAGGTTTAGCCGATTCCAAATGAGTTGGGCCCAAGGCACCTGGGGACCTTCAGCTGACAATGCCCATGGCTTGATAATTGACCTAGACCATGAATCATTGACAAACGGGTAGTTGTGCTTGATCTGGGTCCAAACTTGATCCATCCTCCTCCATGCTCTGAATGATCTGCTTGTATCTATCTGTACCAATGACCCACCTTATCTATTCTTCATTCACCTTGTCCAAGTGGGCACGTCATTGAGGAGGAAGGAATCAATACTCTTTGTTGTAGCATTGTGTGCTAGAGGGAGGTCTGGGATTCCCAATACCCCAAGATTAGTGGGCCCCACCATTGTTCTCATGGCCATCACATGACCTTTATCAGACCATAGGAAAGAGCTGATGATCGCTCTGGCCTTCTCCAAAATAAAGCAAGGTAGCTCTGCTTGCTTGTACTAAAAGGAGACCTTACTCATAAGAACATACTTAATAAGGACGATTCTCCCAGCATTAATAGCACTTAATAAGGATACCATACTCATAAGAAATCCAATTACTATAATAATGAACCTATATACATTTTATTGGTCCATTATATGCACCTTAAATGGGTCAATTTCAATATGACCCTCACTTGTTAATTATTTATAAATATGGACTATAATTTTTGAAATTACACTACCAATGAATTGATCTTAATTCTAATCATTTTGAATTTTATTGATAACTTTAAGTATGTAATTGATATGATTGAATCTTTATTATAGTCACATTTTATCCAATTAATACCATTGGAGCTTACATTCATAAAATTAGATTTGAAATTTTCAAACTAGGGTTTCAATAAAAAAAATTCATAATTCAAAATTGGGATTGTTAGACAACTAGAGGGGTGACTCCTTGCATCAAGGTGTCAGAAGACCAGGTAACCATACTTGTAAAGACCTCACTTTTTGGCAACCCCAATCAAGGAAGGCCAAAAAGATGAGAGGCATTACCTAAAATTTTCACAAGGATCCAGATTTAGAAAATAACACAACATAGTAAATAATTTTCACCAGTTAAAATATATTGGTTTCAAGATGGTTTTACATGAAATTCCATCATCAAAATTGTACATAGATAACTATATGAGAATAATTACCTATCTAATCCTTTTTACAATTTAAGTTTAACATCTTCAAGTAATTTCATCTATCCATCACATCTTTATATCATCTTATCTAGCATGTACCTAAAACATCATCAAACAAAAGCATTGATCAATATAACAAGTTATAATGTGTATGTGGGGTTAATGAAAAATAGTCAAGTATACTAACAACATATGTTCCATCAAATACTTGCATATAGGAACTGGAATTTTATTCACCTATTCTTCCTTTATGTGATACTCATAGTGGCATTATAATTGAACATAATGTAAATAAAAATCCAATAGTTTAGTTGTTCAATCCTCAAGAAACACTCGAAAAACACCAAAAAACTAATGTGGATAGTCATAAGTATAACCGTGTACCTCAATGGTAAACCATGCATATTATAGAGTCATTAAGAATATTATCCAATCAAGCAAGCAAATTAATTAATCAACTTTAATCTGCATGTATGTAAATCCTAAAGTGTCACCATTGCATTAATTAGATTAAACCCTACTCGAGTCCTCTTCTAGGGGTTAGGTTTCCTTATTATTGACTTATTAGTAGATTCATACTTCGAAACCCTAATTACTATATCCAACCTATACTTTCATTATGATCACTTAGATTCGATGAATCTCATTAACAACCAAGCAAGTTAGCATCTTTAACCCTAACTCATATTAAGTGTAGAAATGATGACCAAATCCATCAAATTATTGTATTATGAACATTAAGTTCAATTATGATCCTTAATGACATATAAAATATGATATTGAACCCATATTAATTCATATGCATGATTATTCATATTAGGGACCCTAAGTATCATGATTATGATCCTAGTCATGTCAAACCACCACCATATTCCACATTATCAAGTAATAGCATAAAAGAGAGGTTTTTAACATATTCCTTAAGTTCATACTCAAAACTAGGGTTTTTATGCTTAATTCACCTTTTAAACACATGTTATCATTACTTTTGGAATTGAAAGCATAATAAAGTCTAAATTACATTTTAATTGCATTTTTCTTATTTTTTTTTATCAATTTTCATATAAGACTTTTTCCATCCTATTTATCTACATATAACTAAGCCCGCAACTGATAAGGTGGCTGCAAAAATGGTAAACACTACTACAAAAATGGCTTATAACGTCCCTTTTAAAGTCGTCGGTTGTAATAATACACCGACACCTAAAAAATACAGCTTTAGTTTATAAAATAAACTGACATCAATCTGTGAAGGGCGACCAAACATTGGTATCGCTTTTATTCAGTTTCAGTTCCTTAATAAACAATCGACACCTAAAATTAACCACCAAATCCAAAATTTCCAGCGAAAAAAATTACCTCCAATATGATTTATACAAGATTGTTGGATTTAGGCCAATAGAATACTACCACATCAACATTTAATGTACACATCCATTATCCCCACATGGGATAGCCCAGCCAATGGTGCTTGGCTACCTTAGCTCAACATGCCACATGTGTTGTAGACACTTATACATACCAAAAAGACACTAATGCCCTTGGCGTTGTGGACATGGAATCCACACACTCGGGATAGGTATGGCAATCCTACCTTGGCCTTCACCTTCCTCATGACAAGGCCTGGCCGTGTGCCTGGGCAAGTCACACAAAATGTTGACTTTGCTCTCTAGGGTACCAAAGGGCAGGATGAAGGATTGTGGCCACACATAGTGCTTCTCTCCCCTAGAGAGTGGATCATGAAAGAGTTGGGCAAGGTTACTAAGGAGAGGAACTAGGTTTAGGTCTGTCCACATCCAAGGTCTAAAGCAGTAGAGTCAGAGCTAGGAGAATATCATACCTGGGCACGTTGTGTAGGGAGATCATGTACCACAATCTCTAGGGTCATCCACACCAGTAAGGGAACTTTGGAGTGCTTGTCAGGGTCTATGATTGAAGTCTATTCTCTTTCATCGTGCAAATGAACCAAAGGGGAGACAACATCGTTAGGCCCCTTTATCTCTTCTAGTCCACTCCTCCACAATGTGTCTCACTGATGGCATCTAGGTTGGTCGTCCTCCTCATCTTACACAAGGGGATTTGTAGGTTGGGGGAAGGAGGAGTTCCTATCTCCATCTCCCTTAGGTTACTGGGTTGGCAAGCCTTGGAGATAAATCCAGGCCATTGTGGCTAGAGCCACATTCCTCTAGAGTCGAGGCTCCCTGGGGTTCCCCCCCATATACACAAACCTAATGTTTAAACTAAAGAGAGGAAAAGAACCACGTAATAAGAAGGGGAGGGGGAGAGTATCCCCTAAAGAGGGTCTAGTCCTATGTATTTATACACTTCTTCACGATTTTGTTTTGTTGGTCTTATTGTTTTCCAAACTTTATTTCTACCCCAACTTTAATCACCTTCCAATTTCGTATTTCTCTTTCCATTTACACAAGTTCACAACTGATCAAATAACTCCTTTTATTTTACTCCTTTTAATCCCATTTCTTTATCATGGTTACGGAAACCACTCATGGAAGGTAAATATTTAGTTGTCAGAAGGAAAACATACAATATGTTTTGAATATGAGGCACATATAATTGCGACTAGTCACTAATTTTACTTAATTGACACAATAAAAGTGAAACAAAAATGCATATAAATGCATATCACTTTATCGACTAATTGGTCATGAATTATATATCTTTCCTTTATCTCTCTCTTTGACATGTTCCTCCAATCAATTATTCTTGTTTCAAGGAAACCTTTCCAAGTTATATTTAGTAATATGGATATATTGGGATGTCTTTAACACACACAACTTGCTCCAGTTAAACATTATTTAAAGGAATGCCATTATCTCATATTTCAATTGTCTAATAATTAACAAAGCCATTAATATTTATTAGAGCGCAAAACCTCTTATTTCTTTATCTTGTGCTCCAAGGACATATTTGCAATCCAAATAGTCTCATAAGTAACATTATCATTCTATCCATAATGCTATTGGAGAAATTACTTATCAATGCATGACTTATATTTTTATAATTCAATTTTGCAAAAATAGAGGATATTACAATACTTGTACATCTATGGGATACTCTTGGATCTGAAGAGGCTCTAGTCCTGGCTAGATATTCCCCTGGTTGGGAGGACTAAGCTATGCTTCATGTTAGCTACATGTAAGGATAAAGGTATGAGCACATGGCTAGGATTTCTACCTTACATCACAGAGAAGATCAGAGGAGCATCAATGCACTATGACAAAGCTGGCTCACCATCTAGGGAGTTTGGCTACTACTAGATGAGGTTAGGTGTCAAACCTTTTGTTTGCTAGTATCTTCCTTCACGAACATGGAGATGATTAGCAGGAGACTGGACGTTGGGGTTTCTATCGAGTGCAATGAGTTGCCTCCTCTTATGACACTCTCAAGGAGAGCTCTCCCAGCCATATATTGGTGCAGGCAATCTTGGCTCAAGAATTCATTTCAGGCCATCAGAGAGTTAGGGGTACGATCCAAACATTACCCATGATAATCTCAATTAAAAGGGTGTTTTGAGACTCTTAGACCATAGAAAGTGGATTAGGGAGGTTTCAGGGGTTTGTTGAGGACTAGACTGAAAAAGGGAGATGGAGTTTGGTGATAAAAGAAGTAGGGACTCCTATACCATGGGAGGGTTAGACATTAGGTGGAGGATATAATCTCTTCTCTCACAGACCTACCTGGTTCGGAGAGTCTTGGTTCTGAGGGACTTTGTCCATTTCTTATTTTCTATTTTCTTTTCTTTAAATAAAACCCCAAAATTGTGAAGTAATTATCCAGGCTTGGTTATAGTTCACTTCAATGCCAAATTTGGGATTATCTTCATAATTATATTATCATCTGTTGGGCAATATATATTATTCAAATTACTCAGTTAAACCCTCAAATCTTGCCTTTGAAGTAAACATTAGATAGTCATTTACTTAATTACCTAGATCACATAATACCTTGGAATTATCTATAATTTCTCCCATTATTGAACTTTATTATTATCCATAACATAAAACTATAATGGATATTTATTATGATCACGACATACCAAATTCCCAATTTTGTATCTTGAGGACCCATATGTAAAGCATAGTTGCCCAGTTGGGTTTGTATTTAGTTCTAGGGCCCATTACCCATACCTTGTCCTTCTAAAGGGTCCATAAGATTTATCATCTTCTAAATTACAAAATTAGGGCTTGAGATTCCATAGTAAATCAGTTGAAGTATTATATAGACATATTTTTTGATCATTGTTATACTTTAACTTGAAGACCTAACTTGGTATAGAATTCACATTTATCAGCCAAAGTCATGTTCGACCTCACATAATATTATTGAATATGATCTAAAATTCCAAAAATTCATGGATGTAAAATTCATCCAATGTTAAAAGGAATTTTGTCCCCAAAATTCATACCCAATTATGTTAAGGTGAATAAAATTATCTATGTTATAGAGGTGGAACCCAAATTCATTCAAAGAGTATCTCAACATTCTCATGGAAAGAAAGATACTATCAGTTGGTAATTTTATTCACTTGGTGATTTCATGTTTACTTAGTGTTGGTATTTTCACCTAGGTTTAAAATCTAATAAACACCCTTCAAATTATATCAACAAGTTGCCGAGGCAAAACCTCTACGCCCTATCTCGTGGCATTACTTTTTACTTAGGGTATTCATTCTCATATGTCTGTTATATATTTTATATGTGACCACCCACTCTACCAAACTGTTGCTAAAGTGAAATAATATTTGGCTATAGTCCAAGTACAAATTTCACCTCGTCCTCATGTAAAGAGACGTTCATTCAGATATTATCTCATAATTTTAAATTTTAGGCCGAGTCATCCTCAACAATTTTAACTTCATGAGTTTCCTTAAATTTCATGAAACAAGGGGAAATTACTTTCATCAAACTCTTGTGTTCATGTACAACTTCCCTTTAGAAATTATTTTAACTATCATTACTTTTTCCTTATATTCTTTAGATCTACATTTCGTGTCTCATGGGCATTAGTCATTCTCTTATGGTCTCTAGAGGAATATGTACCTTTGGAGCGATATGCTTTTGACCCCAAGGACATTTTTATTTATGAAGTGTCTTTCCCATTGACCCATTGAGCTTCATGTACTTATGGATGTGGTCCTTCCCCTAACCCCATAGGTCATATGTAAATTTGGATGGCTTTCTCTTAGCCCCACAAGACTTATGTACTCAGGGCATGATCACCTCCTAATCCTTGGTCCTTATATACCTCTAGACATCTCTCCTTGACCCTAGGGTTTACTAAGAAATATTACTTTATTTCATCTCTCTTGTTACTTACACCTTGTTTCAAGACAAGGATCCCCAATTTCATTATATTTCTATGTCTCACGAATCATCCTACCTAAGGAGACTCTATAACATAGATGCATTTCATATAATTTCTTTCAAAAGTGTTAAACTTCCATTACATATTTTACTTGATATTTATCCAACCAAAATTTTCATACTTATATATCTATTCACCCACGACATTAAGACAAACTCACACCTTTCTTATTCAAACTTGGTGGCAATATGTCTTACATATGTTAGATGCATCATTATTACATTTCTTTCAATGTACTTTGCTTGCCATTACATATTTCAATATATTGTAATTACTTTCAAATTATTTAATCAACAAGGTTTTCTCTTTTTGATATGTTGTAATTACCTTCTAGTTATAAATACCACTAATTATGACAAGGCAGTGTTAAGAGATTTTTTTTTCCTTGTACCCATACCATACCATCATATGTATCTCTTAAATTTTAGGTCCTTTAAGGAAGTCCAAGGTTACCTCATATCTGAAAACGAAGTTATTCAACTCACTCTTCTAGGGAGAGGCATAAAATAAGGTGCCTTCTTGTATCAAAATAGGAGGTTAGGATTTCTAGCAACAACATGACCCCATGGGTTTACGACTTGTCCCTCCTTCATATGTCTTTTTCCATTGTTGGGTTGACCCGCCTCAGGTTTGGACAACTATCCCTAAAAGGTGACTTGATGGTTTATAATTTTCTTATGTGGATACTTATTTCCTACCTTTGCTATGCAAGTTCCAAACCTTTTATGTACCATGCATACATGACTACTGGTACTCTACGTACTTGCATGCATGAGGAAACTATAAATACCTAATTTGTGGTATCCAACTAAATTATCCAAGTTCATTGGATTTTCTCTTTCCATTTTTTTTGGAAAATTAGGTAAATTTATCTTTCTTTTACTCCTTATTAAGGTTTGATTGGGTTGGGTATTATTTGGCTTTTATTCTTTCTGTATAACTTAAAATTAGGGTTTTTGATCAGGGTTAAGGGTTAACCCCTACATCATATGGTTTTATCTTTGCTTTAACCCACATAAATTTTCATAATTGATTAGGTTATTCCAACCCAAGTTCTTCATGGATCATTGGGGTATCTCAAAACATCCCTAGGTCTTTCTATGGTTTACCCTCACTTAGAGGGACGTAAGTTTTGTTTTGCATCATTGTAATCTATTTATCTAATTAACATTATATATACTTTAGTTGGAGGAGGATGCCTTAATGATACTTATTCCTAAAACCCTAATTCAAGATGAGGAGAGAAGTTAATTTTAGGTTTCAAGAGAGCAATTTGATGAGAAGAGAAAAAAATTCAATGTAGATAACATAGATGCATTTTACTTAGGGAAAGAACCCCCAGACTCTATCCAGGTGGGATTTACATGGCCTCAAGGTCGTCATTTACCAACTAGTGGTGCATACAAAATCTTTGCCAACCCCCAAGTTTTGATCTCTTATGGACACCATTGTCTTTGTCAGATGCCCTAATACTTCTCTAATGGTTCTAAGGAACATATGTAATTGTTAATTACTATAGTTTATTTATAAAAATGTGCTTTGATACCAATTGTTATGACCCCTCCCGCTATTAGTCACTATTGAAAAAAGATCGTACGGACAAAGATCAATATTTCATTTTTACATGATCAAACACTTAAGAAATAACAAATAATAATAAATATTTTTGTTGATAACCTGAATGTTACAAAAGTGTTGCATATTTTCTCCTCAAAGGTGCGTACATGATTGTCCAAGATGAAGATGCTACATGAATAATTATATTACATGGAAGAATAACACTATATATCTAAATATCCTCCTTGTGACTTTGACTTTAATATATTTGTATTTATATAGAATCTACAAGTCATCATATTTCCACATAATCCAAATACCTAAGGCACTAACAAACAAATTTATGGATTAGTATATTACTATATTGTGGGTGCATAAAAATGTGTGCATGTACATATATTAACATATAGGCTCATCAATAAAATAATTACACATATGTACTTGTATATTCATTTGAAAATTCTAACCCATACTTGTCATGCCACTTTGGGTGTATTCACTTATTTTTCCATCATTGGACTTAGGTGAACTACCCCTTAGTAGGTCTAAACCTAGGTTCTGAACATCATGCTTTCCTTTATATGCTACACATATTGGAATTATATTGAAGTAGTTTTAAATAAATATCCAAATGATTTATTCATAAAATACCTAGAAATCATAAAAAATCCTCGAAAGTTGATATATATGGGTATCCATAAGATGATAGCATACCTTAACTAAATACATTATGCAGTCATACTTCAATTATCCTTAACTATATGATCCAATCAATCAAGCATATTGTAGATCCAAATAATTAACATGATCTAAAAGTATGCATAACCTTAAAGTGTCATTGTGTATCCATATAATAATAATCAAGGATAAGTTGAGGGTTTAGGTTTCTTTGGTTTAGGGTTGACATTAAGGTTTGGTTTCAGAACCTACTTCACATGTATATGGCCTATATACATCACCATCATCATCACCATAATATCTTGAGATATCATTGTTATTCGACAACATCAACTTATATACATACTTAAATGTTTAACCAAATATGTCACCAAAGTAGTGTTTAGGGTCAACAAACCCTAATTCCATTATCTTATGGGTCTTAAGGGTTAAAATCTCTAATTAAGCATTAGTTGTAACCCTAAGTCAGGGATCAATTATAGAATGGGTTTCATCATTATATTAAAGTTTTTTCATTATTTGGAAAAATATCAACATTATTTCATGAAATGTATCATTTTAATAAAATCATCATTATTTATACATGATCTGACATATTCTTTTTTTAACTCTGAGAAAAATTAGGCATTCAAACCATTTTATTAATAACCTACACATTTTTCTAATCATTTTGGAATATACTTTTAATATATATGAACACAATCTATTTTCTACATTTTTTGTAAACTAAACCTAGAAAGGCTAACCACGTGATGATACATCAACTCCATGGGATAATTCTGGATCCAATGTGGATCTTAGCCTATCTGGGATCCGTATATCTATGGGTACTCAATGTGGCTCTTAGCCTAGCCAGGATTAGGTAAATTGACTCCACTACCCCTTGGCACCGTGAACCCATGTGTCATGTGATTGAGGGTAGGGGTGTCACTTATCCTATCCATGGATTTTGATGATCCCAGATGGTTTGATACCCATAAATATATATCCATGGGATACTTCTGGATCCAAGGAGGAATCTCTTTGTCATGTAACTATTTGTTACCCTTAGTCCACACTCTTAATGGCTACAAAGACAAAGGTGAGTGGACTTGGGCACCCATCCATAGAATGGCACAAATATTTCACAGAGGAAGTATATATGTAAAAGAAGTAACAAACAGGTATAACAAGATACTAAAACTGGATATAAGAGATATGTACCCATTTCTATATTCAAGTATACCCATTGGTGATTCATTTGAGAGATTAGATTCTTAAGTGCATCAGATCTTCATCTGGAAGCTACAAATTCGATAAACAAAATATATCAATGTAGTGCATGGAGTATACTATGAAAAGCATGAAACCACAATTTAAGAGTAATATAAAAGTTTATTGGCTAAAAAAATCTCATAAGCAAGAAGTACAAACAAGTCAAGAATACTTAACAACATTTTTTATATCAAGTGTGTTTTAGGTTTTCTTTATCCATTGTACCAACATTAGGTTGTATAATGGTTTTATCTAAATTATGTTTGAGGTTTTCCAACATAGTATAATCAAAATGAAAGTAGTAAGCATAGGAACAATATCTCAATAGAGTATTTACCTAGCCAAGCTTTCATACATGGATACATACCAACAAGACAATATCATAGTAGTGTCAAGAGGTTAAGCATACCTTGTGAGTAGAGAACAAGTTATGATCTATGGGTAGATTCTAGAGAAGGTCCAATCCCAAGGGGACCTAAGATTTAAATGGAATAAAAGTGGGTATTAGATCAACAAAGTTTTCATAGTATAAAGATGTTCTAGTCCATATAGATGTTATCCTAAACGTAGGTTTTCAAAGCATTCAATCTAATTCCCATCATGTCATCCAAGCAAGTAATTAGCAACATAGTTTCAAGTATTACCAAAGCTACTTCGATTGTATGGTTAACATACACATCAGATTAGATATAAGGTGAGATCATAACTGATTTTGGGTCATGGGGATCATCAAAATCGAGTACTTGCAATGATTTGATCATACCAAATGTAACTAGTCATACTAGATCGTTTTCAAGAAAGATTGGTATATTTCAAAGTCATATGAGCATTAAGTAGATGCATTTGAGATTTATGGCTACAAGCATGGTAAATCTACTTATTTGTTGCCATAAGATACATGTGTAACAATTGATCATTTTTTAACAAGAATAGAGTCCAAACAACCCATTAGTGCAATTAGGTCAACCTAAGATTTACGTATGGACCATAAAGACCCAAAATAGCGCATGAGTGTATCGCACAACATTTCATGTCACAAAACATTAAAGGACCAATTTGAGGGTTAAACATGAAAGTTTGATCACCAAGTATCAACACTTGCACATAGGTTAAGTATTCAAACATATAAGTGCCAAACATCACATGTTAGGGCTTATACAAGAGACAAAAGCAAGGCTTCCAAGTCACAAGGGTTACATCATGGCAAAAAGTCTTTAGATCTTATCTAAGTATGTCAAAAAGTATCATAAGTGTACTGAATTCGAAGTGCAATAAACATATAATGTATTGGAATGCTGAGCCCCAAGATTTGATAGTAACATCATGCATTTAACACAAAAGCACAACTTTTAGGTCAAGATAGTGATTACAAACACATATAGGTGTCCATTTCATTATTTCAAGTTCAAATGGAGGTAAAAGTTACTGATCCAAGAGTTGAGAGGGAGTTTTTGAAGCAACCATAACTAAAGGAGTTAAGATACATTGTCAACCACACAAAAAGTATATAAAAGATATAATTTTTCTAGATATCAATAGAAAATGAAAAATATTTAGGTTTTGAAATCATTTTTACTGCAAAGAACACATTTTTCTCATCTAAATGGTATATAACATCAGTATATTTGAGCAAGGGACATAGAAGATATGAGGAAATGAAGTTTGAACATCTAATTGGGATTTTGGAAGGGATTTACCCTAATTTGGACCAAGATTGGGCTAGAGCTCACTTCTCTTACTGAGCTCGTGGTGATGTCTCATGGTCCTCCTAGCTAGGATTTAGCCCCAAGCCCTTATCATCCTCTTGATGTTGGTGAACTCTCTGTGGCGACAAGCGGTCGGGTGGCTATAGCCTCAAACTGCTAGCAAACCTTGCCCCTACCATGTATGACCCACGCATGAGGCTCTCATCCTCAGCGGTTGTAGCTCACCAGGGAAGGAGGGATGTTGGGGAAGGAGGGATTTGAAAACCCTAATAAGGAGTTGGATAGTTACACCTTGGTCCCGCAAGGCCGTTTGTGGCCCGATCTTTCTCTAAGAGGGGCAGAAGTAAGAAACCCCAAGACAACTCCACAGCGGTGCCAATATGAGCAAGGAGGAAGAAGGTGAATGTTGGGATGTGAGATAGGGCTCGGGAGGGAGGGAAAATAGGGGATAAATAAGGTGGAAATGAAGGGCAAGTTGATACGAGTCCAATGGTAGAAGAAAAGGGTTGGAAAGGAGGCTGGAAGGGAGACCTGTTGTAGGGAAATATGGTGATAGAGAAGACTGTGGAAACAAAAATTTTATCTACTATCTTCCCATAACCAGCAAATAGCATCAATAGTTATAAGATGGGAAGGATGGTTTTGAGGATATACCTAGTCCTAGAGTAAGTCCAGCGACA
Organism: Alisma plantago-aquatica; assembly: GCA_963693085.1. Taxonomy (NCBI): domain Eukaryota; kingdom Viridiplantae; phylum Streptophyta; class Magnoliopsida; order Alismatales; family Alismataceae; genus Alisma; species Alisma plantago-aquatica. Next base: position 78,302,163 of record OY856412.1, on the reverse strand, counting down.
TATCCTTGTCATTTGTTGATGTGCAATTGTTGACTAGTTGCTCTTGGATAGTGTTTGTGTAGATCCTGGTCTTCACCACAGATAGCAAACTGGGTAGCTTCTATAGTGAATCATATGGCCTCACCATGGACTGTGAGTTGAAATTTCCCTCCTACAAGTAGCAAAAGGACTCATGACTCTATAACACAGATAGCTTATAACTCATGTCATCTTGCTATAATTGAAAAGAAAGAGTTGTCTCTCTCATTGGTGTACTAGTCACCAACTTACTCTCCCACAAGAATGATCCACAGTTGTTCTCTCCCTTGCTATTCCTACCTAGTTGGGTAGGACTTGCTTGGAATCTCTTGGTAACCACAACCAAAGGGGACAATAATTGTCAGAGCAACTGATTCTCAATTGTCAATGTTGTATTCTGGGAAGCCCCTGGTACCCCTCTATTTATAGGTGGGGTTTGGGTCAGGGTTCCCAGTATGTGCGAGAGTGGAAGGGACTTGAATAGCTTAAATTTTCTCAACTTGGAACCACAAAAATGGTCGTCTTGCAACCCAGACGGTCATCTAGCATGCGAGATGGTCGTTTCACATGTTTTCCAATCACATACAAAATTGTCAATTCGAATCTAATTAATGTATGACATGACATCATCACTAATTCCTTTATGCAATCAAATTTCCTATGAACTGAGAAATCTCACCCATGCGATACGATCATCTTGCTCACCCAGACAGTCATTTGGTGAGCCGAGCCAAGCTGGTTGGTTCAACAGAATGAACTGGTTGGTTCACACCTCAGTTTGAGCAAAACTTAGCCAATTCGGTTCTAATCAGTTTGATTCTCCAAATGACCATTTAAACGCTTGAGTTGACCGTCTGGCTCTACAAACACCTATCTCACTTGAGTGAGCTGATCATATGGTAGTGTCACTAGCTAATATGTTATGTGAATTGAATACCTAAACACTTTAGTAATTAATTCAATCAACAATCAAGATTAAACTCCTATTCTAGGTCAAGACCTATGTGTGTCACCCTATAGGTCCCATATTACGTTGGCAGTGAATGTTCATAACTTATGACATCACATGCAATGAATAGTGCCTAGTCACACATCATTTCTACCCAAGTAAATGGAAAGTTGGGGAACAACTTTAACCTACAATTTGTCCTTGGTGTTAAAATGTTTATATAATTCCTTTGTCTCTGATATCCAGATTGAACTCAAGGAATGGAGCAATCACCCTCTTCAATATTCAATCTTGTTTCTTGAACCAGAGGAGACTGCCTGAGATATATGTAAGCACAATGTCACATATTGACTCACATGTGCACGACCATGCATTTCTCAGTATTGCTAATCAAGATGCCTTGGACATCATACTCCCTTAGGAGGGACAACTCCCATCTCTATCACTCACACTCAATCCCCATGTGTCACAGTCACCCAATCATCACCTTTATAAAAACCCATGTTTCAGGATTGTGTTTGATGATGTCAAAGCATACCGAATGACATGTGATGAGTGTAGTGGTTTTAGGTCTAAGAACCACAACCACCACCATCACTATGAGAGCTAACTATAACTACCATGGTAATGATTTCCATGTGTCAGTCTCATGGTGGGTCTGTCTGATACACTATTCTCCAACATGTATCTGTGTGCTTATTTTCATGTAGCCATATCATGACTAATGAGATTCGATCATCAATGAACTCACACTCTGATCTTATGTGTCATTATTTTCAATCAAACCTCCACCATAACAACCAATCAGGGACATAATGAGAATATATATGTACTCTTAATAAATGTATAACCTCATTTCCCCAAGTCACATTCTTAAATACATATGTCATTGAGTAATATAATTCTCCAAAAAATTATAACGTTACATCATTATCTCATAATTGAATTAAATAGAATAAATTGGAAGCTTGCCTTTATTTATTAATCAAATGAATTACAAATTATGACATTACAATCATCATATGATTGGCTCTGTGGGCATACATACCAACAGACTCCCACTTACACTTAGAGACAATCACCCAAAAATTGTATCCCAAGTGATCTGATATGACCATCATTCTTATGCTGTGAAAGTGCCTCTATTAAGGGGTCATTAATATTGTTCTTAGTTGGTACTCTACAAATCTTTAAATCTCCTCATTGCATGATCTCACATATGAGATGGAACCTCCTTTGTATGTTCTTTGAGCACTGATACGATATGAGTTCCTTAGCTTATGCAATAGCACCATTGTTGTCACAATATAGCTCGATTGTGTCGGTGATGCTTGGAATGACCCCAAGTTCTGTAATGAACTTCTTGATCCATACAACCTCCTTTGTTGCATTCAATACACCATTATACTCAGCCACTGTTGTAGAATCAATGATTTCCTCTTGCTTGGAAATCTTCCAGCTTACAACTCTATTGTTTAGGAAAAACATGAATCCTATTTGCAATTTATAATCATCTTTGTCAGTCTGGAAGTTTGCATCGGTGTAACCTCTTACCACCAAATCTTCCTCTCCTCCATAGACTAAGAATTGATCCTTAGTTATTCCCAAGTACATGAGAATGTTCTTCACAGTTGTCCAATGAGAATCACTTGGATCTGACTGATATCTACTCATTATTCTCAAGGAATACGAGACATCTGAATGGGTACAAAACATTTCATACATGATTGATCCTATCACAGAGGCATATGGAATAAAACTCATATGTTCCCTTTCTTCATAAGAACTGGGACTTTGACCCTTAGAGATGAGAACTCTATGTAGCACAGGCATATTTCCTCTCTTTGAGTTATCCACGCTGAACCACTTCAACACTTTGTCAATGTATGTGCTTTGACTTAGTCCAAGAAGCCTTTTAGATATATCTCTATAGATATTTATCCCCAAGATGTAGGATGCTTCTCCCAAGTCTTTCATATAAAATGTATTTCCAAGCAATGTCTTTACCTTTTATAAAGTAGGGATGCCATTCTCCATCAATAATGTGTCATCTACATATAATATGAGGAATGTCACTATGATCCCACTAACCTTCTTGCACATACATGGTTCATCTTCATTTTGAATAAAGACAAACTCTTTGACTATCTCATCAAAACAAAGATTCCAGCTCTGAGATGCTTTCTTCAATCCATAGATTGACCTTTGTATCTTACAAACTTTATTTGCAAACTTTGAATTTATAAAACCCTCAGGTTGTATCACATACACATCCTTAAGAAGATTCACATTAAGGAATGAAGTCTTAACATCCATCTGCCAAATCTCATAGTCATGATAAGATGTAGTACCGAGCATGATCCTGATAGATTTAATCATGTCCACTACAGAAAAAGTTTCATCACAATCAACACCTCTAACTTATTTGAAACCCTTTACAACCAATCTGCCCTTATAGGTTTGAACTTTTCCATCCATGTCGGTCTTCTTCTTGAAAACCCACAAACACCCTATGGGTTTTATCCCTTTAGGTGGATTTACTAAAGTCCATACTTTTTTGGTATACATGGATTCCATATCAGATGTCCTGGATTCAAGCCACTTCTCAGACTCTGGTCCCTCTATAGAATCTTGATAGATTATTGGCTCATCATCTATGGCCAATTCACTACCTTCATGGGTCACAACCAAATCTCTCAGGCTCAAAGTGTATCCTATTAGATATATGATGTTCATGTGTTACTTGAGGAAGTTGAGACCACAACACCTTGTGATTCTCTTTGTTCCTCTTATTCATCTATCGATTCTATGTTCTCTTAATGGTCTCAAACCTCTTCAACTTCCACTTTCCTCCCAATAATTCCTTTGGAAATCAAATCCATCTCAAGGAATGAAACATCCCTGACAACAAACACTTTATTCTCAAATAGGGAATAAAAGTAATATCCTATTATTTAGGATATCGAACAAAATAGAATTTATTTGATTTAGGACCAAGCTTAGAAGAAAACATTCTTTTAACATAAGCTTCACATCCCCAAATCCTCATAAGAGACAGTCTGGGACGTTTCCCATGCCATATCTCATATGGTGTCTTTTGAACTGATTTAGATGGTACTCAGTTTAGTGTATACACTCTAGTTTCTAGAGCATACCCTAAGAAGGTAGTCAGAATCTCTACTAAAATCACCATTGATTGCACCATAGATAGAAATGTGGGGATTCCTTCTTTCTGACACACCTTTGTAATGTTGTGTTCCAGTTGGAGTCCACTAGGATACAATCGCATGAGATTTAAGAAGGTTCTCAAACTCTTGGTTTAAGTATTTTCCACCTCACAGAATGATGTGCCTTAATACTTTTACCAAGTTGGTTATGTACTTCATTCATAAACTCCTTGAACATGTCAAGAGTTTTTGACTTATGTTTTATCAAATAAACATAGCCATACCTATTGAAGTCTTCAATGAAGGTAATGAAGTACTGATTCCCATCTCCAGTGGTTGTTCTAAAAGGTCCACAAACATTAGTATGAGTCCAAATAGATCACTAGCCCTCTCGTTGTTACTAGTGAAAGGGGTCTTAGACATCTTGCCCAACAAACAAGATTCACATGTTTCTATTGATTCTAGATCAAATGAGTCTAGATAACCATCTTTATGGAGTCTAGATATGTGATTCTCATTTATGTACCCTAGAATACATTGCCAAATGTATGATTTGTTTGAGTTGTTGAGTTTTAGTCTTTTGGTATTAATCTTATAAACATTTGTCTTTATAACTAACAAATAAAGACCATAAGACATTGGGGCACTGCCATAAAAGATCCCATCTTTTGAAATAGAACATGGACCATTTTTAATACAAAATTCAAATGCATCCTTGTCCATAAAAGATACAGAAATGATGTTTCTATTCATAGAAGGTACATAATAGTAGTTCATTAACTCTATTACAAGCCTTGTGGGTAGAGATATACTATAGGTTCCAACTACGATGGCCACACCTCTTGTTCCATTAGCAACTCATAGTTCCACCTCGCCTTTTCCCAAAGGCCTACTTCCTTTTAGATCCTACATATGAGAGCATATGTGAGATCCACATCCGGTACCTAGTAGCCATGATGAAGAAGTAGATTAGTTTATCTCAATAATGTATATACCTAAAGTGGAGATTGCCATCCCCATCTTTTTCTTCCTGGATGCCTTCAAGTACAAAGGATGAGTTCCTATTGTACTTTTCTTTCTCCTTATCTTGAGTGTTGAAGATTCATATTTGGGATCGACCTTAGAACTCTTCTTGGTTTTTTCTTTGATCCTTGGATTTAGCTCCACTGAGCACTATCATGGGATTGTCCTTCTTCAATCTTGCTTCAACATGAATCAACATGGCAAACAATTCTGACATCGGTCTGGCCATATTATTCATGTGATAACACAAAATAAAGTGTCTATATGATTCTGGCAGTGTCTTTAGAATCATATATGTGGCCAACTCTTGACTCAAGGTGAAACCCAAATCTTCAAGATGATACATATGTCTGATCATATTGAGAACATGTTCTTCTACTGAGGTTCCCTCTATCAACTTAGACTCAAGTAGCACCTTTATGATATTGTCCCTTTCTTGCTTTGTAAGGCCAAGTGTTACTTTCTTAATATGTGTTACCAACTCAAGAACACTCATGTCCTCACAATGCTCATGAAACTCATACTTCATGTAGCTAAGCATAAGGTACTTATATCCAAGGCATTATTGGCATGCTTCCAATAAGCATCCACTTGTACCCTAGGAGCATCAGGAGCATGCATTTGTGGCACTGGTTTATCAAGGACGTAGAGCTTGCACTCTTCATTGAGAACCCTTCCCAAAGTCCAAAACCAATCATGAAAATTTGTCCTGTCAAGTTTGTTCTTCTTAAGGATCAACTACAATATAGGTTTGTTCATCATTTGATTCTACAAGAAAAAAAATTGCATTTTGTCAAAAACTTTTGATTTGATTTGAAAATTTGACGATATTAATTAGGTCTTTAATTATTATCGCTCCCACTATTTTAGTTCAAATTGATACCCCTCACATATCAATTTCGAATATTGCAATGTACAATATTATAGTGGGATAGATCCAATATAATTCCACTGTGGCCCGGTCAACACCGCAAAACACAATCAACCATCAAGGTAGGCAACTTTTGCCAATTGTACAATATACAATTCAAGATAGATGATACGCACAACTCCTTTCCATACTCCTCTGCATGCTCCTGGGCTTAGACGCTCTATGAGTCACCAATTTAAGCTAGACCTAACAGTCAACATGATAGATATGCACCCTACAAAGGCAGAACCTACATATCTATCAACACACTTCCATGAGATAGATGAAGAACCACGCAAAGGTGTAACCTATGCTTGGTCAATCAAGCTTTTCAAGTGGGTTGCTATTGGAAAGCATCTAAGACTTAATATAGCATTTATCTGAGGGAGTTTGTATAAGTGCATATACTTTATCCAGTCACCACATATATTGTACATATCATATACATGCTATATCCCACAAAAAAAATATGTAATAAACAAAAGTGATGGTTATGGCCAGCCTAATGTAATTTCTTGGAGCCAAAAGTAAGTACCACATCCTAGGTCTACATCACATGAAGAAACCACCTGTTGTTGATGAAGATATGTGCTTGTCAATATGGGTTGATCGATTCAACCTTTAAACCGACCGGCTCGCCTCCTGGAAGGTCGTCTGGTCGTATCACTAGTTGTTTGGTACTTCATCAACCATCTAGTGGCTCCTCCAACAAATAGGTTGGGTCCACCAGCCTGTCGATCTGACTCTTTCATCTGGTCCTCCAGTCGATCATTTTATCTCCAAGACGTTCAGTTGACATTGCTAGAATATCCTTCTTCTTCGTCATAATAGGAAAGTAAAGTATCATACTTTTACATAATTATTGAGAAATCTCGAGTTACATTTGAGGGGATCAAGGGTAGGAAATAGTTAACTCTATATTAGGAAGATAAGATAGAGGCTCGATATGCAAACTGAGATAAAGGATAAACCACCCACACAACCATGCATCGATAATAGGGGTTATTAGCCATAACCATGCCACACATCCACCATCAAAATCATTTTTAGGATGAGGTGTCTAAATTGCACATATATATATATATATCATATATATTAGTTTGTGATTATCATGGTATTTGATTAGACAGAAAATTATTCACACCACATGCAATAATAGAACAAAAAAACCAAAACTTTTCTCCGATACCACTGTAAGGAAATATTGTGACAAAGAAGATAGAGGGAATTTTTTTATCTACCATATTCCCATAACCAACATATCACGTCAATAACTATGCAATGGGAAGGATGGTTTTGAGGATATACCCGGTCCTAGAGCAAGTACAACAACAACTACTCATCATTGCACAATTGTTGACTAGTTGCTCTTGGATGGTGTCTGTGCAGCTCCTAGTCTTCACCATGGATAGCAGACTACTAAGCTTCTGCAGTGACTCCTATAGTCTTGCCAAGGACTGCGAGTTGACGTTTCCCTCCTAGTAGTATCCAAAGGACTCCTGCCTCTAGAGAGGTCCACATACACCACTTAGTACTCCTATGGTCCCACCAGAATAGATATGAAGGAGTTGTCTCTCCGGTTGGTGTACTAGTATCCAACTTGCTCTCCCACTATAATCCTCATTTGTTCTCTCCCTTGCTATCGCCCTAGTCAGGTAGGAATTGCTTGGTCTCTCTTGGTTACCATAACTAGAGAGGACAACAATTTTCAGAGCAACTAATTCTCAATTGTTTGTGTTGTGTTCTGGGAAGTCCCTAGTACCCCTCTAGGCAGGGTTCGCATCAGGGTTTCCAATCTGTGCGAGATTGGAAGGGACTAAAAGATCTTGAATTTTTGCAACCTACAATCACCAAAACAGTTGTCTAGAAACCCATACGATCATCTGGCATGCGAGACGGTGGTATCATACTGCAAGACAGTCATTTCACATGTTTCCCAATTGCATATAAAATTAGCAATTTGATTCCAATTAATACACGACATGACGTAAAAACTAATTCCATGATGTAATCTAATTTCTCACAAACTGAGTGATCTCACCCATGTGAGACAGTCATCTATCTCATGCAGACGCTCATCAGATGAGACGATTTGATCCAATCGGTTCACACCTTAGTTTGAATAGAACTTAGCCAATGTAGTTCCAATCAGTCTGATACTCCAAATGGTTGTTTCAACACTTGAGACGATCGTCTGGCTCTCCAAATAGTCATCTCACTTGGGTGAGTCGATCATCTGGCAGTGTATCCAATTAATTTGTTGTGTAAATTGAATACCTAAACACTTTAGTAACCAATACCATTCAAGATTAAACTCCTCTTCTTGGTCAAGACTTATGTGTGTCACTCTATAGCTCCCATATTACATTGGTAGTAAATTTTCATAACAAATTTTGACATCACAAGCAATGAGAGGTGCCCAGTCACACATCATTTCTATCTAAGTAAATAGAAAGTTGGGGAACAACTTAAACCTATAATATGTGCTTGGTGTTATAATGTTTTTATAATTCCTTTCTCTCTGATATCTAGATTGAACTCGAGGCATGGAGAAGTCACCCTCTTCAATATTCAATCTTATTTCTTGAACCAGAGTAGATTTTCTGATATATATGTAAGCTCAATATCACATATTGACTCAGATGTGCATGACCATGCATTTTGTAGTCTCTCTAATCAAGAGTCCTTGGATATCATACTCCCTTAGGAGGGACAAATTCCATCTCTATCCACTCACAGTCAGTCCCCATGTGTCACAGTCACCCAATCATCACCTTTATAACAACCCATGTTTCAAGATTGTATTTGATGATGTCAAAGCATACCGAATGACATGTGATGAGTGTAGTGATTTTAGGTCTAAGAACCACAAACACCACCATCACTATGTGAGCTGATTATGACTACCATGGTAATGGTTTCAATGTGTCAATCTTGTGGTGGGTCTGTCTGATACACTATTCTCCAACATGTATTTGTGTGCTTGTTTTGATATAGCCATATCATGAATAATGAGATTCTATCATCAACCAACTCACACTCTAATCTTGTGTTTCATTATTGTCTATCAACCTTCAACAATAACAACCAATTAGGGATATAATGAGAATATATATGTACTCTTAACATTCCTATAATCTCATTTCCCTAAGTTACATAATTGAAGACATATGTCATTGAGTAATATAGTTCTCCAAACATTTATAATGTTACATCATTATCTCATAATTGAATTAAACAAAATAAATTGGAAGTTTGTCTTTATTTATTAATCAAATCAATTATAAATTCTGCCATTCATCATATGATTGGCTCTCTAGGCATACATACCAACACCTATCTCAGCATAAAGCTATAGACAAGGTGTGCTTTGTACAGTGTATGACCCAGGGAAATAGATGAGTCTCGAGCCATTGGATCGAGAAGGTCGATCTGTGGGTGCTCATCCAATGGTCTCGATTAGTCAGAAAGGAAGAACGTGATTGGTTAATAGGGGTAAGAGATAAATCACTCACTTGGCTCAAAGTCAGGCAGGGGTGCACACCTTGTTGGGCCACATCCCCAATATGGGCCCAATTGGGCTAAAAACACATAAAATTGATTAAAGCACATGAAATTTTACCCAATTTTAAAGTGCCATATCATGAGCTATGATGGTCAGATTAAGATGATTTTTGAACTAGTGGATTCAAATTTGAATCCTCTACAACATGAAACACATTTAATAGCAAGGAGAGTTCATTGTATGGGTTCAATTTTGATTGCAAGTGAATGATATGTAATAAGTATGATACTTGGTTCAAAACTCAAATTAGAATCACATATAGGTAACAAGTGATATTTAATAAAAAATAATTCATCAAGAGAAAATAAAATGACTTAAAAGTCATCAAGGTGTGGGTGAGGGAGATTGTTCAGTATAATAGGGTATCTATAGAGTCAATATGTATATAAATCAAATGAGAGAGAAATCCATGTTGTCACGCTCTTCTTTATGTTACCTAAAAAAAGAATAGAAGTATGAACACAAGCCTAGATTTTGACTTGGCATCACAAAGGAAATTATATGAGTATGAGGGTGCTCTCACAAAGCTCGTGTGATGAGGGTGCTCTCATAAAGCTCGTGTACCATCTAGAGAGTTTAGGTATTCCTATCTAAGATTAGGGGTCAAACTTGATCTCTTCCAATTTCTTCTTTCAAGAACAAGGAGAAGATGAGTGGAAGATCAGATGTCGGAGGTGCTATTGATTGCAATGGGTTGTGGCGTCTTCTATCACTCTAGTGGAGAGATATTGAAACCTTATATAGGTGTCTGGGTAGGCAATCTCAACTCTTCCATTCATTTTGGGACCATAGGAGAGTTAGGATATTATCTAAACATTACTCATTATAATGATAACTAGATGGTATGGGTTGAGACTGTTAGACTGTGAGATGTTGATTAGGGAGGTCTAGGGTTTTTTTTTGACAATTGAAGTGAATATGGGAAATGGAGTTAGGTGATATAAGTAGTAGGGACTCCTATTTCCATGGGAGGGTCAAGATATCAGGTGGAGGAGATAATATCCTCTATCTCATACCAACCTTGGTCCAAGAGTCCGATTCAAGAGGGTCTATGTCTCTCTCCTTTTTTTCCTATTTTATTTTCTTTTAGATAAAACCCAAAAGTAGTGAATTAATTACATATGGGCGGTTATAGCTCTGTAGAATCCCAAATCTTGGAATTATCTTCATATTTATATTATCCTCTCTTTATTAAGAGATTATCTACAATTTACTATGTAAAACCCTCAAACCATGCCTTTCAAGTAAATATTAGATAATCACTTACTTAATTACCTAGATCACATAATGACATGGAACTTTCTTGTATTTCTCCCATTTTATAGTATTTATCCTTTAAATAAAATTATCATTTTATATTTATTATGGCCATGAGGTACCAAATTCTTGATTTTATATATTAATGACTCATATGTAAACCCTAATTGGCCTAATTGGGTTGCATTGTGTTATAGAACCCATGGCCCATACCTTGGTCTTCTAAAGGGTCCATATGATATATTATCTTCTTAATTGTGAGATTAGGGATTGCGATGTCATAATTTCTCAATTGAAGTCTTATATAGTCATATTTTTCAACATTACCATACATAACTTGAATATTAATTTAATCAAGAATTCACATTCATCAACCTCATATAATTCTTTCTATTCTTCTCAACGTGTTATTGAATGAGATGTTATATTCCAAAACTTCAAGGACATTATAGTTATTTAATAAAAAATGACTTCGGTCTAGATCATTCATCAACATTGAAAACCTTGATAATGAAATTGATATTGACATCTTAAAATTACCTAGATTTCATATGGGTGAATGATTACACCAATAGTCTAGATAGGAAATCATATCCTAACCTCATATAATTGTACCCAAAATATTTGATATTCAAATCTTGACCCTTGAATCACAAATTTACTTGATCAGTATCTGATTTGAACATGACTCTACACTTGAATCAAAGAGATATGTATTCTCAACCTACAAAATCCTCATCCAATTTTTGATCTCTGACCCTAGACACAGATCCTGAATTGTTGTTGAAATTTAAACTTCCAAGTCTTGACTGAATGGTAATAATGTTGATGATGGTGTCTATATTGAATAGGATTAATACCCTAACTTTGAACTTTTTCCTCATGATGTTTAATCTTGACTCTTGGTCTTGATATTCACTCAATATTTATGTAACTTAAAATATGAATTCTGATTAGAATGAATGAATTAGGATCGTTTGACATCAATTTGATCAATATAATATTATGAGAGTATTCTTTTGACTATATTATCATTATAATGTTGAGTATGGAAGAAGATTTACATGAAATTTATGGTCCCATACTTTTGAGAATTTTTTAAATTTTGGGGACAAAATTGCCTTCAAGGAGGGAAGGATGTAATAAAGTGGCGTTTCATATAATTAATTGCTAAATTTACTTTTGTTCCTTTCCTTGCACTTAATATTGCTTGTCTTGGTCCCAATTCATAATTGAATAAATGCTAGATCTCTTATGACTCTCAATTTTTAGAAATAAGGAATAATGATGAAACTCTAGGAATTTGAGAGACATATTAAAAATAATCCAAGTAATTTGAAGTTTTTTGGTAAATTTATTGGTTTCTATGCCTTGTTGAACAATTTAAGGATTTTAGACCAATAAAGTATTTTGAAAACTTTTAACGATATAGTATCAATTGTGGTCTTGAGTAGGTTTCTTTAGATGAAACATGCTAACTAATTTTATAGCAAATGTATTTACAAGAAAGATTTTGTAAAAAAATATTTGAGTATTTAAACGAATTCATTTTGGTCTCCTTTTTGGTCATCATGGATATTGATTGAGTATGAAGCTAGGAATAAAAACTCATTTCATCAAGTGTTATGGTTTAGGAGATATTTTTTTTTATTAGATTAGAGAATGTTTATGAAGAATATTAATTAAATACCTATTTGTAACTTGAGTTTGATCAAGAGTCACTATTATGGTTATAAAATACATGATTAATATTTTTATTTCAACCCAAAGGATTTATGAGTTTTTTTTTTAAATATCAATAGACTCATGACTTAAAATGACCTTGATTTAAGATTTGTGACCAAGCCAAAACATTGTCAATGTATCAAATTCATTGAAAAAGGAAAGCTTTTAATGAAGAAATTGTTTTGACCCTATCTTTTAATATATAAATGTCTATTATTTCTTATTATATTTAATTGAAGATACAAAATAGGTGATGTATAAATTGCATTGTAAACAAACCTTTTTTGGAGAAAAAATAGTACTTGAAGTTTTGAATCTTGACTTGTTTTTTGTGTCAGTCGGAATGACACCCTTCAAGTATTAGGACCTCTATATAATTTGAATAATATGAGAGAGTATGGATATCAACACTCCCTGATTACTTTTCCCCATTGTTTCTAAAACATATAAATACATATGCCTATGTGGAGAGACATTAGAGCAGAAGGAACTCAAGCCCTCATCAAAGTAACATTGTTTTTGTTATGGAGATCGAAAGAGGGAAAGAACAACATGGAATTAGGGAAAGAAAAACATAAGAGTAAATGTTTCAAGGTTAGAATCAGGGCATAAATATTGAGGAGGGAGTGGCAACGACACCTCTGTGCTTGGTGATAACATCACTGATTATCCAGGCTATCACTGAACCTACCTTACAAGTAATTTAGGCCATCGTAGTAGTAGGGATGAGGTCAAGGAGATAGAAGAATTGGTAATTTAAGGGGGGTTGGTTTGATATTATCCTAGACATGAAAGTCGAGCCATGATACCCCTCCTTGTTGGAGTACCTGTGTGTCAATGCTAGCATCACAAGATGGGTCTGTTCAAAATTAAATTAAATAATCTTCTTTTAAACCTTGTAATAATTATATCCCTTACTTGAAAACATCATAGAAACTAATGTGATATCTAAATAATATGAACAATGGTAGATTTTGATCATAAAATCACAAGGATTCTACTAAAAATAGTTTCTAAGGTTGTTCATTATTTAGTATTCCTCTGACATATTTGAACTTGGCCATAATAATGACAATTTTTTGAATAATATTATCATGAATTTGGGATCCTCGTATGGTATATATCATGAATCATGACTCTTGGACTTCTAGGAATGAAAAGTGAATCCATTTGATGATAATTTATGATGTTTTCCTATATGTCTCAATGTGAAGATTGTCCTTTAAAATGATGATGAATAATATGTGGAAATGTGTAATGAAACCTCAAGAACTTGTTTCTTTGGATCAAGGATGAGTAGACCACCTAAAGTTAATATAAGGATATATAACCCTAATTAATTGGTCATGGTGATAGATACAGCTAAACCCTTATTTGACCCTCATCTTGTTGAATGAGGGTCTAATGAATCTCGTGACAAAAAAAATTGTAAAGAATATCTATTCATGAATAAAAAGTATGTTTTGCTCTTATTTGACTTGAATATTGTATTTCCTATATCATTTGATATTTGTTTCTTGTGTACACTTTGGTTATAGTATTTTACTTATCTAGTCTGTTATCTACAGAGTAATCTTCTACTTTTAATAGATATAATACACAAAAAGATCTTCCATTTTTCTAGGTATTTTGATTCCTTTAGAAGTGGCTAGGACCAACCTTCACAAAGAAGTATCCATTTAGTTTTGACATCCTAGATGATACTTCATTTGGAAGTATCCAAAAATATCTTGACTCTTGTTTACAAAAATTGAAGAAATTGTGAAGAAATATGAAGGTATCCAATGACTTGGTTTTTTTTGGAATATGTTTATATAATTTTTACAAGTCTTTGCGAAACAAACTTTATTTTTAAATATTAAACTATGTTGGTTTCATTGATAGATTATCTACATTTGTACTAATTGAGTGTCTTGATTTTAAGATTTTAGGTATAGGTGGACTACCAAGATCATTCTTCTGATTCCTATTGAATTACTATGATGAAATGAACTAACTGCAAGCCATCTTCATGAGAGAATATTGCTATTGTAAAAAAGGTCAATTAGTTGTCGGTTTAAGGTACCCTTTCATCTTTTCCAATTTCCCTTAGACCATGTTGAAACTCTAATAAAGTTTATTCAATTAATAAGGAGAAAATTTTATTTAATCATCATGTATGTTGTGTATGTGATTTTGGGAATCTTAGTGACGGGTGATCCAATCCTTTTAACATTATCTAGGTAGAGGGATCAATATTGGGGTAAAAAAGAATCTATGACACTATCGAGTTCCCACCTTCTTATGAGAAAAAGCATGACAAGTTTCATATTTTTGTCTTAAGGAAGTATGACAAAAACCCATGCCATATCCTGACTATTGAACCTATAGATATTTTAGATGACGTAACATATGAGGAATATGAAATGAAGAGATTTGAAAAGCATAAGGAGTTCCCATTGGTGAAAGTGCTTTTGAAGGACCATGGCCTTGAGGAAGCAACTTGGGAGTGACAATTTGATTTGATGCAGACTTACTTTTAGCAATTTTCTTATTCATGGAGTTCTACACAAAATACCATTCTAGGGTAGGTGAGTTGTAACATATAAAATTTTGTTCCAAATTTTGTTTGAAGGTATATACATAATTATAAAAAATGAAACTTGTTTATTTCAACATTTTCATAAGCCATTTGTTCCATACTTATTTTGTTTTATACTTAGTACTCTAAAAGTGATTGAACCCTATTCAATCAATACTCTAGATCTGGCCCAACTTTTATATACTTGATCATTAATGTGAATTATTAGCATTGGAATAGCATCAAAATATATCCTAATCTTATTGCAATTGATAATTTGAAGTTATTATTAGGATAATTAAGTTTGGGCTCAAAGATGAATAATATTGACATGTTATAATTTTAGAATTTTACAAGTTAAATAACATTAATAAAAATGTGTGTCAAAATCTTAGAGAATTTTGACCTCTAGAACAGCCTAGAGATTGTTTTTTCAAAATAAGTTAACTTGACAGTTTCCCTAACCATTCAAATTTTGACCCTTTGATCTGAACCGATGAAAGGTTTGATGAGAGGAACGTTCATTCCATGTATTCTCCATGATGATTGGAGATCGTTACCCAGGCTCCTAGCCAATTGAGAGAAAGTTATCACGCTCTACTTTTCCTTCCCCCTTCATTTAATTCCAACACCTTATAAACCCTCTCCCTTCTCCAACAATCATCTATGAGGATTCAACTTAGCATCAAACATAACTACCCATTAAGTCTTTTGACATGATCACTATTATAGACAACAAGCTCCACTTGGAATGTTACATCACCATTAACCCAATTGTTACAGAAAAAGTAATGCCACAACCTGAAGAATCAAAACCCTAGCCTAGCCCCACTATATAAAGCCATTTAGGCCCCATCGATAGTTCACCAGCTTCCTCAACAAAAATGATTGCATTCTCTATACTCAATCCCTTTCACAACAATTTAGGTATCCATTAGCCCAGACATCCTTCATTGTGCATTTCCCCTTAGGATTTTGGTTGTGAATTGGGCGCACGAAGAGTTCCCAACTCAGTCCTTTTCCCCAAAAAGCATATAGCTCTGGTGAATTCCAAACATTACCAAACCCTACCTTTACTCTCAACATTTTCCTCTTGACCTGAACATTTTTCCCAAACCATAAACCACCACTTCCTAACCCTATATTGTTTGGCAACTTCCCCTTTCCTTTCCACTATTTCTAACCTAGAGAACACATGACAAGCTTCATTCTTCAACTTCATTTCTACCCTATCAACCAATGATGCGACTGACCTTGGTGGATCATACATTTTTGTGATGGTTGTATGTCATCAGCTAACCTTATGTCAACCCCTAGATGAAGTACCAAGGACAAGCACTCATGTTCCATAATGAGGTGCACATGACTTGAACCCCTTAGTTATCTCTTTGATTGCTCCGATAAGGATAACCAATAAATTTTAGCTACACGTAAATGTAAATGAACCATTAATAGAAAAATCAACTAATTATACTTAGTTATGTCTGTCATGACCTGAACCTACATTTTTTATTTAAATTAGTTTGATCTGATACAAAAGTAAATGTGCATTACCCTAGATAAGAAAATGAGTATATAATGAATGCCTAAAACCTAAGGAAAAAATCTATGGAAATTCCCAAATAATGTAATCAATTACTATAAACTATACTCTTGAATACTTAAACTTAATTGAATAATTTTCCTCATTGAATCATGTGATAATGGTTATCACATAATTAAGAAACATGTATTACGAAATGAACATGGGAAAATGAGATAAGTGAACTATAATACAACTTTGTAGTGTTTTTTCCTATTTTCTAAGAATATGGAATACATTCCCTAATATATAAATACCCTTCCCATAATACAAATATGTATGCACATGTGTGACATATATCAGTGTATTACATAATTGTAACAATATAGTGCAATATGTATCTCACGATCCACAAAACGCTAATGCTTAAGATGAAAAATGCAACAATGGAGTCATGTTATGGTTAGGAGTGTAACTAAACATAATACATACAATTATTATAAAATGAAGCTTAATAAGTAATTTCCAATAAAATATTGACAAAATGACATGATATACCTTATCTTTCTAGGCATAGAAACTTTGAAGCTCCTTGAACCTTGGTTGTGAAATACATGGACTCTAGCTTGGAATAAACCTAGTAGATTCTTTATTATTTTCCCTTTTTCAATTATACGCATGATATACTGATTAGTTGTGAACCTAAAATATTTCTAAAACCCTTCTCACATCTTTAACGTCACCACCCCTACTTGTTAAATATTGGAATATTGTTGATATTTGAATGGCACCAAAATGTACCTATTGGATTTTTGACTCCCTTTGTTTCTTTGGCCCCCTTATGGAGCTTGTGCTCACCTTTGTGGACTACATACCCACAATCATGCACAGAGAATTAGGAATTAGTTGCCCCCCAGTTAATTAGTAATAGCGCACTAGTATTGTTCTCTCATAGAGTGTGAGAACACAAGGCATTTAGCCCCTAGAAAATATTTGATTTGAAGGTTCCAAACCCATCAAACTAAATAATTGTAGTTTTATCTTTCCATGTGAATAATGTGGTTCAATATTGCATATTTGAGATCTTGAATGTGGAAGAGTCTTCCTTGATTCATAATTGTACAATCTTGTAGAATTTCCATCTTGAAACTTTAACCTTTAAATTCCTTACTTTGTTGACTTAATTTTACCAAACTGTCTCTTCATACAATTGCACTTGCATTTTTTCAAATATCTCAATAATAAAAATGTAGTACCAATGTTTTTCTAGCATATTTTACTCTTTGGTTCATGACGTGGATGAATCCCTTTGGTATATTGCATCGTGTTCACTTGGATTCTTATGGTGTAGATATCTAAGGAAAATTTAGGAGTATAGAGAGGTACCCTTTGTGTGACATTGTTATCTTACCATCCTTTCACAACATGTTGATTTAGTACATTATGTGAACAAAACCCTTTTCCCTTATCTTGTGTTTAATGCTGAAGACGAACACAATATTATTGATGTTATTGAAAAAATTATTATCATATTATGTTGCACATAGTTTAGAACTATGTTGTCACACCATGTGCTATAAACCAAATGTGAGTCTAGTAACATGTGGATATTAATTAGGAACATTGACCAACATGTATATTCTACTTGTGATACTTGTTAAGATGCTTCTCAAATCAATCCTGGTAGTATATCATCTAATACAGAATGTAAGAAATGTTGGGAACAAAGCCTCCAAAATGTGGCTTATAATAGTCAAGTACAACAAATACCTATAAAATTCAGTGTATGTTCTAGGTATATGTGTGAGAAAAATGAGTTTATTACAAATATAAGAAGATACTTATTGAGGAACCATCATAGGGTCACCTTGTTGGCCTTGCATCCCTAGTAAACACCAATAGTTAGGCCCTATAGGAACCTCTGAGGATGCTTGGACAATCAATCATTCATGAAAAACCTGAGTGGGACTTGTGAACATGGGAACCACTTAAAAGCGATTGAGATGGTACCAAACACATGAAGTTTTACATATGTATTATATCTATGGACCTCCCAAGTGGTAGTTTCTAATCTCTGATCCCCTCCCTTAGGCTTCCACACACAGGATCAAAGATGACACAACATTGCCCTTGCTCTGGCTTCTCAAACGACAAAGAGTTTCCACCTAATGTTATTAGGATTTATAATTTTATATATGATAAGATCTACATTTTTATGTGAATTAATATATATCATTTTTACAACAAGAACTGATCCAAAAATCACAAACCCATACCCTTATGCTTGTTTTTTCTTTTATTCCTTTATAACCATTGCAAAAATCCTAGCCTAACCTTTGGGAACTAGATTCTAATTCTAGTCGTCCTTACAATGGAGCTTAGTACAATCAATCTTGATTTTTCTACTTCTTTATAGTTGTACCACACTCCAGTTCCAAACGTGCATGATCCTCCATGAACTCTTTATAAAGTCGGGCATCAATGTCTCTTAAAGGTTGATACAATTGTTAATTCAATGCATTCCTATAATGGGTATTGTTGTTGATTTTTTGGTACAATACTAGGGTTGGGTTCTTCTTCCATGTACAATCATGGTGATAATGTGCCTCCACTTCGAAATCTATATTTTTATGTTGGTAATCCCTCATTTGATTAGGTGAAGCTGAGGTCATCCCTCAATTCTCACATGAATTGATTCACACACATGTACTCCAAATCCAAGCACTTGCTTTTACATGAACCACAACTTCATGACATATTAAGTGTCTAACATGACAACTAATTGCAATATCTCCATGCATTGTTCCTCCTTTGAGACCATGGCTATGATAAATAGTGCTTTTGGAAATTATCCACAAACTTCTCCTATGTGAGATCCTGATCTTGAGTAGGATATGGATCTGGGAACTCCTCCTACCACTGTCTGGAAGCTCCTTGAGGAAGATTGGTTCAAAATAAAACTCTAGAATTCTTGAGAAATGTGAAGTCTAGAAGCAGTATTCAATTGCACGTATTCATAATGTCATCATTCCTTATGATGGCCAACTCTTCTCTTAGGTAGGTCTCAGGCTTGACCTTAAGAATTTCAAGTATTGAGACTATAACATACTCAATTTTGGGGTACTGAATCTACAAGCTATTTTCCCTAACCTATATCTCAATTTCACTTAGGTCCTTCCCTACTTGAGTGTGATCTATTTTGATTAATTATCACACCCCTTAATGAAAATTTGCCTCCGTTTGAGTTTCTTATACTAAATAACTTCTCGCTCTTCATTTGAGAGAATAGTTGCAAATTAGTCCTTCATTCAAGTATCATTTGTCATACTTTGAGGTCATTTAGTTCTATTTGATATTTAGTGTCTGCCGACTTTGATTCGACCTAAGAGTCATGTTCTACTCTTGATTCAACAATCAATGGATTTGGGATAAATTTAAAATGTTATTGATAATATTAGACATTAATATTAAGTGAACTTGGATAGAAAATTTGTTAGACCAAGTTAGAACCATGAAGTAATAAACTAACATATTTATAATTTAGCATAATATGATATCATCTCATAGAAAAAATTTCATGGCAATTAGATTTATACTTTAGAAGCATTAAAATCTTGAAGTTTATGAGGTTCATCGATATTGGTCTATTATAGTCAATATAATTATGATCCACTTCATGAGCCTAAAAAGGGGGAGGTTATTAGCCATTTAATTAGGATTGCAACCTTGATAATTGTATATAAAAAAATATTGTAGATTATATTTTGCAAATAAAGTTAATGGAAACTCAAAATCTACAATTTAAAATGGAAAAACTTGCAAATATATTTGACTGGAAATCTGAAGGAAAACACACAACGCCATTTGAAAATGAGTAGGTAATGCAGAGAGAGAAATTGAGTTATACGGTGAACATAGATATTAATAAAAAGATTTTAAAGAAACATTTTGAAATACAGAGAAAATTATTGATTGTTCCCACAATATATAATGAAGATTAGAATAAATTATATAAAAATACATGATGTTTCTCTATGTAACAAATTTATCTAGAATATTTTAAGAAATGTATCACCAATAATATATTGTTAAATTTGTCATGATTATATATAATCTTGATCTTTACATTGAGGAAGTATTCAATTCTAACATGATTAATTAACAATATATAGTACGACAGTGTCAAACATGTGTGAATCATACATAATTTTTTTTTTATTTTTTTTGTTTTGTTATCTTGTTTTAATGTATTACAGAAAAGTCTACTTCTGGACAACAAATTGAGCAACAAATCCTTTTTTAATATTGTTCTTATGTTAATGATGTAAGTTAATTTGTTTTTCTTGGAAGGTTTAATGCACGCTTAGAGGGATCTAAATACATATATAATGACAATTGTTAATATTACATTGTGTCATAATATATTTGTACATATTATTAGTAAAATATGTACATTTTATAATGTTCAAAATAGCATTATATTTTTCAAAAATAATGAAAAATTATCTATAGGTATACCTACATCCTAAAAGTTAAAATAATATACTTTTATATCATACTTTTCATATTATGTTATTCTATCTAAATCCATTCCAAATAAAACACCTTAATATATATATATATATATATATATATATATATATATATATATATATATATATATATATCCACCCTCCCATCTCATTTTTATTCACCACAGATCAAACCTTGCATATATGTATGTAACTGACAAAGTAGTCAAATGGGAAGACAATCTATAATAAGATTATGACTATAATTTTAATTAATGAAATTGAATTTTATTCATTAAATACTATCTACGAATTTTTCATTTTGAGATAGTTATCTATTTTTCACCAAATCATTCTGATTTCTTTCTTAATGGTAAATTTATTAAGTACATTGTATATTACTATTTTATAAATTACAATTGTGCATTATTTATTTGACTTTATACTCAATGATTGATTGTAATTGCACCTAACAAAGACATCTCATTGAAATAAAAGATAACTAAATATTGATACTTGACCACTTCCTCCAACTATTTTTTTTTCAATGTTTATTGTAATTTTACATCTAAATTTATTTGAGAGAAAACTAAATGAAATGTGTGATCAAAATCCTAATTGAATAACTATCTATAGTATTCAACCAATTTTGGGGACCATCAACACAGTGTAACATAACTTTTTTTTAATTTCAACAAGGTATCTTAGTATAAAATATATATTCAAAAATTTTTGGGGGTTGTGGGCCCCCATCCCTCAAGGAGATCCCCACTGGGTCTGAGGTATGGGTGATAATAGGGTCGATTGGGTGTTAGAGTGAGTTAGAGGGAAGATGAATGAGAGGGGAAGCGATGATGTATTCATCACATTAATTAAAATAAGAGAAATATTTTGTATTTTTTTACTAAGGTTGCCACATGTGATTATACAACAGGTTGGGTTCTATTGTGAAATGATGATATATGATAACAAGTTGGAGTTTGTTGTATGATCTTTGTATATAAAAATAGGTTAAAACATGTTGTATGATTTTGATCTATTACAACATGTAGTTATTACAAAAGGTAAACTCATGTTGTGTTATTATGGTATATTACAATGAATTAGTCTACTTTGTATAATGGTGGTCTATTCCAATGATTTATAATGTGTCTCTATTACAATAGATCACAACATGTTGTGTAATTATAGTATATAACAATATGTCAGAGTCTGTTGTATGATCTTGGTATATAACAAAGGGTTTCAACATGTTGTGTTATTGTGGTCTATTACAACATGCACATATACAATAGGTGAAAGCATGTTGTGTGATTATAATATATTTCAAAGGGTTAGTCTATTTTGTGTAATGATGGTATATTATAGTATGTTATCATGTATAAATATTACAACGGTCATAGTATGTTGTGTAATTAATGTCGTTGACATCAGATTTGAGTATGTTGTGATACTATAGCCTGTTACAACAATTTAGCACATGTTGTAGTATCACGTATACTACATTGAGTTTGACATGTTGTAAATAACTTGTATTGTATAAAATATACAATATAAAACACATAAATAGGCTTGTTATGATAAGTATGCTAACTATAATGTAACCAATAAAACTGTTGTGTTTCTCCTATTGTAAACAATATTTTCTATAGTAGTGATGATGTAAGAGAAACCTTGAGTTACATTTGAGGGGAGCATGGGTAGGAGAGAATAATACTTTTACATTGGGAAGATAAGGGGAGGCTTGGTACATAGACCGAGATATAAAACACACAACCACCATGCACAAATAAAGGGGTATTGGTCATAACACGCTACACATCCACCATCAAAACTCATTTTTAGGGTGACACATGTATTTTGTACACACACACACACATATATATATATTTATTTATTTATATATTTATATATATATTCCTTTGGGTTCCTATGTGGTGATTAGTTGGACGTGCACATCAACCAGTTTAAGTATTCACATCATAGAAATAAATAAACATGATAAAACCAAAAATCTGATCATATCGATTATCCCACAACATAATTAATTAACGTGGATCTGATACCACTATAGGGAAATACGGCATATAATAGGTAGCGAAAACAAATTTTTTACTAACATATTTCCCATTAACCAATGGATCATGTTCAATAACCATGCAAAGGAAAGGATGGTTAACAAAGATATACTTGGTTAGGGAGCAAGTCAAATGACAATCTTCATCGATGTGGTAGTGCACTCTTAGACGGTGTCTATGCAGCTCCTGCTCTTCGCCATGGATGACAGACTCGAACTACATCTACAACATCTCCTCCATAGATTGCAGGTTGACAATGTCCTCCTAGCGATGGGAAAAGGCCACTAGCCTTATAGAAGTCAACATTGGCCAACCAGAACTCATGTCGTCTTGTTAGAACAGACAGGAAGGAGTTGTCCCTCCCATTGGTGTACTAGTCACCAACCTACTATCCCACAACAATGATCCTCAGTTCTTCCCTCCCTTTCTATCCCTCCCTAATCGGGTAGGACATGTTTGGGCTCTCTTGGTTACTATAACCAAAGAGGACAACATTTATCATAGCAACTGATTCTCAATTGTCTGCATTCTTCTCTGGAAAGCCCTCAATATCCCTCATTTATAGGAGGGGTTTGGGTCAGGGTTCCCAGTCTGTGTGGGAGAGGAAGGGATTGGATGATCATGAAGTTTTGCAACCTACAAAACTCAAAAGGGTTGTCTAGCAACCGACACAGTCATTTCACATGCGAGACGGTCATTTCACCATGTTTCCCAATCGCATATGAATTGGGAATTCAATTATAATTAATGCTCAGCATGATGTCATCACTAATCCTTGATGCAATTGAATTTCTCCACGAACTAGTCATCTCACTCTTGGTGAGCCGGTCATCTCACGACCACAAGATGGTTGTCTCACTCTCATGAGTCGATCATCTCATGACCACAAAATGGTCGTTTTGCTAAGCGAGACGGTCGTTTCGCTCCCCAGTTCAAGCAAAACTCAGCCACTTCAGTTCTAATGAACCTGACACTCCAAACAGTCATTTCATCACATGAATGGATCAGTTGGGAGTCTAGTCACTTTATTTTTTTACATGAATTGAATACCTAAACACTTTAGTAATCAATTCAATCATCATTCATGATTAAACTCTTCTTCTAGATGAGTTCCTATGTGTGTGACCCTATAGGTCTCATATTACGTTGGCAGTGAATGTCGATAACAACCTATGACATCACAAGCAATGAGCGGTACCTAGTCGCACATCTTTAGTACCCATGCAAATGGAAAGTTGGAGAACAACTTCAACCTATAATCTGTGTATGGTGTTACAGTGTTCGCATAGTTCCTTTTTTACTAATATCCAGATTGAAATCGAGGCATGGATTAGTCATCTTCTTCATCATTCAATCTTATTTCTTGAACTAGAGTAGAGTGTCTGAGATATATGTAAGATCAATATCACGTATTGACTCACATGTGCATGGCCATGCATTTCTTAGTTTCTCTAATCAAGAGGCCTAGGATATCATACTCCTATAGGAGGGACAAATCCCATCTCTATCACTCACAGTTCGTCTCCATGTGTCACAGACACCCAATTATCACCTTTATGACAATCCACGTTTTAGGATTATGTTTGATGATGTCAGAGAGTACCAAATGAATGCTATGAGTGTAGTGATTTTAGGTCTAAGAACCACAAACACCGCCATTTCACTATAAGATGCAATTCTGACTTACCTAATTAAGGTTTCCATGTATCACTCTTATGGTGGGTCTGTCTGATACATTGTTCTCTAACATGTATCTATGTCCATAGTTTGATATTGCCATTTCATGACTAATGAGATTTTGTCTTCAAGAAAATCACACTTCAATCTTATGTGTAATTGTTTTCTATCTACGTTCCACAATAACAACCGATCATGGATATAATAAGAATGTATATACTCTTAACATATGTATGATCTCATTCTTCCACGTCACGTACTTGAAGACATGCATCATTGATTAATATCATTCTCTAGACATTCATTATGTTATTTCATTATCTCATAACTGAACAAATAGAATAAATTGGATGCTTGCATTTATTATTAACCAAATCATTTACTTTTTATGCCATTACAATCATCATATGATTGACTCTCTGGGAATATACACCAACAAATGCTTCCACTAAAAAGGTAAAAAGAAAAACCATGATAACATACAAAACAAGGAAAATAATCAATAACCTAGATATAAGTCACATCAAGAGGAACAACTCAAATCCTCGTATATGCATAGATCACAACTACCAAAGAGATCAAGCAAGCTACATCATATACTCTCGAGTGGAATCTTTCCCAACAGGAAAATGCCTTTGAAGTCATTCTTTGATGGTCACACTAAATCTTTGACACTATCTCTTGGGACTTGTGATATCTATAATGAAGCATCTAGTAGATGACCTGAAGCTCCTCCACATGATCATGAAAATGCTTCCACTAAAAAGGAAAAAAAGGAAAAACCATGATAAATTACTAAACAAGGAAAACAATCAAGAACCTAGATGTGAGTCACATCAAGATGAAAAACTCAACTCCCTGCCTATACACAACTCACAACTAACCAAGGAGATCAAACAAGCCGCGTCATGTACTTTTGAGTGGAATCCTTCCCTGCAAGAAAATGCCTTTAAAATCATTATTTGATGGTATCACCAAATCTTTGACACTATCTCTTGGGCCTTGCGATATCTATAATGAATCATCTAGTAGATGACCTGAAGCTTCACCACATGATCACAAAATAAAAAAAGATCAAACAACTCAACATTGATACCTAGGACGCAAGACATACACAGTTGCAAACAAAGAAGAATACCAGCCACCTAAATTTGAGAGAATAATTATTTTGACAAAAACTTCATCTAGCCCCAATCTACATCATTCTGTCAAACAAAAAATGCAATGTCTAGCTCTGTTCACTAATGTAAAGATCCACCACTCTTGATGTGCTTTGGTAGATATTCTAGCACAAGGATATGATGCACATTCGTCATGTCTTGGAATTGGATGAATGGTCATTCCTAATAAATGCACAAGAGCTTTAAGTGACCCCGTGTCCACCTATGTGCATGGCCTCGTCCAAGCATTGATAGAGATTTCCCAGAACCATGGACACCGCAACAAGATAGTGCTAAACTAGAACTATGATGCTTTCCATGATGATGATACATAACATGCCACACAAGAACAACTCTAAATAAGGGTTAAGGTGTAGGTTCACAAGAGAGCCATGCCGTATCTTAAGAGCATTGTAATGAGTGGGACCTTAGAGGGGATTCACTTAGTAATAGATAACTTAAGACACACTTCCCATCAAAAAACACACAATGCATAAATGAAAGGATGTGGTTATTGACTAAACTGTGAAAATATCGAGGAAATGCCAAATTTGTGGATAAGTAATAAACAAACAATTACATTATTCAAAGTCATTAAGTTCCACACCTAGATAGGTGGTGAAAAAAATGAAAACATAAACTAATCTATATCAAAGGATCAGTTTTAGAGGGAAATATAGCCATGACATGTGATACTCTTAAGTTGTTCTTTTGGTGTGACTTCATCTTAAAAATATAATCTCTTGGAATTTGTTCTACAAGATCAAAATAATTAAGAAAAAAGATGAAAAGTTATACAAAAGAAGTGTTCCTTTTAGAGAAGTCAGAATAGGTGTCAAGTAAAAAATATCAAAGGAAAGTTCAATCAATAGATGAACTTGAGATAATCAAAGAAACATAAGCATACTCTTACATTTTGTTCAAATTTTCAATAAAAAGTAACAATATCATACATATAAATTAAATAATAAATTAGAATAGCATAATCTGTATAGTTGAGCACCACCACTTCAAACCAAGGGAACATGATACCACCACTTAAAACCCTAGTAAGACATATCATATGAGAACATGTAATGGGAATCACCATCTACATAGTTGGGTTTAGGCACCAACAACTAAACCCAAATAAATATATACTATATGTATGATGCTCCCCACATAAATATACAATTAAAATTACATCTTGCTAGTCTACACATTAAAACATGTAATAGTGTGGAGGCAAGATCAATTTGATGAATTTTCAATCAATAAGATGTGTCTAATAAAATATAAATGTGGTAAAAAGTAGATAAATAGAAATTAGGGTATAATAAGGTTTCACAAGCAATCAGTTAAGAGATTGCAAATAATTGGATTTTAGTCACATAATCACGGGAAATGTAATTAGGAAAATGATTTAGTTGCCTGTTTAAATTGTAGAATCAATAGGCCTCAAACGGGATTAGCCTACTCTATTTCCAACATTCCTTAGTCCATGGTTTCGACTTCCAAATTACCTTATATCATTTTTAGATAATCTAGGTGTAAATTTTGAGTTATGTGAAGATTATTAAAATGACTTTCATAAACAATCATATGAATTCCAAAAATGCATCCAAAATTACATGGCTGATTTTTTTATCCCAAAATATATTTTACTTTAATTTCCTAGGTTACAAATAATTCCTTATTAAAATTCTAAAGTCATTAAATTTACTAAAATGATAATAAAATTTTGGAAAACTGATTCCACTACCCCTTCATCACATTCTCAAATTATGATTGCAACATATCTTATATGTCATTTTCCTAACTCAAAATATGTTGCTCAAAAAATAAATTAGGTATGTGGTAATACTCAATTACCCATGAGTATCTCGATAACCAAAAACTAGAACAAAAAATAAGGATATGGGTCCTTTGAGTGTACTTCCCTATTTGAGATGATCCAAATCCATGATATCGTGATTTAGGGAGTTCAGCCTCACTACAAAGTTCTTATATTTAATAAGGATATATGTTGATGAGTTCACTAGACTTAGGCAGTCCCAACATACCAAAAATGGGTTGTAAGAGGGTTTCATACCCTCAGCAATCCTTCTCCATTAATGACTAAGACGAGGAGTTTAAGGACATGGTCATAGAAAAACATAGGAGAAAAATATACTATAGAGTTAGTTCATGTTGTGATGCAAAGTTAGATAAGGTAAAAACAAGGACAAAGATCAATCCAACCATGACACCTTTTGAGGAACTTATAAAACATTAAATGAGAGTAAGAATGGGGAGGGAATTGGAAACATAACTACATTCCCAAAATTGGTAGGGTAGAATTATTTGACCATACTTGATGAATGTTACAACCCCTTAGACAAACCCATTGGTTCCTCAAGCATGGTGGGTGACTCACAAAACCTTTGTCAGGAAGCTAGAGTTTAAGGATGGGTTCTAAAGGAAAGAGCAACCGAGAAATAATTGACAAGCTCTCCTTGGACATGTAGGTTTTAGGGTGGGTACTTATATTTTATTCTTATTATTGGAAACATGTTTGGATTAAGATGGAAACTTAGGGAAAGGAGAAAGAATAGATTGGTAGGATGCTAGAAACCACCTCACATGAACATAGAATTGTTAGGTACAAAAAATATAAGAGGAAAATAGAGATACATAAATCATTATGATGGGTAAAGAGGAGAGAGAGATTCAAGTGGTGATAACTTCCAAAATATTGTGTGGCTAGTATAAGAATCCTACCCGACGTAGAAGACAATCCCAACATATTTGTCAATATTTATGCAAAGGCTAAAAATAACATCGGGCTAGAAAATGTCAATAAAATTCGGAAACAAGGTATGATATATAACGACTTTAAGTCAAGGTTTCAACTAACACTTGAGTTAATTAGATAAGAAAATATTTTGGCATTTTCATTCATACTTATAGTTTAAGACATTAGCATGATCTAAATTGAAATTCAATGAAATTAGTATCCTAGCAAACTAGAAAACGTAGAATCCAAACCTATCATTATTTTTATATATTAAGATTATTTTTAAAGAATTTAATTCCTTTAGGTTTATTTTTATTATCACTATATAATATTCAAATAAATATTCATTTCTAAGATTTCATAGATAGACATGGTTTAGGGTTACCTTATCATACAATAATCAATTAACATTTATTTTTCATTTTTATTATAATGTCCAAGATCTCATTTAAATTTAGTTATTGTTAATTTAACCTCCATAAATACATTTTGATTCTCAAACTGATATGTAATCTTCTATTAATGTATATTATGGTATCCATACATTATTATATATTTGAATATATTTGGTATCATTTTGGAGGTTATTAAACCTTTTGGGTGAATAATGTATATTAATGAAGGTTGTGAATTTGTAATTTTGTATACATATATGCATTGACTATTGCACTAAATATATGGTTACATAACATGATATATTATGTGAAAATTTACATATTACACTTTATTAGCTCATTTTTTAACACATATGTAATAAATGCATTCTATAAGTTAGGATTAATTAGGGTTACCTAAATCATGCAAATTATCCAGATATTGTGCTGACATAATCCAATCAACATTAACCATATATGCAAGATCTAAGATATCCATTATTATTATAAAAAGTGAAATTGTGTGTATAAATTAAGCATAGAACACATAGATTGCACTATAAGAACCTAGATCTAGGTACTAGGTCAAATAGGGATATGTTGTTCACTAAGGCATGTAATGAATATATTTAAGGCAATTCATGATCTAAATTCATCAATAGACTGGATGTTGTATCATATATAATTGTGCTAGGATTGGTCAACTAGGAACTAGGATTCAATTTCAAGCTCACTAATAATCACATATACTTTATCAAACAACCATGAGCCTCGAGTTAGGTTTAGTTATTTCAAATTCATAATAACTTACATTCATAGACATGTTTAGGGTCATAGTAACCAAAGTTGGCAGTATCATTTAAAAGCTCACTATATGCTCATTCTAGGCTTACTAACATATAATAATATATGACACTATATCTTGCACCTCTTTTGGTACTATATCAATAAATAGACCAATTGGCATATAGTTCATGGGATAAGGTTTGTAGGATTAAGATAGAAGTTCTAAACTATTACAACACTCCACCCCTTAAATAGGATATCTTCCTCAAAATCATCATATCTATATACTAATATGTAACTCCTCCCCACTGTTAAAATCTCAACCCAACAAGTCAAACTAATAACCTTAAAAAAGGCCCAATGGTAGGTCTAACTGAACCACATATATCAAGATGCTACTCCTCATCTCACTTATGCTCCATACAATATAAAAAATATGTAATAGGGAAACACTTGTACATGCAGGTCAAATGATTCAGTCAAGATTATTTTTATTATTATTCTCCTTATTTCTATCAATAAGGAAATTATATTCCTATACAACTTAAAGGACTTTGTATCCTCTAATACACAAGTATGCTTTAGAGTGACATTTTAAGCAGATTTTCTATAGGGTCATACAAATTTGTTTCCAATTAGATGAAACATGAACTATAAGGATGAGTGTGACAAGTTTACATGTATATCAGTCAACATATTAGAATTATGGTTACCTATATTTCATGTATAGTTTAAGGATTCACAGATTTGGTCAGTTAACTCATCATGTATGCTTAGGTTACAAATGCATTATATGCATTTTACATATTATAATTACTACCTCAAATTACGGTTCAATTATTCAACATATTCTCATATCAAAATATGAGTTTTGTGGGTTATTACAAGCAACTTTGTCGTTTTAATTACTATAATCTTAACACAAACATTACTTGCATATATATATTATGTCATGATATGATAAGAGTGTAGTTAGTTGCTTATTGATTTAGGTTTTTAATATTATGTGAAGACAAGTATATATTGTCACTATGTTCAGTATAACTAATCATTATAAACTAAAATTAAGCTAGCAAACTTAGGATAATATTCTTATCATTATTTTATTTCTATATATATATATATATATATATATATTGTGTAACTAATCCATAGAAACTTAATGCATTTTTCCATCAACTTTGACAACCCTAGAGTTTTCTTGCATAATGGTTATCTTTCTGGTTTCCCTTATCAATAGAAGCATAAGTGTGGCTTGCATGTCTTTTTGGAAGTCTTTCTCTTTTTTTGATGTTCTTTCTCCTTAGGGATACTTGGTGTTGCTACAAAATGGAGTCTTTTCCTTTGTGAAATAGGACTAATATTACAAGAAGACCATAGTGGTGAGATCACTCAGAAGACTATCTTTGGAAGAACATAATTTCATATACAAGAGGATACCCTAGTGGGGTTGTTGCATGAAAAATGTAACATATACATAAATCATCGTACTTTTTAAAAGAATACTTCCTCTATATACATAGAGCATGACGATGGTAACCTAGATAAGATCCTATCATGCATGATTCAAGTTTTAACTTCTAAAAGGCCAATGAGATATGGGGTATCAAATGAATTTTGATACCAAGTTTCAACCCTTTCAGGAACATGTGGGAACACTTCACCTAAGACACGCCTTTCACATATCTCCATAGTAGAAGGAGATTCTACAATCACTCATATATGGTCATGGAGTTCTAAAGTAGACTATACAAGTCAAGTTTCTTTATCGTTAATGCATATGATGTTATATAGTTCCCTATAAATAGAGTTAAAATATACTCTAAAGACACATCATGCTTTCCTTGGGTCTTCATAATTTTCTCCCCTAGTATCGAGTAGACCCAAAGAGAATACATAATATAATAGACTCTTTGGTCTTCTTGAAATGACATGCCTTTAAACACACATTCCATAAATACGATTCAATACTTGGTCCACCAATCTAGTCTCACTCTCTATATAGAAGATAGTAGGTCATGAATTTATCAAACAATCCATCATGCATTCCATTAGATCATCAACTATAGCCCTCATTTTGTATTTCTCCATGAGGTCTAAAGAAAACAATTGTTGAAGGATATTTTTTTTCCTAAATCGTGGATATTCCCATCATTGGGAAAAGTGTAGGAGGTAATTCCAAATACCATAGGCCAACTCACAATCATGGAAGTGTAACACACTAAAAACACATGAAAACCACAAGAGAGGAAGTATAAATTTCTAACTCATACATAGATGGGGAATCACACACATTAATTAGCATGCACACAAAATAACCAAAATGAACCCTCATAGATATGAGGGTGAATTTCCATTCATAGAATTCTTACATGAAAAGGGAAAACATTCATACAAATATATTAACATGTTCATAACCTAGTATAAATCAAACTAGGCATAGAACATTTAGTATGCTTCTAGTCCTTCATTCAATCCTCCTTGTTCAATAAGTATTCGTTAAGAATCCTTTTGCTTACCACCCATGGACTTTTGTCCACAAGAATGTGAAGCAAAGTAGAACTATTAGTAAGTGGCACTGAGTATATATATAATATGAAAACTATATAATTTGTTAAGGACTTGCAATGAATATATTCAATCATTAAATATGTCATATTTTGTTTCTTTAACATTAAACCTAATATTTATTTAACATTGCATTATATAAGCTGATGATATTTATATTCATCCATAAGTCTCCTAAGAGCTCATGGTGTATAGAGGCTAAATGAGCATGATATCATATGCACTTAGGTGTAGATAAAATTGCTCCCAAGATCTCATACGCACCCAATCGTTCATAGATATTCTCTTTCATGTGCAAAAAGGGCTAATAACTCTAAGAAGGAACAATTACAAAAACACATTTACATAATATTAAAATAAATAAATTAAATCTTATATTCACAGAAAAGTTGACTTAACTTTATAAATGTAATATGAGCATAATGAATACAATACTTGATTTCAATAGAATACCTTGTGATTATCACATTGTAACCATATTGATAGATCTTGATTTATATATATGTAGTTGAGTAAAACCCATTAGCCATCCTTATTACTCAGTGTCGATGTCCAATAATGGGTGTGAGAACTCTTATTTATCCTCATAATCTTATCAAAACCCTATATGCCTTATTTCTACTTAAAAGACTAATTAATAATCAAGTTTTTTCAACTCATTTCTAGGTTTCAGGATATCTTAGGGAAATGCATCCAAAACAAGATTGGATTTCCCGTATATTTTTAAATTCTTGTTGTATATGAGATAATTTTTTTAACTACATATAATTTTTTTTTGAATTCTTAAAAATCATATGAATTAGACAAAAAGTTTGATAGCCATATCAATAAAAACACATCCACTTGATATGTCATGCATGACCCAACCAAGGTGAGGTGGCCCAATTGGGGCTAGTCACCAAGATAGGGCTCTCCATAATACCATGAAAATTGATTAACTAACAATCACATAAACAATATATTTAATCCCAATGGGGTGTTAAGAATAAATATAAAATCAAGGATAGAATTATCTAGAAGTAGAAGCAATTATAGAATCTTGATCATCTACATTCAAGGGCATGTAAGCCATCATCCATGGACATTGACTCCTTGGAGCTCATCTCAGCCATCTAGTCTCAACTTCACCTTCTTACAATGAGATGGGGTTTCAAATGATCCTATAGGTTGCTTGGGTGGGATTTTTATAAACTAGAATGGGTGTAAGTGTCAAAATAGACCATAGATAGTGTCCCTTTAGTCAAAGAAGAACTTTCATTTGTCAAAGCAACCATTCCATTAGCCCTCCCCTGACCTATGAATCCCCTAAATTGAACCATGAAAGATTTTAATCAATATCCAAGTGTGAACCTCCAACGAATGAGGACCTAATCCCACAATTTTACAACTTAGAATAATCATCAGTCATCCACCTAGGGTTTCCATTAATTGATCTCATTATCAATTGAGAACCATGCCAAGCCATCAGTTGATGCAACCAGGAATTTCATCATTTTCTGAGATCAGGGAATTAAATTTGTTGCTTAGTCTGGGACCATCATCAGTTTATGGGTCCATCGTCCATCATCAACTGCATCCACCAGTCCACTAGCTAGGGTTAGGTTTAGGTAACAAGAACTAAAACCATATTGCAACTAAGGATGAAACCATTCAAGACAAAAAAAAGAAATTTAGTGGGGAATGATTTTAGATAAGATAGTATACACCGAATTTGTAATGAAACCCTCAATTATGGTGGAATTATACATTAATCGACAAATGTACATAAAATTACAAAATCAAGGTAAACAATGTACAGTTGAAGTCAAATTAGAGTTATATCTTACTGAATTGATTTCAAGTCTCAATCAAGCATTAATGTCAAGTAAATTTTTTTATATAAATTGTACATAATTTGAGTTTAGGTCCTTCTATTATATCAATTTTACAATTAAGTCAAGAACTTGCAAGGAATCTTTAAAATAAGGCAAAAAATACAAATTGAAATAAGTTAAGTGATTTACCTTAATTAATTGATCAAAACACTTAATCTAGAATAAAATTATGATAATAAAGAAATATTATATGAATTTTAGGTTAATTTAGATTCTTTGACGCAAAGTAAATGAAAATGATTAGTTGTAAATACACAAGATTTTTTTTCATTTGTTTTGTTGATTGTCGTCTCAAATGATGGTGTTAAAACAAACAATGAAATGTTTTTAGAAGTACATAAGAATGGAGGAATCGACCATACTTGAAAATGACACAAATACATTTCCATATCCATTTCTCTCTCCCTTTCATCTTTCCTCTCATCCCACCCCTCACGAATACGATTTTATTTTCATCATTGTCCACACTTGCTTCAGTAACTTGAATGGTGGCATGGCACCTGATCTTAAAATTGCATCCAACCAAACTTATAAAAACCAACGAATACATTTTATTTACTTCAACCCCAAACACCACACTACAAATTCAACTCACTATTTTGAACTTCATATGCTAGAATTCATACTATGGTTTGGTTTTGCACCCAACCAAACCAGCCCTTCTATACTAGAATTTAACATGCAAATCTAGGTTTTACTATTCATGTCACATGATTTCAAAATTTCATTATCCAACTTAAGTGTTTTAATTACATAGTGCATTCACATTAATTAATCTTGCAATTAGAATTTTTGGATTAACTCAGATGGGAAGAGATTAGGCTAAGCAAGAAGGTTAATTTAGTTTAAATTAGCCCAGTTTGGTTCATTATGTTATATCTACCATTGAAAATTTTATTTGGTATTTCACTAGAATATACAAAGAGTAAAGTAATAACATATTGAATTTTTTAATGGTGTACATGATTTGACTACAAGGTATAAACTTTTTCTCTATATGATAAGAGGAAGTTATAATAAGACTCACAACTATATTTAAAGGCCACACACCATCGACTCTTATCAACACCACCAAAACATAGAGATCAGTTCAACATTTAATTATTAAATCTAGATTCATTAATATCAATGTTAGCAACACCAAATATACCTAATATAGGTGTTCTTCATGGGATATATAGATATCATATTGGGATCCACTATCTAGAATGACAAAGACCCCCTGAATGCATCTCTTAAATATGGTATAATCATATTGATCATATGCTCATTACATTGCTCATTACCTTGGGGACCCAATCCCTTTAAGGTTGAAAGATGTTTGTATTTTCATAAAAAATATAGTTTGATTATCACATGAAAAAGGGATATCCATGAAACAACGAATCCAATGACGAACATCTTCATAAACCTTAAATAATTATGGAAAAATCTCGATGTTTAGAGTCAAAATTTCTTGGACATGTTCACAAGTCTTTAGAAGAGAAACAAAAGTCTCTTTGATATTGATAATAGCATAAACCCTAACCCACTAGCAACAGACTATATATAAGCTAATATTAAAATCATTACTGGTAAGGAAAAAAGTTGGATATTGGTTTCTACAAAGAGTTGGACAAAATAAGGGGATAATAACACTAAATACTATATAGACTTTGTAACATTGACTGATGACACACCAATATATACACTCTCCATTCTTATTACATAGGAAGCAATCATCATGCTAAGATCATTACATGCCAAACATTTCAAGAAACATGTTATCCTCATAAGAGAGTTCTCTAAACCCATTCAACTTGATTGGAGAAATCTTTGTGAGTATCATAGAAAAGTCAAGTATACTCACTATGTCTTTATTACAACATGAGATAAATAGAGGTTTTATTTATTATAGTGATTGAAAAATCTCATCCCTGATAGGATTGATATTCTATTTGATAATAAAATAAATCTAATATTAAAAATTATTACAAGTCTTTAGAAGAGAATCAAAAAGTCCTCTTTGATATTGAGAGTAGAAAAAAACCCTAACCCGCTAGAAATAGACATATAAAATCTAATATTAAAGTTATAACTAGTTGGGAAAATAATTTGGATATAGATATCTACAAAGAGTTGGACAAAATTAGAGGATAATAACATTAAATACTATATAGACTTTGTAAAAATCTAAAATGACACACAAATATATACACTCTCACTTCTTATTACTTTGGTCGCAATAACAAGGCTGAGATCATTACATACCAAACATTGCATGAAACACTTTAACCATATAAGAGATTTGTCTAAGTACGTTCAATTTGATTGGAGAAATATATGCTAGAATATCAAATAAAATCAAGTCTACTCACTATGCCTTTCTTACAACAAGAGATTAAAAATGGTTTCATTTGTCATAGGGATTGAAAAATATCTTGTCCCGGATTGGTTTGATATGTTCTTCTATCAACACAATTGATACATTATAAAAGATATTATATATATATATATTTTGACCACACCTATGTGGGTTCTCTCTATACTCAAGGCATATCTTCTTGCAACCAAGTTCACATAGAGTTCTTAAAATAATTAGATGAATTCCACTTATTTTTATGTTAAGACTCGTTAGTCTTATCAAAAACTTATACAAAATCATTGCTAAACTTTTCAACATTTTTTTGATACTATACATGGAAAACATAATGAGTTTTGAGTGGGCTACCTTTTTAAAAGGTCGACACCTACAATATGATTATATTACATTTAATGAGGTCCCACAAACTTGTCAACATAATCACAAATTTATTTTGATCCTCAACCTTGAATTTGAAAGAGCCTTTTGATAACATATATTTGCATTTACTTATCCTTGGTATAAAGAAAAACGAATTTGTCAACATATTGTTTGGAAGTATCACAAAATGTTTCTACACTAGTCACTCATCTATAATTTAGAATAGTATTCAAATAGAAATTTTTAAAGATTGTTCACAAAGCAAGATGTATTTAGGAGTATCAATGATTTACAAATATCAAAATATCAAAGTATTCAAAATTTCAATGATTTAACCACTGGAACATGTTATCTAATATTTTTTCTTTGCCAAGGTTACATTACCTAGTGTTATCCCTTCTACAAGAGAATGATACTTTCACTTGTGTGAGTAAATAGTATTATTGTTCTCCCCTCTATAAGAGAATGATACTTTCACCTCTAGGAGTGAATAGTATCGAGCGACCTCTATGTCCATTATCAACTATGCAGGGTTGGGTGGTATGACCCATCAAATCTATGAGCCAAATCTCTAGCCAATACTTAAATTTGGTGTCAATGTACGCATCCAAAATTTATGCAATCATTCAAAAATATTCAATATTCAAAGTATTTGTGGTGACCTTCAAATAGGAAATATAAATATAATAAACAAATTGGGTTCACCACTTGTGTGAAATTTTATGAATGAAGTAAAAGAGGAATAAAATGGCACAGTAATTTAAATAGAGAATTTCGTACCTGCATTTCAAGAAAGAGTCCAACATGTTTAACAATCAAGATTCATAAAGCCCCAAAGTTGAATGATCTAGAAAGGAGAAACAATATGAGTTAGCATAAATCTCTTGGCTTGGAAACACCCAATAGTTACATCTAGGTGACTATTAATTATTATGATATTATGACTCATATGTTATATTTCCATACTACCTCATTATAATATGTCCATCTTATAAAAGTAGTAAGATACATTATGTACCAAATAATTCCATATTATCCCCAAATGATGGGGTAACTAGTGGTTACATTTATAACTAAGAGAACACAAATGTACTCTTATGTTGGCACCTAGGCTTCAATTATGCATACGAACATACCGATAAGTATATATAGTGTTTAGTTTGAAGCATGGGTAGAATATTTCTTTATAATTTCTAGAATTACACTAATATGTTTATTTGTTATATTACATTTGATGAATCGACCAAGTTAATTAGTATTTTTGACTTTGTGTAAAAAATCATTAAATCTATATATATCTGATTTATTAGTTCAATATACAATAAGTTTTATATGTATCAGGTCCAATTAGTATTGAGCATGCTCAATTGTATTAGTATTAAAAATAGAACATCATTGGAATTTCATCTATTATCTAAGTTACTCATAGTAGTCTTTTTTTGGTTAGTCTATTACAAGCATATCCGGTCATTAATTTACTATCACTTTTTCTCTTGGGAAACTAGAAGTTTCATTTATTGGACATGCATATAGCATGTAATAGTTTACAATTTTAGGACTGGAAGTCCTAAACCATATCAATTGGTGTTGCTTATTACAAGCGATCAAGCTACCAATTTAACTAAAGGAAATCCCATTGGTAGTTCAATGTAACTCCTCATGCAACAGTTTGATGAATGATGTAGTTTTACAAGTTTATCTACCTCCTCATTATGACTTCGATCAACATGAATGAAAGTTATCATCTGTGTAGATTCTTTTTGTCATTGAATGGATAGTAACCATGTGTTGATATAAGGACTTGTTAAATTATTCATGTCAATGAATTGAACTAATGAAGAACTATCAAAAGAAAATACTACTTCATGTTGTATTGAAGATATTACCATTGTAATGCCAAATGAAGTGTAGAAACTTCACCCTCCAAGACTGACGTTGTGAAGATATTCTCGGAAGAACCATAGAACCATACTCCATAAGAATCTCTTGCTATAAATGCAATAATCATAAGTCCCTATCTTAATGAATCATCCATATGTATATGATAATGTCCAAGAAAAGAAGATGTAGAGAAGAAATAATAGGTTGAAATCTAGTGACATTTCTTTCAACAACAGAGAAAGTATCAAGTAGTGTTGAATCCATTGAAGTTATACTACTAAAAAGTTGAGGTGCATTTGATGTTACCTCATTAAAGATGTAATTATTTCTTGCAATCCATAATGATACCAACCACCTACAAACATGTGCAAAGTTCCATCATCAACCTTGAGAGTTGTTGTAAACCATAGTTGAAAAGGCATCATGAAGAAATTAGAAATTTGGTTATCTATGTGGATACTATGCCAGATTGAATGAGCATATGTAAAATCCCAAAGAGCATGTAATGTAGTTTCATATTGTGTACCACAAATCTTACATGAAGCATTAGTAGTAAATGTTGTTGAGTTCTTCTAACATTTTTCATCAGTGCTTCATAATACGTAGCCACAAAAAGATTTTGAATTTAGAAGGAATGCACAGATGCCAAATCATCAACCATAGTCCTTGATTTGATTTTCAAACATCAACCAATAGTAGTTTAATTATATGTTAAAGACACAATAAAACAACATGAATCTATCAATGTCTAGTACCATCCATCTGTGCCAAGACTTGGAGGATGTATGGATTGAATTTTTAGGGAAATATCATTAGGGAAATATTCTTGAATAAATTCCACATCCCATTTTCCATTTCAATGAAAAACACTAGAGGGGGTGAATAGCGTTTTATGATAATTTTAAAATTAATTCAAGCAACCAACCACAAAAAGATTAGAGAAGGAGGAAAGGTGTTTAGAGTGTTCCACCCTTAGCAAATACTAAGGGAGTCAGTCTACTACCCGGTTGTTCCCAACTGGTATTTTTGAAAGAAATTGTATTTTATTACCTCACAAGGATGTTACATACGAAACAACTACCTTCACAACCCTTAGGATAGCCTTCACCTAGAAGTAGTTCCACCAACCTTGAAGCAGACTTCCTCGAAGTAACTCCAACCTCCCGCTTGAAGTAGCCTTCCTCTTGAAGTAGATTCCTATTGAGACAGCCTTCTTGAAGTAATCGTAAGTCCAATGAGCTACCTTCACCACCTGAAGAAGCTCCAACAACCTCCTTTTCATAGCCTCCAACCTAGGAGTAGCAAATGAGAACAAAATACAATAGAAGGAACAAGATTGGAAGATAGAAAATATATTACCAATGTGTACAACACTTTGATCCTATATCAAGTGTATTGATCTCCTATCCACTGTAGATGAATGT
Source organism: Alisma plantago-aquatica (assembly GCA_963693085.1). Classification (NCBI taxonomy): domain Eukaryota; kingdom Viridiplantae; phylum Streptophyta; class Magnoliopsida; order Alismatales; family Alismataceae; genus Alisma; species Alisma plantago-aquatica. The sequence continues at coordinate 78,261,657 of OY856412.1, read as the reverse complement.
GGTAGTGTGGTGGCTAGGAGATACTAGGCTATAGGACACTAATGTAGAGCTCAAAGAAACATATTGCAAGTATAGCTCAGCTTGTTGCTCACTAAGATTGAATCTCAAGTGTAATTGTATGCACAAGTGATGCTTTGGGTGTCCTAAGGCCTCTCCTATTTATAGGAATGGATTACATATTCTTAGGGACATTCTAGACACTTTCTAGGGTGCTCTTAGTGCTCAACTAGTTGTTATGTGTCCACTAATTATATTGCAATGGCTAGTTGTTCGGTGCTGAAAAGTGCAATCCAAAACTTCTCTCGGTCGAGAAGTTTGTCGATTGAGCTTGTCTCAGTCGATCTCTTTGTCAATCGAATGGGAGGTTAAGGTCAATGTATTGTAACATTCGATTCCAACTCCCAACTACTTTGCTAACTTAGTCTAACAGCTAGTAGGGTTTATTCTCAATTGAGAATATTGTCGACTGAGGGTGTCTCGGTCGAGGACTTTGTCGACTGAGGGTGTCTCAGTCGAGGACTTTGTTGACCGAGGGTGTGACGGTCGAGGACTTTGTCATCTGAGAAAGTCCCTATTTCAATGTGTTGATCCATGTACTAAGTGTGTGTATCAATGTGTAATTGTTCTTCTATCTTAGGGGAGGGTCTATCTAAGTGTTGTGAGTGGATAGGGAAGATCTAATGCTTGATTTACATGATGTCTATGTACTTGTACAGTATATACTTGTACAAGTTTTTACATTGAGTATAATCATGAAAATAAAAGTAATCTAAGCATGTTGATCTTCCAATTTATCTAGATCTTCAACTATCCTCATCCTTATTTGTTTATCCCTGAAACACTCAAATAACAAGTTAGATCCACAAGAATGAAATGTTTGTCATCATCAAAACAAAGAGTATAATAATGTCCAATTTAGCCAACAATCTCCCCCTTTTTGAAGATGACAAACATTTCTAATATAAATCAAAGAAATTGAAATGACATGAGTTTCATACATGAGATTTACCTAATGTAGTCTTTCTCTTGTTTATTCATGGAGTGTGTGCTAGTTACTCCCAAAGAGATGTGGAACATAGTATCCAACTCTTTAAGGAATATTGCAACATTTTATGTGTAGCCAAGAGATTACGAAACTCATTTGATTTTGAGTTATATAATTTTGTTTTTTATTTATATCACTTCTCCCTTTTGTCATTTCAAAAAGATAGCCAATCAATATAATTTAATATTATTATTTGTAATCCCCTTGAATATGATGCTCCCCTTCAATATGATACTCAAATTTAAAAAACAAAGATAAGAAATGTCCAATGCAAGCCACAAGGTAAGCACTTTTTATGATCATGATAACAACAAGATCAAGTACATAAAAGAAAGATAGTCCATTACAAAGTGATTACAATCATCTCACTACATGATTACACCTCACTAAAAAGAACTCAGAATGACATCATCCTAGGGATCCTTTCCAGGGAAGGATCAACACCATAGTACTTCACCAATGACTTCCAGTCAAGTGCACCTGTCTTGGTGGGGGCATAAGCTTCCAAGAAGGTGGGTACATGATCAAAATGAAAGTGAGCGGCAATATCTTGAAGTTGCATTGGTGAGAATTGGGTGTGGGAGAGGTCAAGTGATGGTGGATGTGGAACTTGAGTGTTGTTATGAGATGGATTGTAAGGGTAGAGAGGACTAGGATAACGGGAATAAGGATAGTTGTCAGGTTCATTTGGAGTGAGAGTTTTCATTCTTTGGTTGATGTAGGTCATAACATGATGAGTATAGTCCATTTGTCTTGCTAAGTGATAGGTATCTCCATTTAAGTAGGTAAGGTTATTGGATAGGTGATCAATGGGTTGGCTAGGAATAGTAGGAGGTGGAGGAATATCTTGAGTGGATGACTCTCCTTCATTCCTATCTCTTTTATGTCCAAAGTCAATACCAATTTTTTCAACTATATTTCTAATAATTTTTTGAGGTTTCCTATCACATTTGAAACCTAGGTCATCAAGGCTTTTCTTAAGACAGTGTTGGGTAATTTGGCAAACAAAGTCGGTATAAGGAGGATTTCCAGTAGATTCAACCATATTTTTTAGAATAAGGCGAATGAAATTTATGGGTATGATACTTAGAATGGCATAAATGAGATACATGTGAAAGGTAGGTACCTATGATTTGTTAGCTCTAGGATAAATATTGGTGGAAACAATTAGGTTTACTATCCTAGCTTCAGGTTTTAGGTTAATTGCATAATAGGTACCCTGTTCTTAATGGCAAGATGTGTTGGGTAGAAAAATGGTTTTCTTAATATCACTTAAACTAACAGTGGTGTCATCTTGGGATAGCTTATTAAGAGGATTTCCAGTGGTTCGATCAATAAACCCCTTATATTCTTCTAAATCTATGTTTAACATATTAAGAACATCCTCCTCAGAAAAGCAAAAACCAAACCTACTAACCATAGAAGAAAAAGAATGAGCATGGTCAGGATTTGTGGTTAGGTTGGCATAGAATTCATTTACGGCTTGGGAGGAGTAGGAGCATAAGGATGGAGTAAGGAATTCTAAAAGATGTTGCACCTCAAATATCTCATCTGAATTGATGATGGTGATGAAGTTGTTGACGTCCACCAGCTGTCGAGGAAGAGGGGTCTTTGAGGATAGCTTGAGGAAGAGATCTCTGGCAGCAATGTCATTGAAGGGAATGCCATTGATGACTGTCAGTGCCGGAGAGACCGTCCTTCCTTTCCTTTCCACAACTTGCTTCTTTCCACGTGAAGAAGAGGAAGCCATCTTGAGAATATGAGATGTAAGAGAAGCAAGGAAATACTATGGTAGAGAGTGGCTGAAAATTTGCACAAAAGAGCACTAGAGGGGAGATAGAGAAGTGAAAATGTGAATTGGCGAGAAGCATGGACATTTTGGGCTCTATTTATAGCAAAACAGAGTCCTTCTTGGTCGACGAATTTGTCAATTGAGAGCCCCATCGATCATTTTGTAGATGCTCCTCTCGGTCGGGCCAATGGTCGCTCGGTTGAGAATTTGAAAAATTGTCGTTGCATTTTTTATATTAATATATTATCAAAAGTTGCATCTTATATTAGTCGGTCCACCAAGTTGCTCTCGGTCGAACATTTTGTCAACCAAGGCTATTCCTGACTTAGAATATGCATAGTACACTCAGTGGTTGTTAGTCGAGAAAGGGGACCAACCGAGTGACTCTCAGTCGACAAACTTGTTGACCGAGACAATCTTGGTCGAGGTTTTTGCAAACCAATTGAACTGCTGTGAGTGGTCATTGTGAAGGATGTTTGAGCTTGTTTTTAGTAATTATTTGTAAGTAAAACATAAGCTATTTCCAATATAATTAGATAAATATGCAAATTAAAGATCAGTTTAGTTGAGATAAGACATTTTGAATATCAAAGTAATGTTTTAGGTCAAATCTCAACTAATCATATTCAAATCTCTAAGTTTTAGGAACCCAAACTAGATCAACATCCTTTTTCTTGTATGGGCAAGAAAATGAATAATGTCCAAGACGTAAACAGTAATGACAACATATGGAATCAATTTCATTTCTCTTCTTAACTAGATTTTCTTTAGACACATACATAACTTTAGTCTTGGGCACTTGTGTCATTCTCACTCTAGGTTTTTGATAGGATTTACCTTTGGGATTATAACCTAGTCCTCTCCTTCCAATCTGACCAGAAGAATCTTTTAGGATCTTGTCAAGAATACCATTGTTTTTCAAGCTACTAATTTCCTTTTGTAACTTGGCAATTTCATCCATTTTCTATTTAATATCTAACTTTTCTTGATCTAGATCAGAAAACAAACTTTCTCTTTCTTTCATAATAGCATCATAATCTAAATGAGTACACAAGATAGGTTGAGTTTGAAGATCATTCAATTTTGTAAGTAATTCAACCTTTTCTTGAGAAAGAAAATCATAGTTTGTTTCTAGAGTAAGGAACTTCATATTGCAATCATTGAAAGATGATTTCAAGGTAGAATTTTCAAAAATAATACTTTCCTTTTCAGAAGTAAGATCATTTAATTGAGCATATAATTCCTCATTAGTTTTTGTAGCTCTTTTGAGTTTCTTTTTACAATCAATATATTTGTCATGTAATTCTTCAATGCTAGCAATTAACTCTTCTTTAGATAAATCAAATAAGCTTACCTCATTTTCTTCTTCATCAACTGTTGTAATGAAACAACTTACCCTTTCTTCTTTATTCTCACTTGATTGTTCCCTTCTATCTTTTTGGAATTTTTCTCCTTTCTTCGTCTTTGGACAATTGAAGGTCGTGTGGCCTTTTACTTCACATTCAAAGCACCATCTACAATCTTGATCACTTACAAATAGTTGGCTCTTGTGCATCCTTTCCATGTTGAGGTTGCTAGAAATACCATCCCCCATCTCTTCAAGGCCTATTAAAGCTCCTTGAATACCTGATCTGATACCAATTGAAAAACACTAGAGTGGGGGTGAATAGGGTTTTATGATAATTTTAAAATTAATTCAAGAAAACAACCACAAAAAGATTGGATAAGTAGGCAAGGTGTTTAGAGTGGTTCCACCCTTAGCAAATACTAAGGGAGTCAGTCCACTACTCGGTTGTTCCCAACTGAGATTTTGAAAGCAATTGTATTTTATTACCTCGTAAGGATGTTACATAAGATACAACCACCTTCACAACCCTTAGGATAGCCTTCACCTAGAAGTAGTCCCACCAACCTTGAAGCAGCCTTCCTCAAAGTAACTCCAAGCTCCCCCTTGAAGTAGCCTTCCTCTTGAAGTAACTTCCCATTAAGACATCCTTCTTGAAGCAATCCTAAGTCCACCGAGCTACCTTCACCACCTGAAGAAGATACAACAACCTCCTTTCGACAACCTCCAACCTAGGAGTAGCAAAGGAGAACAAAATACAATAGAAGGAACAAGATTGGAAGAAAGAAAATATGTTACCAATAAGTTCAACACTTTGATCCTATATCAAGCGTATTGATCTCCTATCCACTGTAGATGAATTTGGTAGTGTGGTGGCTAGGAGATACTAGGCTATAGGACACTAATGTAGAGCTCAAAGAAATAGATTGCAAGTGTAGCTCAGCTTGTTGCTCACTAAGAATGAATCTCAAGTGTAATTGTATGCACAAGTGATGCTTTGGGTGTCCTAAGGCCTCTCCTATTTATAGGAATGGATTACATATGCATAGGGACATTCTAGACACTTTCTAGGGTGTTCTTAGTGCTCAACTAGTCGTTATGTGTCCACTAATTATATTGCAATGACTAGTTGTTCGGTGCTGAAAAGTTCAGTCCAGAACTGCTCTCGGTCGGGAAGTTTGTTGACCGAGCTTGTCTCGGTCGAGCTCTTTGTCGACCGAATGGGAGGTTAAGGTCAATGTGTTGTAACGTTCGATTCCAACTCCCAACTACTTTTCTAACTCAGTCTAATTTCTAGTAGGGTTTATTCTCGGTCGAGAATATTGTCGACCGAGGGTGTCTCGGTCGAGGACTTTGTCGACTAAGAAAGTCCATGTTTCAATGTGTTGAGCCATGTACTAAGTCTGTGTATCAATGTGTAATTGTTCTTCTATCTTAGGGGCGGGTCTATCTAAGTGTTTTGAGTGGATAGGGAAGATCTAACACTTGATTTACATGATGTCTATGTACTTGTACATTATATACTTGTACAAGTTTTTACATTGAGTGCAATCATGAAAATAAAAGTAATCTAAGCATGTTGATCTTCCAATTTGTCTAGATCTTCAACTATCCACATCCTTATTTGTTTATCCCTAAAACACTCAAATAACAAGTTATATCCACAAGAATGAAATGTTTGTCATCATCAAAACAAAGGGTATAATAATGTCCAATTTATCCAACATTAAGCTCACCATGGATGATACTTTTAAGTTAAGAAGATCAATAGGTATAGAATGGATAATCAAGTCACTCTGATTATGTATTTGAGGGATCCAATTATAGAACCAAATTGACAGTGAAGCTCCATTCTCAATGCTTCTATCGAAATTATGAAAAATGGTACTTTTTAAAGTATATATTTTCCTCTAGAATGTTGTGCTTCTTGACATATGATTGTGACCATAATTGTTGTATTTGTGTTGAATTCCAATTACCCAATACATTCTGCCTATGAAAAGATCCCAAACGGACTTCATTAAAAGAGCAGTATATCATTCATTTTTTTTGGTCCTCCGAAACTCCTACAGTATATCATTCATGCATTTATACAATACATAAAACTCTGCTTGCCTTAGGTGCAATCTTTTTTTTCAGGTAATGAGGGATAAGAGTGATTTATCTTCACCTTTTCACCAAATAAACATATATATTTCTATTCAATAAAACAAGGATATTGGTAGAACACCGGTCTGCAACAAAAGTAGGGAGAGTTTGTAGGATAGATTTGACAAGACAAGCCCTTCCTACTAAAGATAGGGTTCACGCAGATCAATTATTTGCATAAGTTTGTGCTTTTTCACAGAGCCAGGAGTAAGTTGATTTACTAATTATACCATGTATAATAGGACTCCTAAATATGACCAAGATCTGTTGTGGTCGTCATCCTTGTAATAGTGCAAATTTCTTTTTTCATAACTAAAGGAACAGACAGGGATAAGAAGATGACACTCTTCTCAAAGGAGATAGATTGACCAGAAGCAACACCAAAGATCTCAAAGCAATGCTGAATCATATATATATGATGTGTATCTGTTCTACAAAAAATAATAATATCATTAGTGAATGCCACAAGTGAAAAGGAAAACCCTGATTAGATAATTTAATTGGTTTCCACTATCTCATCCAGACTTTGTCTTCTATCATTAGGGATAACTGATTTAAGAACATGAGGAAAATATATAGTGACAGAGGATCTCCTTGTCACAAGCCTCTTATGTCTTTAAATATGCAAAGATGTTCACCATTCCACAACACTAAAATGTTGCCCCCACAGACAGAATTCATAAGGTAATTAACAATCAACATTGGGATGTTGGCATGAACAAGGGTGTCAAGGATGAATTCTCAAGACATCCTATCATATGCCTTTGTTAGATCGACTTTCAAAGCCATTGTCTTTTCTCCATTGCTTCTCTGCATATTGTGGATCTGTTATTGAACCAGAATTATATTATTAGTGATACAACACTCAAGTTAAAGCTTGATTGAGTATTACATATCCAATTAGATAGATATGGCTTCATTTTATCTACTACAATATCTGAAATCAGTTTAAGAGAAGTGTTATTCAAGGAGATTGGTTTGAAATTGTTGTGTTGACAAGGATTAGGTACTTTAGGTATAAGTACCATAAGAACATTGCATAAAGAATGAGGAAGGGGAAATTTGTTGAGGGAATTGTGAATAATTATTAAAAGTGAATCCTTTATGGTATCCCATTGACTCAACATGAATTCCTAATCAATACCATCGGGTGTTTTTGCTTTACTTCTTCCATGGAATGAAGATATGTGTAGATAACATGTGATGTAGGCAAAATAGAAACTAAGGAGGCTTGTTGGCTAGATAAATTCTGATGTTTATGTGATATTATGTTGACTTCCTACTGAGTATGATAAAATGAAGAACATAATTGATGTTTGAAGTAGATATGTATGAGAGTTTTCATAGCATATAATCTATTATAACATGACCATTATCATCTTGAAGAAAGGAGTAATGATTAATATGTCTTCTCTCTTTAATATATGCATGAAATAATGCAGTGTTCACATTGTAAGACCACTGGCCTAGCTTTATCCTTGAATGTGTTTATTTTGTATAATGAAATGCTTAAACCTCAATCTAATCTTTTGAGGTACCCTGATTACATGTGACATGCTTACGTATCCATTTTGGTCCAATTTGATTGATGATTGAGCCATCTTCTTAATATATGTGCATATTTTAGACCAAATTGCAATTTACCCATGAGTGGGTTTGCAAATTGTCATATGTTGAAAATTATTCTTGTGCCTTAGCATCATGAGAGATAAAATGGTAATATGGGGTGCCTTGTTTGAATCATTGTTGACAATGTGATATCATAGGGTGATATTAGGGTTTTCCTTGTTGATGTGGTGATCGTGCTAGGGTTTGAGTGTTGAGACCGCTACCACACTCATGGTGAGTGTAGCAACCAAAACATATACCCAAAGTGATGTTGTTTTGACCTTCATGACCTAGAGGTGGTTTGGTCGAGATGGATTGTCATCTATTGAAGTGTATCACCCATGTGTACATGGTGACCTAGTGTGTTGGTCGCTACAAGTACATAGGAATGTTTTTCAACCAAAACAAGATGGTAGCTGACCTAGATGGTCACTATACTTTTTGGATAAACATCAGTTTCCAATACATGCATCTTAGTAGAGGTATGGTTGTTTCTTTGTAGGGCATGTGTCCTCTTGATAATATCATGTGTTGACACCTCATAAACACTTACTTCCCTCCTACCTTAGGTATATAATCCCTCCTCTTCACTTGCAAGCATAATTTTGGTCCTAGTGATCAACCTTGGAGCTTTGGGAGCAAAGGAGGTCTGATCTTGAAGCCTCGGTGGCAGACACACCTCGTTCTAGTAGCGAGTGCAACTCCTTTTTGGGTGTCACCTAGTGTCACGATCGTAACACAACATTGGTCCTTATACACATGTGTGCATAGAGGTTGTAACACCTTGTTGGTTGCTAAGGTTGACAAAAATAGGCATGTATGTGGTCGCTACATAGTGTAGTTCACTACATATACTACTCTATTGACTGGAACACATGATTAATGGTCTACACATAATGATGTGATAATGAATGCTTAGTCATAAGAAATAGTGATTAACCCTAGTTCTCTCCAACCATGTGGGATGTGATGAGATTATGGTTTAGTGATTGAATAATGTTATAAAACCATAATAGGCTATACATGTAACCCTAATCCTAATCTTGTGATAATGTGATGAATGTGCTCATTCTACTTGGAGAATTATTATTCTATGATAGTGTTTTATCTCTCCTATTTGTGTAACTCTAACCTTGCATATGAAATGAATTCCATATCTAAGTGAATGCTATGGTGATCCTTATATAACGCAGGGTGGTGATTATGACTATTGTTAAGACATATTGTGATATTGAATGTGCAGAAATAATGTGTTTGGGTCTATTTACCTATTGCACAATTTGAGGTGGAATCCTCTAAGAGATATGACTGATGCATTGATATCCTATAGTGATGTGATATTGGTGATGTCCTTGCAATGGTAGTGATACAAGTGTCATGTGATGATGAGACAAGTTCTCACCTTATACGTTTTATATCTTCTAGAGTTGTATCCTACCCTTGATTTTGTAAAATCTATTTAGGATTAATACGTTGTAACTTGATTAATGCTTTAAAAGACAACCAATTTGAATATCTAATCAAGTTGAACCATAATCATGTAGTTTTCCTGTACCATAGATCCATCTTCAGTGTTAGTATCTTGTTGGATGGTGAAATGAGTAAATCATGTGTGAAGCTCGAAGCGCATATTATTGAATATATGTGGGGTGCAAGTTAAAGTATCTCCTTGTATCCTTAAATTGTTATTCATAATGGTATGATATATTGTTTTAGAATGGTCATACATGATCCTATTCTCTAGTGTTGTCCCATGTACCAAGGTAGGCAAGTTGTTTTAGAGGACCATTGCTCTGACTATGAGTTGTTGTCTACAGGACTATAGCTTTGACTATAAGTTGCTATTTTTCAGTCTAACTGTAATGTCACTTTGTTGTAGACTCAAACTAACTGAGTAGTGCAGGTGATGATCATGGAGTCCAACTCTTCCATAGATCTTGTATGGTACTGATTTTGACTTAGCAGTGGTCAGTTTGATTTGAGTGGTACACCTCAAATCCTCAGGGCATAATAATGAAAGTTGTAAAACAACCGTGTAGTATAATTACTTAGGGTCAAATACATTTCACATTAGATGAACCCATGCCTTGTTTCTTATATTATTTAGTTTATAATAGTTATACATGTTCTTCATATTCCTTCTAAAAGTATAAAATGTTCTACTACTCAGTTGTAAATGCTTAAAATGCTTAAATAGTGTTAACTACATTATTTACCTACTCTATTGTATTACTATGCTTATAATAGTTGATGGTGGAGAGTTATATCTCTTGCTGGGATGTTTGGTCTCACCCTATGGATTTCCACATCTTTTAGGTGGTCATTCATGAGGCGGTAGAAGTCGTGCAGTCCGTGTTGAGTAGCAAGGAGAGTAGAAGTTTTCAGAAGGTTGGACATACTACTAGTGTTTTGTAGTAGAGTCCTATGTGTCATCCATGTACTCTCAAGTCCTTGGGGAGATTTTGTTGCTTTGTAAATTGACACAAGGTTTTTGGCTTTATGCTTTGATTGTACATTAATGGCATGTACATCTAAATATGTTGTAATATGTAACAAATAGTGGCTTGATAGCCTTTGAACATGAAATGTATTATCTTTTGGCATTTATGAAATACAGATGACTTGAGTTGAGGCTTGTACATGATATATCTCAGTTGAGATGATGCATTGAGAATGGTTTTAGTTTACCCTATTTTGTGATAATATGTTTGATTAATGATAATTTTGTGCTTTGTTTTGAATAATCTCAATTTGTGTGGTGAAGGGCGTCACATACATCACCTCATTCAACCAAGTAATATGAATTTTATGCTTCTTATTTACATATTCAATATGTAGTAAATAATCATATTGTGCCAACAAGTCATTACAGTGAGCATCGTGGGCATAAGAATAGTTTGTTGCTCATGCATTTTGACAATCTTAGATATGATGAAACAATTCTAACATAGATCATTATATTTTGGCCATATGAGATATGTCTCGTTGCAAAATAAGATGTTGGGTGTTCTTGAGAGCAGTACCAAATTCAAGAGAAGGATTCCAAATTTGAGCAAGAAATTCCTTGAAGTTGATATCAGAGTTCCAAATAGCCTTTGACTTGAACACGTGTTTGCAGGCATTGTGTCTAGAACTAAAGAACCATAACGGGTTATGATCTGATTGAATCTAAGGTAATTGTCGAACTAAAAACAGTGGTGCATGAAGAAAGAAATGAGATATCCAATCATTCATGTAGCCTTCCAGCCTTGTATCTAAATGGAAATCCTTGAAATCCAATGTCATATAAGTTAGAATTCATCAAACAATCTAGAAATAAGGATGATTTAGTGAAATTGAAATCGTTTGACCCTTATTTCTCAGTAGGGGACTACATGACGTTATAATCACCCATAACTACCTAAGGTGGGTGTAACATCCCTATTTTCAGGAGTAAAATAAAACCTTTTATGTAGTTTTCTTTAAATGATATTTTGTTAAGGACCTTAAGGAAAAATTTCCAAAATAGTTTGGCTGCTAGGATTTCAATGCAAAGAGAAATAATAAAAGGACTCAAAATAAGTTTTTCCTTTATTTTAATGTGTTGTAAATATTTGTGGAATAATGGCAATGTGTTTTCCCTTTTCTTTTATGAAATAAGTTTAAAAGTTTTCAAAGAGAAAGAGAAAGATAAAGAAGCAAGAAATTCGAAATATAAGAGACTTGGGCAATAAGTATGCTTTTCCTTTTTATATATTTCAAAATAAAACACCTAATGTTCTTTTTCTCTCTCCTCTTCTTCGAATTTGCCAAAAAGAAATAATATTGTGCCCCTTATTCTTTTAGTTCGAAAATATGAGAAAATATCCTCTCTTGGCATCATTAAGCCACTTTCCCTTTTTATTTTTATAAAAAACAAAGAAGGGAAGTAATATCCTCTCTTGGCAATAAAGAGATGTTGAATGACTTTTAAGGAGTTGATAATGTCTATCTCGTAATTTGGAACAAGGAATCACAATAGAAACTCTTATATCAATTAATTAATTAGTGTGTACACTTAAATTAAGATAAGGAAAAAATAGAAAACATGGACCAAACATTGAGAAAACCTAAATCTAATTGTCTAGGAATATTCTAGACCATATAATTTCTCAATGGTCCAAATTTGGACTCATTTGGAGCTTGTTTGACCATCCAAATAAAATAGGAAAGTTTGATTATAGTTTGATTAGGATTTGCATTTAATGATTCGAATTTCCCTATGGTTCTGGGATTTATTTCCCTGTCACGCCTTTCCTTTCTTTTCCTTATACATGCACCTTTTCTAACCATCAGATCAAGATCTGACAGCATCGGCATCATCCCCTACCTCCGGCCACTTAAGGCAGGTGGGGCACCGACAGCCTATTATTTCACGACAAATTTCTCTCTCTATATTTGCTCTCTCCTCGCGATTCTTTCTCCCCCGGATTTGTCACTCTCTTGTGCACCAAACGAGCCCTTGCTTGTGGGCTCTCGTGCTATATACATGAAATGCCCTTTAGGGCTTGCGTGCCCCTCAACGTGAGAATTAGCAGCCACCACCTTAGCCCTCCTTGTTGTTGTTTCAAGCCTTATTTAGCAACTTTGGCCTCCGTCTTTCATTCTTCCACCTTCAATTTCATCTCCAAAGTCCCAAGGTTCCCAGACCTACTCGAGGTGCCTCCGACGACAACCTTGGTTTCTCCTAGCCATCCCCGGCACCCCGGGTGCAATTGAGACACAGGTAACAATCCATGGTGTCCCATGTTCCTTTTACCTTTGTTTGTTTGCCTTATGTTTTCCCCATTCATTGTACCCTATAGACCCCCACAAGATCCTCATCGGCATTTTTACGCCATGGTGTATCAGGGCCTCACTCACCAAGGTAACGTGGCCCAGGACCTCGCATGACTCCGCCCGATCTTCTGCGGCCTTGGTTGGTGTTTTTCCCACCCTGTGCATTCACGTTTAGCTTTTCACTGTCTTCCCCTGTTTCTCGTCATTTTCTGGTGTCCATCTCTATGCCAAGACGTGCCTGCCTTCTATCTACCTCCCTATCTTCGACGGACTCCCACAAGGTCTCTTTTGACTCTGTGATTCCGTTTCGTCGCCTTTCTGTGCAGTTTCGTATGTCTAGTGTGGGTGGTGTTGTTCCGACCGTGTTTTAGCCACCTCGACACCTCTGAGTGTGGCAGAGCTTTCTCAATGTCTCACTGGCCTCGACGCTGCACAAGAAATTCGTAGGGGACCTCAGGTTCTCAGGCTTGGCCTCCGGTGGCTGATATGGCCAGAAGCAGGAGCTTCGAGGTCTACCCATCGGGGCCAGGGTGGGGTGGAAGATGCTTGGTCAGTAAATGACTGTAATACCCCCGCCATGTTAAGCTATGTGTTTCAGTCACAAGGGCATTCCTGAACTTTCACATATTTCTCGGTCCTTTGACCACTAATCCACCTAGGCGAGACCGCGCCTATATGGCGGGCTCTCATTGGCCCATGTGGCATTTTTCTAAATTCCTATTGGTTAATCTTTGTAAATTCATAATAAATCGCTCGATGCTTAGAAAAATGAGAAAAAATATATTTTGAAAATGATTTTTCTAGAAGAATCCGAATATATAGTTTTTTGAGTCTGTTTCTAAATCGCCAAACATTGGTTTTATAGGAAATGGAAATTAGGGTTTTATTTGGTGAATAAAATGTATAATAATGTGAGATATGTTGCAAATAGGATAATTAGGGTTTCTCTGACCCAGGACATGATTAGGGTTTTACCCAACCTAGGAAGAGAGATAATTCAATCTCCAAGTGAAAAAGTAAGTGGTCCATGCATTTAAACATATAATTATCTTGTTTTGAATTATTATGCATGTATGAATTTCAATGAATGCCATGTTTATGTTATTTACTGTTTCTAATTATTAAACTCAATAAGATTAATATAGTTTGTGTTGCTTATGATGTATGATATCACCTTCATGAACCATAATGATAATTTTTACCAATAAAGTTTAAATTAGAGATAAGAGCGTTAAGAGAAAGAGAATGATAAAAATGAAACTTATATAAGTTCCTCATAAGAGAAGAGGCACTTCGGTACATAAGAGAAGAGGCACCTCGATGCAACCTAAGAGGAACTTCGGTGCATAAGAGAAGAGGCACATTTGTGCAAACCCGAGGACACTTATATAGGTTAAGATAAACGAAATTGATCTAAAAGAAAATGCATGTCTTTTAAATGTTCAAATGTATGTTTATTTCAGTTTCAAGTTTTATTAATGTTAAAATATGTTCAATCCACTTACCGTTGGCTTTATTGCATGGCTGGGGGTGTGATGCCCACAGGTAGGAGAAAGCTTAGGAGCTAGAAGGCCATTTAAGGAGAAAAACCTAGATCAAGATCTACCAAGGAGAAAAGCATCGGTGGGGTGCCAAATATAGTTTAGATCTTTTCTTTGGTTAGATTTTTATATGTGAACCTTATTAAGGATTTGAGTTTGATAAATTGTAAATGTTATCCTATGATGGTTTATTTAAACTATATTTTTGCAATGTATATCATGATTGTGACATCCTCCTTGGAAAATGTAAATTTTTATGCTTCTGCACTCTAATGTGAATAAATATACTAGTGGGGGTGTTACAATAATGGTATTAGAGCCAAAATATGGTTGGCCACCAAGCTTTTCTCATGATCTCATGTAGTTTATGTATTTTTCACAATGATGTCTCCTAAGAAGAAAGGTGAGAATGGAAAGGTAGACATGGATGGAGATGAAGGTGAAACTGTTAGCATGGGAGAACAATGAGGATCTCCACGTCAAGAAACCCCCATGGTTCCTTTGATGTCCTTGTTAGAGTGCTAGCCACTGCCATGGGGAGAGAAGAAGGTCAAGTGGGAAACCCTAGGGTCAACCCCGAGCTTTCCCTAGTCGACTTTTTGAAGATCAAGTCTGACTCCTTTCATGGGGAGGAAGAGGTGGATGTGGTGGGCAAAGCTGAGAGCTAGATGTAGCACATGGAACATTACTTCCGTGACTTAGACTTCCCCCAACCACTGCAAGGTTCATTTTGGGACACATATGCTGAAGGGTTCTTCTAGGACTTGGTGGGAGAACCTACTAGGTTCTTGTAAAGCGGATGCTCCTCCATTCACATGGGAGGAATTTTCTGAAGCCTTCAAAAACCACTACATATCCGAGGCCATGATCGAGAAGGAGGAAGAATTTCGGAACCTACGTCAACATGGTGACATGACGGTCACCCAAAATGCGATGAAGTTTCGGATCCTACAGAAGTACGACTACGACTATGATGAAAGTCGCAAAACCAAGAAGTTAATTCGAGGTCTCAAGCCAGACCTTAGATTTGCCTTGTCAGGACGTGGACACCATACACTCCAGAGTGCCCTAGATGCCGCCCTAGAGTTAGAGGATCATCTAGGAAGAGCTTGGAAGAAGGAGAGCTACCACAAAAACCACAACTCCAACCACCACAATGAGAAGAAGAGGAAGGTACCGACTGAAGCTATCGCAAACCAACATGCAAACTAGAATGCGAAGATGCAATGTGATAAGTGTTCCAAATATCACCTAGGTGAATGTAGGTTTGGAACGGGTGTCTGCTATGCATGTGGAGAGATGGGTCACATAAGGCCTAACTGCCCCAAGTTCCAGAAGAAAGAGCCTAATGCCAATCAGCCACATAAAGAAAAGAGACATGCTAGAGTCTTTGCTATGGTAGATGATAGTGAGGATGATAAGACCGAGTAGAGTCTAGTAGTATAGTTCTTTTCTTTTCAGAACTTTATCTTTCATGCAATGTATGGAACTATGGTTTTACATGGTAATGAGAGTATATCAATGTTTTATGTTAAAGATATGAAAATTTCTAAGGTGGGTAGCCTAACGAAATTTCAAGGATGAAATTTAATTAAGGTGGGTAGTAATGTAACATCCCTATTTTCAAGAGTAAAATAAAACCTTTTATGTAGTTTTCTTTAAATGATATTTTGTTACGGACCTTAAGGAAAAATTTCCAAAATAGTTTGACTTCTAGGATTTCAATGCAAAGAGAAATAATAAAAGGACTGAAAATAAGTTTTTCTTTTATTTTAATGTGTTGTAAATATTTGTGTAATAATGGCAATGTGTTTTCCCTTTTCTTTTATGAAATAAGTATAAAAGTTTTGAAAGAGAAAGAGAAAGATAAAGAAGAAAGAAATTCCAAATATAAGAGACTTGGGCAATAAGTATGCTTTTCCTTTTTATATATTTCACAATAAAACCCCTAATATTCATTTTCTCTCTCCTCTTCTTGGAATTTTCCAAAAAGAAATAATATTGTGCCCCTTATTCTTTTAGTTCGAAAATATGAGAAAATATCCTCTCTTGGCATCATTAAGCCACTTTCCCTTTTAATTTTAATAAAAACAAAGGAGGGAAGTAATATTCCCCTTGTTTTCTCTCTCCTCCAAAGAAAGTGCATAAAAGGGCAAGAAAATGTGTTGAATGAATTTTAAGGAGTTGATAATGTCTATCTCGTAATTTGGAACAAGGAATCACATCAAAAACTCTTATATCAATTAATTAATTAGTGTGTACACTTAAATTAAGATACGGAACAAAAATAGCAAATGTGGACCAAACGTTGAGAAAACCTAAATCTAATTGGCTAGGAATATTCTAGACCGTATAATTGGTCAATGGTCAAAATTTGGACTCATTTGGAGATTGCTTGACCCTCCAAATAAAATAGGAAAGTTTGATTATAGTTTGATTAGGATTTGCATTTCATGTCTCGAATTTCCCTATGGTTCCGGGATTTATTTCCATGTCATGCCTTTCCTTTCTTTTCCTTATATGTGTGCCTTTTCTGACCATCAGATCAAAAGATCTGACGGCGTCGGCATCATCCCCTACCTCCCACCACTTAAGGCAGGTGGGGCGCCGACAGCCTATTATTTCGCGACAGATTTCTCTCTCTGTATTTGCTCTCTCCTCGTGATTCTTTCTCCCTCGGATTCGTCACTCTCTCATGCACCAAACGAGCCCTTTCTTGTGAGCTCTTGTGCTATATACATGAAATGCCTATTAGGGCTTGCATGCCCCCTCTACACGAGAATTAGTAGCCGCCACCTTAGCCCTCCCTGTTGCTGTTTCAAGCCTTATTTAGCTACTTTGGCTTCCGTCTTTCCTTCCTCCACCTTCAATTTCATCTCCAAAGTCCCCAGGGTTCCCCGACCTACTCAAGGTGCCTCCTCTGATGACCTCGGTTTCTCCTAGCCATCCCCAGCGCCCCGGGTGCAATTGAGACACATGTAACAATCCATGGTGTCCCAGGTTCCTTTTACCATTGTCCGTTTTCCCTATGTTTTCCCTAGTCATTGTACCCTATAGACCCCCGCAAGATCCTCGCCGGTGTTTTGATGCCATGGCACCTCAGGGCCTCACTGGCCAAGGTAACACGGCCCAGGACCTCACACAACTCCGCCCGATCTTCCGCGGCCTTGGTTGGTGTTTTTCCCACCCTGTGCATCCGAGTTTAGCTTTTCAATGTCTTCCCCTGGTTCTCGCCATTTTCTGGTGTCCATCGCTATGCCAAGACGCGCCTGCCTTCCGTCTACCTCCCTATCTTCGATGAACTCCCACAAGGTCTCTTTTGACTCTGTGATTTCATTTCGTCGCCTTTCCGTGCAGTTTCGTGAGTCCAGTGTGGGTGGTGTTCTTCCGACCGTGTTTTAGCCACCCCGACACCTCTGAGCATGGCAGAGCTTTCTCAATGTCTCGCTGGCCTCGACGCCGCACAAGAAAGTTGTAGGGGACCTCAGGTTCTCGGGCTTGGCCCTCCATTGGCCCATCTAGCCGAAAGCAGGAGCTTCGAGGTCGGCCCATCGGGGCCAGGGCGGGGTGGAAGATGCTTGGTCAGTAAATGACCGTAATACCCCCCGCCATGTTAAGCTACGTGTTTCAGTCACAAGGGCATTCTCGGACTTTCACATATTTCTCGGTCCTTTGACCACTAATCCACCTGGGTGAGACCGCACCTATATGGCGGGCTCTCATTGGCCCATGCGGCATTTTTCTAAATTCGGATTGGTTAATCTTCGTAAATTCATAATAAATCACTCGATCCTTAGAAAAATGAGAAAAATATGTTTTGAAAATGATTTTTCTAGAGGAATCTGAATATGTAGTTTCTAGAGTCTATTTCTAAATTGCCAAATGTTGGTTTTATAGGAAATGGAAATTAGGGTTTTGTTTGGTGAATAAAATGTATAATAATGTGAGATATGTTGCAAACATGATAATTAGGGTTTTACCCAACCTAGGAAGAGAGAGAATTCACTCTCCAAGTGAAAAAGTAAGTGGTCCATGCAATTGAACATATAATTATCTTGTTTTGAATTATTATGCATGTATGAATTTCAATGAATGCCATGTTTATGTTATTTACTGTTTCTAATTGTTAAAGTCAGTAAGATTAATATATTTTGAGTTTCTTATGATGTATGATATCATCTTCATGAACCACAATGATAATTGTTACCAATAAAGTTTAAAGTAGAGATAAGATCATTAAGAGAAAGAGAATGATAAAAATGAAACTTATATAAGTTCCTCATAAGAGAAGCGGCACTTCGGTGCATAAGAGAAGAGGCACCTTGGTGCAACCTAAGAGGCACTTCGGTGCATAAGAGAAGAGGCACATTTGTGCATACCCGAGGACACTTATATAGGTTAAGATAAATGAAATTGATCTAAAAGAAAATGCATGTCTTTTAAATGTTCAAATGTATGTTTATTTTATTTTCAAGTTTTATTAATATTATAATATGTTCAATCCACTTACCGTTGGCTTTATTGCATGGATGGGGGCATGATGCCCACAGGTTGGAGCAAGTTCGGGAGCTAGAAGGCCATCTAAGGAGAAAAACCTAGATCAAGATCTACCAAGGAGAAAAGCATCGGTGGGGTGCCAACTATAGTTTAGATCTTTTCTTTGGTTAGATTTGTATATGTGAACCTTATTAAGGATTTGAGATTGAGAAATTGTAAATGTTATCCTGTGATGGTTTATTTAAACTATATTTTTGCAATGTATATCATGATATTGACATCCCCCTTAGAAAATGTGAATTTTTATGCTTCCGCACTCTAATGTGAATAAATATACAAGTGGGGGTGTTACAATGGGTGAGTGATAGATCAAAGTCTTGGCAAGTGCTGCCATAGCAAATGTCATATATAAGGGATATTGTGTGCATAAACTAGTGTAATGAAGAACTTGCCATTTACTAGACAATACATATATTGATCATGACTCTCAATTAATTGAACATGAGTTTGAACTAAATTCCATAATAACCAAATGCCACCAAAAAATATGTAGGCTTCGATTATATGGGAGGAATCAATACCAATGTGTTTCATGACTATATCAGAAGATTGCCCAAAAATTCTCGATTCTAGAATAGCAATCAATTTAGGTTTGAACTTTTGTATCATGTGTCAAAGATGATTTTGGGTAAATTCATTCACAATGCCTCAAACATTCCTACATATAGTATCTAACATATAATTAAGAAGAAGTAGTGGTCTCCTGAGAACTAGATGGTTCATCCTCTTCATGAATAGCTTTGAGTTGTTGACTTAGCTCCTAGTCATGTAGCGTGATAATTTATTTTTCCACTAGATCCTCTGACTTTGCAACCAAATTTTCTAGAAGATAATGATGTGGAGAGAGGAGTGTGTTTCCAATTGATTGCTAGGGGTACATGGGTAATTACTTCATCTAGACTTGGGTCCACCACTATATTACAAGGCATATTTGTCATATGATGAACATCAATTGTCTAAATGACAGAAACAACATTGTTTGTAGGAGTGTCTTATGATACATTTACTTGTACATGAGTGTCCATAGGAGAAGTATCAATAAAGGAGGTATTAGTGAGTCAAGTAGTATGTTAAGTACTAGCAGGTTGTTTACACTTCTTTGTCCATACTTTAGGTGTTGTAGTAACATTATTGTTGATAGTGTTAGAACCAAGAATATTATCAATAGTGTGTGCATACTCAACTTCCAATTCTTCTAAGTGTTGAAAAATGCTAACATTCTTCTATCTGTTGTTCATGTCTCTTGTAGTTTGAGTTGCAGGTTTTTGTAATCATCATGAGTGAATATTGCAGCCATAGAAAACTTGCCAACGGTCTTCATCAGCATTCCACTTCATTCCACTATCATGATTATGATCTATTGATGCCTATTTTGGAGTAGTTGTCGATGAGGAAGTACAATCTCCCTGATGGTGTCCAAGAAGTCCACAAGAGTGACACAGAGTAGGCAAAGATTCATACTCTACTTTGTAAACAATGTTGTCAATGATTGTTGTAGGTAGAATGGGTTTCTCAATATTCATCTCCACTACAAGACATGCCATTTTGCTCCTTGTACAGTTTAGTGTATGACCATCAACCTTCAATAATTTACCAATATGATCGCCAATACAGTGAAATACTATATGGTGATACATGTTGATTGGCAAATCCATGATTCTTTCCTAGACAACCATGGACAAATGAAAACCTGATGTTGGTAGGAAGTTTGGATTCCAACGACTAACAATCATATAGCAACCAAATAAGGACCAAGTTCCATCCATTAGTACTTTGTCATAGTCTAATTTGTAATGGAACTAGATTATAAAGTTGTTAAGATTGAGTTCGTACACATGCCATTGACCTACTAGTTTCTAGAGAAACTTTAGGCATTCAGAGAGAGTCATATAACCAATCGATCACCCGATTAACTTAACCACGACAAACAAGGTCCATGGTTTGTTAATAAATTCTCATGCACCTGTCGATAGATGGTTTTCTACAGTACCATTAACTTGCACTACATAGATATCTTCATCACAAAATGATGTATTTGGATCATCATTCAAGAAGGAGTCATCGGTGTTGCGGGTACCCGAGGTTACATCTCAAAAGGTCATATGGACGGTAGTTACAGTATGTGTCATTTCAGAGGAATTTTTAAATTGTGACTAGTAATGTAGATGATGCATTAAAGCATCTAATGGACAATCTAAACTAGATTGTGTAGCATATGAGTATGAATCAAAAGTAGTTTTGAAATCATAATCCCCTGATGGCCCCCTTATGCTGGCATAGTGAAATTGTAAACCAAATTTTGATAGTCCCTGAGAAGATGAAATATTAGACTCTCTCTGCAAAGTCAACCCCATCACTGTGTTGCCGATATCCTTTTTTTAATGACTGAGAGAACCCACCTTGGGCTAACTCGACATGGTAAACTCTTAAGACAAGAGAGGGTGTGGTCCGATCACTCCCTCCCATGCCAAATCAACATGGATTGGCGTTCGCAAAGTGCCTTTGGTGAGGTTCAAACCCAGGTCCTTCATTGGGACTTGCCAATCTCTTACCACTCGAGTTACTCTAGCCATACTGTTTTTGATATCCTTAGTCATACAGGGGTTATCATCATTATCTTCATTGGTAGTTATGACACAAAAAGATCATCTTGTTGTATAGGATCATCCTCCATCAGATGTAATGAGTCATTATCCAATTCACCCTCCAGGCAACCTTAGCCACTCCATCCATGCCAAATAGGATGTCGTTCGTGGCTGTGGTCCCCTCCCTGTCTCTACCCCAAATCACCCTAAGCGCTCTCCATTCATCGATCTCGAATATAATCCCTACTATTTACTATCACTAATACACCATATACATACTATTATAGTTCAAATAGCTATTTTGAATTAAGTGATCTAGTCTATATACCAACATGATCAAGTTTCATATTCCTGGACCTTCTTTTTGTCTTGTGATATGTCACCACTAATCAATTGATCTACATATCATTTTAGGTGGAGATAAATGCCTTATAGTTCGGTTTTTTGCTTCACGTCTTTAGTGAATGCAATTTTTATTGTTAAACATAAATGTTGAGTGATATGAGTTTGAGCCCCATTTTAAATACTCCTTAGACTCGAGCATAGGTTAGGCTACATGCATGAAAACTCTAGGAGGTGGATGAAGTTCTCATAGAATTGTGAAAGTTGTAGGCGAGCTTTGTGGACCTGGAAAAATTATGGAATTTCCTTCAATGATTTATATCTAGGATGAAGTATGCTTTGGAAACCTATCCTTGGTTAGCCATCATGGAGTACAACAATTTATGATAACCATAAGTCATTCCCTCAGTCATGGTGTATGTCACCCGAGTCTTTAGTTGGGTTCCTGACCTACAACTAGTTTGTAGTCATCACTAGAGAGGGAAATGAGTTCATGTCTCCTCAAATATGTGAAAATAAGCATCTGAGAGAGGAGGTAACCCTGAGATTCAAAGAGGTATCCACAAGCAATAAGTTATGCACCTCCTTTGTGGTTTCATACCTTGTATAGAGGGCTTTGCTTGTTAGAGTTGTGCAAGGCAAGAGATATATAGGGTGGAAAATTATAAGAAAATATAGAGGAAATGGGATCTCGGGGAAGGATCGAGGATGTTTCTCGTTGCTAAGAAATGTTGCAGGTCATTGTCATTCCTTGTTAAGGGAGGATGGGTATAAGTAGGCAAATGAGTTGTGTTGTACTACATCTCATCATTGCTTCAGTAATGGTAAAGACTTCTATATTTTCTAAGGGATGGTACTAGCATTGTTGTGTGGATTTTCAAGAATTAGAAGGTGAAGGATTGGAGGTTTTAGGGATCTTGTACACCTATAAAATAGTACTTTGAATACCTAGTCATGACGTCCTTGTTGTTTTCTTGGTGAGAAGAAATTTTCATGATGGGGATTAGATTTTTGGAGTTTTAGAGCATCAAAATGATGTCGATCAGGTGGAGGTATTCATGACCAAAATAATGTAACATTTCTCAGTCACAAGGAAGAAGATAACATGTTGTGAGGCTCTATTTTCTTCATATAACCAATATCTAGGGTTACTAGAAAGAGATTCAATTTTTACACTTGAGTGAATGAGTTCCTAATAAAGAGTAGAAATCTTGTTGTGTTACCCTAAGGAATACACCCAACTAATTGAATTTGACTGGACGTGCCTTATAGAACACAATAGGGTCTTTTAAAATTATAGGACCCAATGGACACAGTCAAACAAATCTATAAGTGCATGGATCAGGAGTAGCATTGGAGTGGAAAGTTAGTGTCAAACCCAAGGGAGATATGGGGCACTAAAGCTATGCTCATTTAAGGTATCTTCCTAAGAAATTCTAATTAACAACCTAGAGATGGCAACTAGTTAAATTAAGCAAGAAATTACACTAGACTAGAAATTAGCAACTAGGGCAAGCAAATGACTATAGTAGAAACTAATTAGCTACAGCAAGCATAAACAAGAACCAAATAACACTATCTACACTAGCATGAGCTAACTATCATGAACAAGACAATCAACTTAGGCAAGTAAATCAGATTACTAAGCAAGCATTAACTAGCCAGGAATAAATTACTATTTTAAGAAGTTAATGGGAAGTGTGGACCGTTTGGGATGATGTGACTAAAATCCATGTTAAGGGTTGTAACATGCAAACAATACTCATGTAAACTACTAATGGTCATGTATGAAATAGGATGTGTGAAGGTGAACTGCACCCTAGCACACCCTATCCAACCTTGTGAGACTCATTTGGATTGGGGTCTGGATGAAATTCTACTAGGACCATATAAAGTCTATGTTTCTTGGGTAGAAGCTCTTACAAAAATTTAGGGTCAAGGTTAGAGGTTAGTGTTCGGTTAATTTGGTCAGTTATGGTTATTTTGGTTTGGCTAAAAGGTTAATTTATGGTTTGAAATTTTAACCATTAAACTAATTGAATTAGTGTCAGTTAATGTGGTTGTGGTTAATCAGTCAATGATTAATTTTTCTAATTAATATGGTTAACCAAATGACATTTTTGTAATAATAATATGTGAAAATACTCATAAACTTTTGAACCATTTTTATATTATAGTAGTGTTTCATATAAATATAGTGGTATATAGGTTATGTAAACTTTATTCATAAATAAATATGGAGTTTTTTTTAAATAGAAGTATAACTATGTAGATATATATGTGTATGATACATTTTTTGAATAAATTGTGGCTATTCAGTTAATTCAGTTAACCAAACAAAAAATAATTTTAACTCTCAAATGAACAATTCAACCAACTAATTGTAATAAATTAACCTAATTAACCAAATTATCAAAAAAAGTAAACTATTCGAATTTAACCGTTCGGTTGATTGGTTATTAACTAAATTCTGCTCAATCCTAGTCAACGGTAGTAATGGAAGGTGGAAATGAGGGTATTACCCTTCACATCACCTACCATCTAGCCTTTACATATATCCAAGCCAATTTCACTAAGTGCTTCTAGACTAGATACTTAGATCTCACAAATAGTAGGAGAAGGGATATATATGTTGGAAGCTGGGGTTCTATCTAAGGATCCACTACTTTGACCTAGGAGTAAACCCTAAAATAGCTATATGTGGGCCATTTTCTCCTAGACTTAAGCGGTTTCAAGTAAAAATCACAAGATAATCTATGTTTTTAAGCAAAAACAACAACATAATTCATGGAAAATGAGATAGAAGTAGAAGAAAATCAACATAATTCATGGAAAATGAGATTGAAGTAGAAGAAAATAAATATAAAGCTAAATTGTAGGCTTGACAAGTTATTTTCCCCCAACATGGTATCGAAGTCATGTTTTAACCTGAAACATCCCACCTAAGGGCTTTAATACTCATAACAAAACAAAAGAAGGAAGAAGGAGTAGAAAAATCATGGGAACTTGGTGAAGACTCTTCTTCACCTCCTAGCAGTATCAGCTCATCCTTATCCCTCCTTGGTGGTTGGATAGCATGATAGTATGAGTGGAAGTAGCCAAAACCTTAGAAAACTAGGATTTTGAGGTAGGGATGGTGGAAATGGAGTGGAAGTAGGTTGATCTCAATGAATGATCAATTAGGTGGCAGTAAGTGCTAGGCTGGCTAACCTTCATCTCCAAAATGCCACCCATATATATAGGGGCTACGGAATCTTACAGTTAAGTGGGGGGAAAATGCAAAAAATAGTATAGAAAATGAGACAGAATTTGAGGCAACACGATCGTTCTGGGAAGAATGCTTGTGGTAGGTGGGGTCACATGGTCGTTCTAGGGTGGAAAAGGTGTGATGAGAATTGAAACATGTCAGATTGAGGGTGAATATTTAGAGGTTGGTAACATGGTCATGGTAGCACCAGGACTGTGATGGATATAAGGTGGAATGGTTGTGGTGAGCACCATGGCCATGGTGGTTGTGAGGTGGCATAGCCTTGGCGGGCACCACACCCATGGTGGTTGTGAGGTGGCATGGCCATGGTGGCTGTTAGGTGGCATAGACGTGGTGGGGGACTTGTCCAGGGCCACTTCAAGTCTGACTTAACTAAAACTTTTTCTAGGTAAGCACGGTTGTTCTATGGTACCATAGCTGTATCGGGGGCTTTTTCTTGCACATTGATATTCAACTTCACAATCCGTGGAGTTATTTTCTATAAGTCAAACCTTGGCCACTAGGGGTAGGTTGGGGGATCTTTTCGCCCCTCCTTAGGCTCCTCTAAAGGTAGATGAACCCTTAGATCATCTTCCTTTTCCCCCATACATCCAAATTGTGGTCCAAGTACTTGGAAAACATGTAAAGAATGTCCAAAAGTGCATTTGATAGTAAACCATTTGTTGGGGGAAGTAGTTAGCATTCTAGCATGTTTAGGTATGATAAAAGTACAAAATGACACCAGATGAAGCCCTAAAATAGGGATGCATTGGGTTCGTAGCTTCTTTTTCCTAATTAATTCAATAATTTATATCATTTAAAAGGAAAACTTAATAGTCATAATATTTTAACCATGAGTCTTATTTCCATAGAATTAACTTTACAAATTACTAGAGCCATTTAAATGAACATGATCAATTAACTATCCACTCTTATATATATTTGAAGGAATAATTTCTTTTTGGTTATTTTTTATTGATTCCAATGACATTACTTGTATGATTAAGAATGGAAGATAAATTCAAGGTCAAATCAAGGTACTTAGGTGCAAATACATTGAATTGCACTAAATGATTCTTAAATGACTCACCAAGTAAAATGGAAGGACCGATTAGTAAATATTTCTTTAGGTAGGATAGTCAAATCATTCAGACAAATAGAACTCTATCTAAGACTAATAATCTTAGAAAATATGACTACTAATCAAAACAATTAAAGGTGACTTTGAATTGGAGGATCGGTTTGCAAATGAGCTCAAGTTAGGGAAAATTCATGAATTATGGCTCCACATTGAATTAGTACTCAAATTTTGACATGTTACAACATTCTACCTATTAAGGGGGATTTCATCCTCAATATCAAAATATCTATTGTATATTAAAATACTACTATTCACACTAAGTGATTCAACTCCAAATATAAATAAGCATGCCAACTACAATGTAATATCCTTCACTTTCTCTTAACCACTATCCTCATCTAACTCTTTGTTTATCTTTGAGTTCTTTCTCATACATCCTTGATTGTGACTTAACTCAAGAAATCATTGATAAAATTCCATAGATTCATTTTTATTTGTACATAGAATATTGGAAAGAAATAACTTCTCAATGGAAAAACATTCAGATACAAAACTGAAAATGGATAAATCCATTTTAAAAAAATCACAATCACTTCTTACCAACATTCACCACTTCAATTACTAACTCAATTGCAAAAAATAAGATTTTATACAACCTAAAGGATCACTATAGTACCTTCATTTATGGTATATAGAAGAATGATATTATTATCTACCAAAAGGGGATTCATGAATTCAAACTTAAGGCTTCTAGACTCACTATTCACCTTCCAACTGTTGGGTTGTTTAAAGTTGTAATCACATGTTCCATTTTTTTTACATATTGATTTGAGTTGATGACTTTGTCCAGGATTTTAGTTTTCCGAAGTAGTAGGAATGGCTTTGGTTAGATCGGTATGTAATGTGAGGAAACCCTACAACCACCTAAGTGGATTAGGAGTGATTATCCTAGAACCTTAACTAAACGTCCTTCTTTAGAAACCTCATATCATCTCCACAAATATGGTAAAATCACTCTCCATTAATTGTTGTATTAGAGATTTTTAGTAGAATTAATCCCACACTAAGTTTCAATTTTTGTCTTAGGAACAAGGAGCTAGAAAAAGTACGGTGGGTAGTAAACTATTGCCCTAAGTTCTAGGTGTACTATCTATTTATCCCTGATTTCCATGAGACATATATGAGTACCTATTGTGTATAGCTTTCATACCATATTGAAAAGACCCACTCATTATGATCAATTTGTTTTCAAAAATATGTCAAAATTTATAAACAAATCTAGGTACATCCATGATTTACATCACAGTGTCCAAGAATCCTATACAAAAGGACTACAAAGTTAAATTTTAAATGATCCCTATTTACTCTTCAATCCATATAGGACATCTCATGCATGTTTCTTTTATGTGTTCTTTATATATATATCCATGAATTCTGATAGCAAATAAATCCACACATGGACCAATAGAAGAGTTAGATTAGCAGAGATAGTACTCAATCTTTATTTTGAGTTAATATAAACAAGTGATTCATTGAATTTACAAATTAGTTAAGGACTATTTGATGGACTAAGGTTAACAAATTAAGGGTTTTAAGGATGTAGAAGATAGAAATCACAAGAGCAATCAAAATACCAAATTTGCAAGATTGTTTACAAAACATGATGTACTTAAGACAATCCATAATTCTAATACCAAAATATCAAAATATTCAAAATTTCAATAATCAATCCATTGGTGTATGTTATATAATCTTTTGTCAACACCATGGCTAGATGCCTAGAATTCTCCCCTCTTTGAGAGAATGACACTTTATCCTATGGGGGTAATGATTACTGAGGGCTCTAGTTCCATTAGTCATTGTGTAGGCTTGTGGGATATGTCCCACCAAATCTAGGAGCCAATGCTATAGTCAATACTTGAATTTTTTGCCAATGTATAAATCCAAATTTATTGAATCATTCAACAACATTAAATATTTAAAGAATTTATGGTGATATTGAAATAGGAAAGACAAAGATAATAAAAAAAATTGGGTACACCACTTGCCAATAATTTTATGAATGAAGTTGAAGAGGATATAATAGCACAATAATTGAAATAAAAAGCTCTATACCTTCATTTCAGGAAGAGCCCAACAATTTTCACAATCAAGATTCATAGAGCCATAAAGTTGCATGTTCTAGAAAGGAAAAAAATTTTGAGTCAAGGTATGGTTCTTGGATTGGAAACACTCTTTAGTTATCACTAGGAAAATGTTAATTATTATAGTGCCCTTAGTTGTATGTTAGATTGTCATACCCAATGATTTCCATTAAGTTCAAATATATCAATATTATAAAAGTAGTTAGATACATTAAGTACAATATTATTTAATATTATCCCAAAATAATGGGGTAAATAGTGGTTTCATATATAACAAAGAGAACAAAAATATTCTCATATGTTGGTAACTAGGTCTAAAATATACATATGAACATAATCATAAATATATCTAGGGTTTAGTTCAAAACATAGTTAATATATTTATCAATAATTACAAAAGTTGTAATACTATGCTTATATGTTTCATTACATATGATGAATCGACCAAGTTACTTAGCCTTTCTAATTTTTTTATCCAAGAACATAAATAAATCTATATATAACCAATTCATTTGTCCAAATTAAAATCACTTTTACATGTAACATGTTCAATTAAGTACTGAGAAGCATTATATCAGTATCAATAATACAAACATATAGTAATTTTAGCTATTTTCTAAATTACTCATAGTAGTCCTTTCTTTGTTTAGTCTATTATAAGTAAGAATTTTTTATCATTCTTCTTTACTATCGTTAGTACATCATATATATTGTTCAATTGGTTGAGTTACATTAAGTGATATAGTCTATATGTCGACATGATTAGGTTTCATAATCATGTACCTTCATCTTATTGCATGATATGTCATTTCTAATCAACTAGTCTATATCTCACTTTAAAATAAGAGAGATGACTTACATTTTGGTTGTTTACTGTATCTATTCAGTGGTTCCATTTTTCATCTTGAAACAACATTGTTGAGTGTTATGTGTTTTACCTCAATCGTCAATACTCCTTATACTCCATCATATGTCAGGCTAAAGTCACGAAGGCTCATGGAGGTAAACAAAGTTCACACATAATCATAAGGTTGTAGGGAAGATTCTTGGATCTAACAAAATGATGGAAGGATCTCTTTCCTTCAATGGTTTAGGTCAAGGATGGAGTGTTCTCTAGAAGCCTTATTTCATTCATCATCCATCATGGAGTATTGGGATTTTTTATGATTGTAAGGTTAGACCCTCAATCGTGGTTTTTGTCGTCATTAGTAGTTGGGTTCATGAACAACAAATGGTTTGTTATCATCACCAAATGGGAAAATGAGTTCTTTGTCTCCTCAAATCTATGAAGATTTGGAGGCTAAGAGAGAAAGTATCACTAAGATTTGCAAAGGCTGCCACAAACAATATATTGTATGCTATTGTATCTAGTTTCAAAGTAGTTGTAGAGTGGGTTTTGCATGCTACAATTGTACAATGCAAGGGATATCTAGGGAGGGTAATCATAGGTTCATCAGGAGGACTTTGCATCTCATCAAAGGATTGAGGTTCTTTCTTAGTATTTGGTAATGTTGTAGGTCTGTGTCATTCCTCATTGAGGGAGGTAGAGGATAAGTAGGATAGGGGGCACTCTTGTATTTCACACCATTGCTACTTTAGGGTAAATGGTGAAGACTCTTATAAATGCTAAGGGATGGAATAGGGTTTTTGTGAAGATCGTAAAAAGTATAGGGTGAATTCTTGGAGGTTTTAGAGATTTTGTGCACCTATAATACAATATTATGAATGTCTGGTTATCACAGACTTTCTATTTTCTAGGTGATCAAAAAAATTCACAGTAGGGCTTCGATTTCTAGGGTTTAGGGGCATCCTAATAATGGTCTTTAAGGTGAAGAAATTCATGACATATCCAATGTGATGTACTCAGTCACCAGGATGAGGAGGATAGGTTGAGAGACTCCAATGTCTTCATACAACCACCAACTACAATTACTAGAAGGAGATGTGGATTTAAATCTCAATTTAATTAATTCCTATTAAAGGGGTGATAACTCATTTTTCTAACTACTTAATTTACCTATAACTTTTAAATAGAAAAGTCAAAATCCCTGTGATTTTAACCATGAGTCCTTTTTCCATAAAATTAACTTAAAAATAACTAGATCCATTATGCATGAACATAAATTATCTAACTTAACTACTCTAACAAACAATTTAAATAGTAATTTATTTAGATATGAATAATATTTTCTATTGATTCCAAAGCTATTATTTGTGAGATTGAGAGTGGTACTTCAATACAAGGTCAAATCAAGGTACTTATACACAAATAATTTAAATTGCACTAAATTGTGCTAAAATGACTCGCAAAGTATTATGAAAGGCCCTATTAGAAAATATTTCTCTAGAGAGGAGAGTTAACTCATTTATAGAAAAGAAACACAATCAAAGACTAGTTATACCTCCCCCCATGCTACCTTGGCATGATGGGAGTGCCTATCTCTTGCATGAAGCATAACACTTGCCAAATCTACCTTGTAAGCCATCATGTCTTACACAATGCAAATAGTGCAACTATCCCCTACTCTCTATGACAATATAAATAGACATATCAAAGACGTCATCTGGTCCAGTGGTAGAGATGAAAAGAAATTATCACTGGTCTCCTGGAAAAAAAATCACCTCCCAAGAGTCATGGGTGGCCTTGTTATTAAGGATACTCATGATCAAAACACTACACTGATGCTCAAGAATGTATGGCTCTTCCTTAGCAATCATACAGCCCTGTGGGTACATGTCATGAAAGAAAAGTACGTTCACCATGAACAGATACTTAATAAGCCATGTTCTTCGGTCTGGGCCTTTATCAAAATAAATATAGGCCCCCTCTCAGCTTCCTATCATATAACTATAAACTCTGGTGTCTCCACTAACGTTTGGATAGATAGATGGATCCATGGTGATTTAGTCATCCATTTATACCCCTCCTAGTCCATCCCAACCGACAGGTCATCTCTATGTGCCTCTCCAGTGATGAATGGGACTTAGATTTCATCCAATCCTACCTTCCTCCTAAAGCATGACCACTAATCCAGCACATACTGCTGCCAATTGAAAACACTGGGGACAATACCTGGACCTGGACACACTCCACCTATGGCATCATATCAGCAAAGATGGCCTATGACTAGGTATAGACGGACAAGAATGTTAATACTCTGGGAAGTTGGGGTGCCATCTGGAAACTAAAAATCCCTAAAAGGTTGAAGGTGTATGCCTGGCTGCTCAATCACCAGACCCTCCTTACCAACATAAAGAAAGGAAAATGTCACCTTGATGTCAATCTGCTATGCCCTAGGTGCAACAAAGCACCTAAAATTCTCCTACACTATCTGAGGCACTGTGATACAAACAAATCCATCTGTCTTGGACTAAATGTCACACCAAACTTTTGTAACCCAGATGTTCACCAATGGCTAAAAGAGGTCACCGCACCCACCACCAGAGCCAACTCTCTGTATATTGTTTCTTGCTGGAGAATTTGGCACCTCAGAAATGACTATGTTCATTAACACTCCATACTAAAAATACATGTTGAGGTGGCCTTAATCTTGTAATGCACAGTGTCAATTACAAAGCTATCAGATATCACCCCTTATCACAACAACCTCAGGAAGAAAAAGTTCACGAGACCTACTGGTTATGATCACATTATGTTCATTGATGTAACCTACAAACCAAATTCTAAGCAAGCTGGTGGGGGAGTACATATTGTTGATTCCCTAAGCAACTACATAATGGGTCTCGACATGCCCTTCTTTGTAAGTTTGGCTCTAGAAGCAGAGATACATACTATTGTCTTGGCGGCTACAATCTCCAAAGATAAAATATTGGGTAGATCATCATATTCTCAGACTCTAGCTCTTCAGTTGAGATGGTCAACTAAGAGCACACCCCGAGACCCAAACTCCATCCCTTCTGGAGGAAATTTCAAGCCATGAAAACCACACACATCCATCTCTCGATGTGATATATACCTAGGGAGTTGAATAGTGTGGCTGATAACTAAGTAAAAAAATACTCGGTGATCTTTCCCTCCTAGTACTTCTACATCTGTAAACTCACCATGGCTCATACATGCCTTGGATGTTATCTTTCCTATCTTTTGGCCTGTACTAGAGAGAAGGATGAATGAAACTTGAGCCTCTAGTCTCCACAAAAAAAGGAAGACTAATTATACCAAATAATATGACCATTGATCAAAAGCTAAAGCAAACTTTGAATTGGAGGTCTGAAACAGGCTCAAGTTATGAAAAAATTATGAATTATAGCTCAATATGGAACTACTAAGGGATTTTGGTATTTTATAGTCAAGAATAAATACTATAATAAGAAATCCACTAGAGTTTTATTGAATCATAAATAAATGCTCTCATTTTTTGTGTTACATAAGAAAATTTCAACACCTAGTGATCTATACCTTAACAACTTCACCTTCATCTTGACCCACATGAATTTTTTTCAAACCCTTAGTCTAATTATAATGTTTAGCAATATTCCACCTGAATATTTCTTTACAAGAAAACATCATACCTATCAATCTTGATGATGCTTAGAAAATGGCATGCTCACAAAGAAACTACACCTTAAAATGCACCTTACCCCTTATAGTATGGATATATATATATATATATATGTATATATATATATATATATATATATATATAATATATATATATATAATATATATATGTGTATATATATACCCATAACCGACCTCACACATATTAGTAATGAAATAATTCTTAAAAACGTTTTCATCCACACTATACACAACACATTATGCATATATTTTTGGATAAATAAATGGCCTCCTAAAGTAAACATTCTCCTATTTTTTATATGAGATAAAAAATAATTATAGGAGATGAACAACACATAAGAGTTCCATTCTTTCCTTCTATTTAATTGTTGTAAAGGAGACATTTACATGGGACCAATCATATTTTCTTTGACTATAATATTTAATCACATTTTTTAATGAGATAACATCCAACAATATGATGTTTGATCACACTACAATATTACAGTCAATAAGGAGAGAAGTTTTGATAATTACCTTGGTAGTAATTCTAACTCTGTACAAGCATGAATCATTTTTCATATTTGTATAGAGAGTATCCATCACATATTTTACAACAATAACCATGATAAAAATATAGTTATTATTTTTGCAAAACTTTTTCCTCGGGGATGAAATTTTTTTTTTTTGGTGTTGTTTACTTTGCCCATAAGGTTAATATTTTTTCATGGACCTTCTTCATTCCTCTTGATGATAAAGGTCTGACTCCAATGGAACTTATAAACTTCAAGGTTGGTGTTGTTTTTATATCCCCACATGATGACCAGGTGATCCCCTTAGGAATAAAGTTAGTTGACCCCCTCCCCCAGTACTTGTTGGTCAATTCCTTGGCAAATCAAGATTTTTCATGATCTTGTTTGGCTCTTAGTTTTAGTGGATTGTACTAAGGGGGTCACACTCCTAAGGCCTTACATAAAATGATCTTAAGAGGAATGACTAGATTACCCATACCAACAATGTACACCTTCCTTATCGATATCCCATTTATAGGTGCTTCAAAGTTGACCATGCTCAATCTAGATTACTACTTGATGGGAAACCTATCTAGAGTAAAATATGAAATGTGTGTGAGTGATGAAAAAATATGTAACTGACTCTAGTATTGGTGTATAAAGATAGTCACAATTCATGGAACTCTCCTAGAGACTTGGGATAGGGGCCTAAGCATTACAACCCAACCCTATGTTTTACTAACTTGGAGGGCACTTCTGGCACTTCATATTGACATTTTGTTGTCTTACATGCATTTATATCTATATATATTTTTGTATTCATTGATGTAATATATCCACTTTATCAAAATAAATAATGTACAAGAAAGTCAGAAAATTGAACCAATAGATCCACATTCACATACTGTTAGGTATGATTGTTTATTCTCATAACAACTGATTTTGTATGGTTTTTTGAAAATGCAATTTTGAGCAATCAGGTTCTTTAGATTAATGGCTACTAACATGAGTCTAAATCAAATATCAATTTTTTGGATAAAATTTTATTTTGAGTTGGTTTGTGTTGATTGGGTCCGGCCTGATTTTACAACACTACATCTATATACACTAAAATTAAACAACATTTAATTCTAGGGTGATGTGGGAGCCTTGACCCTCATCCACCTTGAATTGTGGTAAATATGAAGGGTAGAGAAAAGTTCCCTTGCATAAGATGAAGACCCTAAACAATACATAAATCTGAAAATATGGTAAATATGAGTAGACAGGTAAAAAGGTATCCTCACTGCAAACATGTTGCATTCATTGTTCCAAAATTAAAACAAATACATGGTAGAGTAAAAATAGGTTTCAAATACCACATTTGAAATTACAAAATTCAAATTTAACATCCAATATTTCTTCCTTTGATTTAAAAAATTGATTTGACAAATAAATGTATTTGAGTACAATATCATATATGTGTATAAATATCCAAGTCATGCATATAATTTATATATTTATCTAAAATGAATTACTTTCAATTTGGCTTGATTAATTATTCAAACTTATATTTCAGATAAATGAGATTGAATTGTTAAATTTTGGTATACTTTTGATATAGGTTCAAAAATATTTTCTTCTACACACAATTTTCTTATGTTTTTTTAAAATTAGCGATTCAAACATCCTATCGCTGGGATTTGAACTCTTGACCTCTTTGTCATACATTACAATTTTTACCACTCAGATGCCACTTCATTGGCTTCTATACACTACTTTATTGTTAACCCAAATTACATTGATTTACTAGACTAAATAACATTGACATTGAATAGTGCAAAATATTTTTCTGACTATGAGGAACTAGATTTTTGATAATATTAATGTATATTTAAAAATTTTTAAATAGGATATTGAATATTGATGTCTCAAAATTTAGTAATGTTAGTTTGAAAAATAGCATGTACTATTGAATATTCATGATAAAAAAAACTTTGCTTTGCACATGACAAGCTTTGTTTTCTATAGGTGATGCATTGTGATTTGTGACACAAAGCCTAATAAACACAAGATAGAGATTGTAAAAATAAAGCACATGTAAACACACGATTGAAAAGTTAATTGTGCATCCAATATTAGTAGAAGAATTTTTTTGTGATAAAAAGTGAGTGATGTGATTGTAGCTATGAATCTTAATCTATAATGTTTCACTTGTATTGTAACTTAGTCGTAACACGTAAACTCATATTTTAATAACTACACTCATAATTTTATATGTTTAGCTGGGTAACATAAATATAGTAGTCATATGGGTCTCTCTCTCTAACCTTTCTCTTTGTCATTCTCTCTCTCTATCTCTCACTCTATATATATGTATATATACATATATATGTATATGTATGTCAAATCATCACATCCACCTTTTCCTAATGTTAAGTCAGATGGTTTATTCTAGTAACTATTTTTTAAGGTTTATTCTAATTTCATCAATTAGGTTATTTGGGTCAATTGTCCCAAACATGCATATAAATTCAAATTATTATTAAGTTTATTGGTTGATTTATGTTTTGGGTTAGTGTGGTTGAGTCAAGCATGATTTTACAACACTGCTCTATGTACACATCAAAGAAGTAGTTTTTAACGAAGCGTAGTACAAGAGCCCAAAACCTCTAACACCTTGGGAAGTGGGGAATTAGAAAGTGGAAGGAAATGTCCTCATAGAGGAACATGAATCCTAAAACAAGATAAATGAGATAGTCCTATAAATTGGTATCACCAGTCCATGATAGTTACATTTGAACTTTTTGAAAGAAAAATCAATGTGGCTTATTTAGACTGGATTTTGAATACATGGTTCTAGATTTATAAAATTTAGATAGGATATAAAATATTTTTATCTTCAATCTAAAAAATTTAAATTACTTGCACACACACACACCGATAGGCACATATATATAGTTACTTTTTAATCTAGAGAATAATTTCTATTGAACATGATATGAATATACTACATCGAAAAGTTTAAGCTCACTTAAATATACGTAAGTCATTTATCCAGGGATAAAATAGTTGACCCATGAAGCATAATTAAATTTATAATTTTTGTGTTTCTTAGATCATGACCTATACATATCTTCATGAGCTCAAAATTTACACATAGTCTACTTACATGATAATAATGGTGACAAATGATCTACATTTAAAAAAAAATGGTGGATGTAAATTGACTTGAGTTTATTTTATCAATAGCTCCCTTGGGTATATTCAACTTGATTCTCTCTCCCTCCATATCCCTATCTCTCACTACATATATATTCAATACAATAATTATTTTTAATGTTTAAATTCTATTTGATTATCTGAAAGGAATTTGTCTAAGGAAATGTTTGGTTTGGTGTAGTTGGGTGACAAACAATGAATTAAAATGTATAATTGTACACATCAAATTCACTATTTTTTACAAAAGAGGACAACAATTAATTAATTTTGTGTTCACACAATTAAGAAAGTAGGAATCATAATTTTGGATTCAAGAAACCTAGATGATTATTTAGAGATGCAAACTCTAGATTCTAAAGTAAAGGTGTGTCAATACTATATTTAAGACAGATTCATGCACTCTTAGCATGAAGATTTCAGTGGTCTATCTCATGATTGAGTTACCCCAACTCTAATGCATCCGTTCAGTACGAGTGTGAGGACTGCACTGAACTCGTCTATTGGTCCACTTAGTCACAAAAGTAATAGACATCATAAAGCCTTTGGTGGTGTAAGAACAACAACAAATAGGAAGGAGAAAACAACAAAGGAGGAAAAAAGGAAGCTAAAGAGCAGTTGTTTTTTATTTTTATATTTTCAAAGAAGTAAAATGACTCTTATGAAGAGAAGTAGAGTTGTGGGGGCGCTCCAAGGTAAAAACACACATGCACATTGACGTGCAACATTTGGCTTTCTTCTAAAAACCAATGTACATCTTTCACATGGTGTTAATGGGTGGCTTTGAAGCATGATTAAGAAGTGGAAATTAGTGCTACTCAAAATATGCTTACAAAGTCTTCATACAAAACGAAGCAAAATTTCAAAAGACAATCTTAAAATTACAAAGAAAAGAGATAAATATTTAATGATGGGATGTTGTATTGTAAAAAAGTTAAGACATAAAATCAAAATGGGGTTTTAGAATGATCAAATACAACATCCACACACATGTTCCATGGAAACCTAAAAAAATGACTCTATTATGTTTTTAAAAAAGGTAGCCTTTGTCTTTAAACTATTGCCTAGTATGACTCATTTCCATTTAAAAAGACATGGTGAACTAAATCTTGAATTAGTCTCATTGATTAAAACTTTAAATCACACAATCATAGTGTGGGAATGAGAATGAGAATGAGTTGTTTTTACTGTACACATAAATGATGTTTGTAAAAGCTATTTTAATCTATGGGAGCACTCTAGTGAGTATGTTCTTCTCACATAAACACAGAATCTTGTCTTAGACTCATAGTAGGGTCTGTAAGGGTATCAAGATTGGTCTATACATTGCCATTAATGTCCAAATAACCCATTCACAACAAAGATCTTCCTATACTCAAATAGAACAAAAAGCACTAACCCCATAGGGAGGTTTAAAAGTCAAACTTCAATCATGTTCTTTCATATAACACTATAGTTAGTTATCCTTTTGAAAAAAATATTCATGGAATCTCCAACTTTGGAATGGTAGGGTTTCCATGGTAATGTTTAATCTATGGGAAAAAGGTACACCCCCCATGAAGAATTGACTACTACCTTCCTTTCTAGATTGTCTACAAGTGGAAATGCAATATTTAATGTGAATTTTAGATATTCAATAGATATGACCCATTGGTTATGTGACCTCTCACATCTTGATAATTTCAATCTCATAAAATTCTTTATCAATTTATCATTATATTCTTTAAATTTTGTTATCACACAATCACTATTCGGGAAATCGGTCTGCACGACCGCATATACTCCCGCATATACCTATTCAGTCACCCTACCGCACTGCATATTGCTAATCGGTCCACTAAGCGGTCATGGGCCACATATACTCCCGCTTGGCCGATTAAACTCTGATTTTGTAAAAGCCCACAACTTATGTACATGCATTTCATACATACATGCATGCATACAAACACAAATTTCATTATATATTAAATTTTTTATATATAATCATTGATTTATATGTATACATTGTAATACATATAACAATTTCCAAACAAATTTGTACATTGGTATGGATACCTTTTGATATAAACATATACATACATATACAACAGACCTACATATACAAACACATATTTGTACATAAGTATATACATTTTGATTTATTCAAATATATAGACACACTCTACACATATTTCTATATTGATACATGTACATTTTTGTATTTGTACATATATTACAAAGACATTCCACATATAGACATGTATACATATATAAGCACATCATATATGCATATCAATATTTTTATATGTAAACACATAAGTGCCTACTATATATATATATATATATATATATATATATATATATATATATATATATATATATATATATATATATATATATATATATATATATATATATATATATATATATATATATATGTATTTATAATCTCAATATACCATTTTATATGTAATTACTTTATTGGAAAAAAACCAAAACCGCATATACTCCTATATATACTCCCGCATACCGCATATACTCTATGCATTACCCCCACCGCCCGTACACCGCATACCACTTTCCTGAACAATGCACACAATATAAAAAATGAGAAAATGGCTTTGAAACTATCGAGAGATCAATAAGTAATTTTCCAAGTCAATCAACCTAATAACAAGAAAAATCGAAATAAATAAACTCAGATCCATAGTGGACCTATCTCTAACATTTTGTTTGAAAGATTTCCAACAAAATTCTCCTCCTATAAGGCAAATTAGATACCCAAGAGTAGACTTGCTTTATGTGAACAAAAATCCAATTTCCCTTAGTATATCTCTCTATCATTGCTGAGAAACTAGTATAGTGGAGACTATATGTCAGGATAATCTTATCTAAAAGTATGGGAAAAACTTCATTTGTCACTTGGTCGTGAAACTAACCAGCCGATCGTAATCAACACATGTCAAAGTTGTTTACCTGATATCCAATTACACTCCAAAGAAGCAAGACATTGGGGAGAGGTTCTGTAAACTCAAACCAAGAACCACATTCAGCGGTGGATGAAACAATGATGTAAGACAAAATTAAAATCAAATGAGAGTCTTTGAGTGTATGTTTAATATGAGGGTAGGGTCTTATTTATATGAGTTTGAGTTTAAAGCGGTGTGCGAGAAGTTGTTTTGGAAGACTTGAGAAACAAGTTTATACATTTCTAGAATTCTCTATTATAGGTCTCGAGTAGGGTATGGATGGATACAAAATTAAAATTTCAATTCAACACAACTCATTTCATGAAGTTTTGTTGAGAAATGTGGGAGTTATGTCTAAAATACCAGACTTTGGTCTGTGGATATTGTTCATGCGGACTGCGTAGAATGTCGTTTAATATAACTTTCTATCTTTGCTCTTTCAATGTATTTAATGTACTAACTTTCTATAATTATCTGAGCATAAAAATGAAGTCTAAATAAATCTAAATTTCGTAGGTTATCTAATTTTGGGATGAGCAATCTGATTTTGTCATTATTCTATTTTTTTTAAGACTTCTAATATTGTATTCAATATTTTTAAATATTATCACTTATTTTATCTCTTTAATGAGTTAAAAGACGTTTAAAAACTTTCTAAAAATATGAAACTTGTCCTATAAGTAATACTAAATATGAGGAACACGATTTTGCCATTAATTAATTTATTTCAACATATTATTTAATAATTTTTTCTTTAAATTTTATTCTCTCTCCTAAACTAACTAAAATATTTAAGATTGTCCAAATTAGTTGAAAATTTACCAATAGACTAATTTTGGCATGTAGATTTTAAATTTGAGATTTATTTTCTCTTTTGGAGTCATTTAATAATTTATTTGATATATTTGACTCTTATTCTTATTTTCTTTCCCAGTTAAAATTAAAATAGTTATTATTATGTAAATAATGTGAAACTCCACCCACAATCAAACAAAAACATATGAAACAAAAATTAGCTATTAATTTTATCTCTTGGAATTATTTAATACATTATTTAATATTGTGGACTTTTCCATATTTTCTCTCTCCTAATCTACACATGATCATTAAAGGTCATCCAAATTACATGAAAATTCATCCAAATTATAATGTGTACGTTATGAATCTAAGATTATTTTCCACTTTTTGAGTCATTAAATGATTATCTCATATTTTAATGGAAAATGACCTTTTATTTTCTAAATAAAATTGATATAATTATTATTATCTAAAATTTTTGAAACTTGGCCTCCAAGCCATATCATATCCAAAGAAAAGGAATTTGATGTTATTCTTATCCAATTAGTCTTTCTTTTATCAATTTAAGCCCATTATTCTTTATACCACTATTTCTCATATTAAATAATTCAATGTCACATTATCTTGTTTAGGGAGTTATTATTTATTTCCTTTTCTCATTTATAGTTCCAAAAACAATAGAAAAATCAAGATCAATACTATTTTATCATTGTTCTAATTGTGTCCCATATCTACACATTACAATTGAAAGGATTATATATTATATTTATCATTTATCTCATGTGACATATTTTATGTATCCATTACTAGTCTTATAATTAATACGAGGATATTATGGCATATTATTTTTTTCATGCATACATGTTGGGGTGATTTATTAACGCATTACATGTTATGTTTACCATTAACTACCATTAGGTATTTCCTCAACCTTGTTTGACTAAGTCCAAAGAACTAAGGTCTCTAACCTCTTAACCTTGGAA
The DNA here is from genome assembly GCA_963693085.1 of Alisma plantago-aquatica. NCBI lineage: Eukaryota > Viridiplantae > Streptophyta > Magnoliopsida > Alismatales > Alismataceae > Alisma > Alisma plantago-aquatica. The sequence goes on along the minus strand of OY856412.1, from coordinate 78,220,464 downwards.
TAGGATAAGGTTCTAGATAGTATGTTACACTATACTTGGAAGTAAATTTAATGTACTTAATAACTCTAACCAAATCCTTCTGATGGTCTATTTTGTGTCATCTTGTGCAACTACTCAACCTAGTTACAACATAGGAAATATCAAGTCTAGTATAGTTTGCTAGATACATCAAGTTTCCTATGACTTGTGCATATATGTGTTGATCCACTTGAGTTCCCTTATGGGCCTCAAGATGTAGTGAAGGAACATAAGGTGTGTTTACAGGTGTACAATCATTTATCTTAAATCTTCTCAAGATTTTATCAACAAAATGATATTCATTAAGTACAAACTATAAGAAGATCTACTAAATTTAATACCAAGGATCACATCATCAATTCTTGAATTTTTCATATCAAACTTGCTAGAAAGAAAAGATATAGTTTCATTTATAATATATACATTGGATCTGAATTGTTAAATATTATCATTGAACAAGAACATAATAATGCAGGAAATATCCATAGTTTTAGAGAATACACATCGGTTTGATTCATTCACAATAACCCAAAAGATAATTTTTTTATCAAACTTATCATTCCTTAGTTTCATTGCTTTTTTAAGTATGTATTGGGACTTGACCAACCTATAAGATTTATGATATTTCTAGGAGGAAAAAGCCTTTTGGTTGATCCATATAAATTTTCTCTACAAGATATCCATTCCAAAGGCAGTTTTGACATCCTTTTGATGGAATTCAAGGTTATGGATAGTGACATGAGAAATAAGAAGACAGATAAAAGAGATATTATTTATAGATGCATAAGTATCTAAGCATTCAAATCCTTCCTTTTGACTAAAGCCTTTAGCTTCTAGAATAGCCTTAAACTTAACTATGGAATTGCATGCCCTCATATTTTTCTTGAAGACATATTTATAACCAAAAGTCTTACATCCTGGTGGAAGCTCAGTCAAAATCCAAGTATGATTGCTCATAATGGATTCTATTTTATTATCAATTACTTCCCTATAGAAATTAGCATCTATTAATTTTATGGCGTCACTATAGGTACATAGTCTAGTTCTACAAGAAAGTAATAGGATTCAGGACCATAGTTCTTATCAACTATGGCAGTTTTACCCATACCTAGGTCACTTGGAACCTCATAAATAAGAAGTTTAGGTTCTACATCAAATTGTAGTAGAATTTGGATGGGGTTCTGAGGTGTAGAGGAAGAGGTACCTTCATCAACCTATCTAGCAACCTTGGTATCATAATAAACAACATCTACATGTCAAATTTCAAGAAAGTATTTGGTTCTTATGTTAGGGATTTTAGATTTAGTTACTAGGGATATATTATTACAATTTTGTGCATATCCAATAAAGATAGTGTCCCCATTTTTAGGTCTTTATTTTCTCTTCTTGTTATTAGAGATTTTATCTTTGGCCAAGCAACACCACATGTGAGATATTTCAAACAAGGTTTCTTGTTAACACAAAGCTCAAAAGAAGTTTCGTCAAAATGCCTAAAAGAGATACAATTTAAAATATAGTTGCCAATATGAAGAGCCTCACCTCATAGTTTGTGACCAAGTCTAGACTCTAACAACATTGAGTTGACCATGTCATCCAATGTCATATTTTTCATCCAAATTACTCCATTCAATTAAGGATTATAAGTGATTGTGGTTTCATTAATAAGACACTGATCTTGATAGAAATTTTAAGTTCATTAGAAGTGTATTCTGGACCTCCATCAAACCTCATTCTCTAATTATTGTTTCTCTGCTTGGTTTTTTTAGTTTGAAATTTTCTAATTTCTCATCTTTGGTGTCTAACAAGTGAAATAATAATATTTAGAAAATTTATCTATAGAAGTTATAAAGTATCGCATACCATCACGAGCAAACACACTATTCCAATATATATGGTCTAGAAAAAGTGATGCTTTTGTGTAACATGCTATGGTCTCAATGCCCTTACGAGGTAGTGATTAGTTTCACACACTCTAAGCTCACGCACAATTAGGAAGATTGGTTGTAATCAGAGCGGTACCACCCATCCCCCCCACCATCTATAGGAAGTCGTCCGTCCTAAAGCCGCCCGAAAAGGAATTGTAGTGATCTTGAATAGGGATCCTACAATGATAGATAGAATCCCCATCAAAATACCACTAGATCGAGCACCAGTGATTTCATATCCGGTCAAAATCTTGGCTAATTGATCAAAGTGGGTCTAATGATTTACACAAACTTTTAGAAACCTTATGTTGAACACATATTTGGCATATATTAGAAACATTAACTTGATTCATAGGAAATAGCTCTAAGTTAATCATGTTTTTATCATATTTTCATTCATGTCCAAGTCGTACATGCCAAACATCATAGGTTTTAGAAACTAAGACAATAGATGATATATCATTCAAAATGGATGTAGTACATGAAATTCAAGATAGTTTGGTAAGGACACGACAAGGGTACCATACAACCATATTAGATTTGTCCTTATAAATTACAATATGATTTCATTGACAAAGTAAGATATAAGCAGATGTTGAAGAACAACTTGACTAATAAGATTTTTGTGATAATATGCAAATAACTTCTCTAGAAGTGAGATTGATATCAACTTGTATGAAGCCTAGAATCGAGGTGGATGAGTGATCTCCCCACTTGATCAATCAACTAGATATGTCCTGATATGCATGTAGCAATCAAAAGTTGAATCAACAAAAAAATGTTATGGTTTTTTAACATGTCTATAGAAGAGGATGGAACCTACCCCACAGTGATCATATTAACTTCAAGATTTTTAGGAACCTAGCCATTTGTCTTTCTCTACCATTTGCAATTTCTACCCACATTTTTCTAAGTGGTCTGGATTACTACAAACAAAGAAAATAAAACTTTCTTCTTGCTCACTGTTTTTGGTAGTATTTTATGTTAATTATGATCCCTATATTATCTAATTGGGGACCTCTACTTAAGTTCATTAGCATTGGTTTAGTTTATATATGTTGTCTCTTCGGTACATCATACCTTGAGACAAGGCAGTATATATGATTCTCTATAATTTTATCTTACATATAATAAGAATTTCTATTTACATATTATCAAGATAAGTTCTTTAAAAGCCTCATGATTTCAAGAGGTGCATCCCCATCCCCTCTATCTTTCTTTGCATCACCCTCCCCCTCTTCCTTCTCCTCCTCCTCCTCCTCCTCCTCTTCCTCTTCTTCTTCTTCTTCTTTTTCCCTCCCCCATTCCCAGTGCCAAACCGCTGCCCCATGACCCCTACTTGCGCTAGGCTACCTCCCACCACTACCCTCTTACTAAGCAGCTGACGTAAATACAATAGTGTGATGTCATGCTACCAATGGTGCATAGGCAGGTGATAGGGTTAGAATCTATTTCCTTGCCTTTGGTCGGGAAGTGAACCACATCGGTCCATCTCCTTCGTTGCACTGTCTAGGGTTTTCTCTACCCAACACTTGGATGTCCACAAAAATACTACAGGATGTTGTGTAGTAAATGTGGGTCAAACACAAGGACAAGGGGTGACAAGTGTATGGTATTTCAGTTGTAAAATTAGTTACGTCTAACCAAAAGAGAGGTCATTTTCCCGTATAGAAAAGATGGTATCTAAACTAAAAAACAACAAAAGTAAGTATATCTATATTAACAAAGCATGAGAGAACTCAGATCTTTAGGTTCATTTTAAATTATATGGACAAAACTTAGATTGGGGTTTACCAGTAAGGTTTCCCACCAACATACAATACTCACAACTATTGTATATCCTTAACATAGTTTATAGGAAATCGTCATTAATCTCTATTCCTGCTCTCTTGATATCAGGTCTCTCTCTGGAGATGGAAAACATATAATAAAAAATAAAACCATATGACCATTTGTTTTAGTATCCCAACATGCTCATGCATTCATACTACCAGATAACTCTAGATATGAACTAATATTGTTCTTCTAAGGAATTTTCAATAAAACAATACAAGATGGAAGCTAATCATGAAATTGAAGCATTCAAGAGAAAAACTGCATAGATAATGTATCTAATAGTATATAATCAATGGATATAAGTATTTACATGTTGGGATAGACTTTATGGCACTCACAACCCACGAAAATGGTATAGCCATTGATGGTAATGAGAGACAATACAAATTTACAAATGAGTGAATCCATAAAAGATGGATGGATAAAGGGAGATGAAAAATATGTTGAATAAGGAAGAGTATACAACAAATAGTAACCACAAGGGTATTGGTGGTCGATGGTGACCTCCTTCTTTACCATGGGGGGTGATGGTGATGATGGCAATATATCTAGTCATCCTTCTTGTAAAGAGGGTCAGCGGAGCCAATGTACATGAGAGGTGACAGTGGGAGACCTTAGTCTCTCATCCTTGGTCACTATAGGTCGAAGGAAGAAATCAGACTCTCGTTCTTTCTATTTTGAAGGTCGAAGGTGGATGGGGATCTAGGAACCACTTCATCATTGAAGGTGAAGGTTCCTCTTCACATAATATGGGGTCTCTATTTATAGGAACCAGTGTGGTACTCAAGGTGTAACACCCCTCCCTAGGGTTTCATACATAACCAGTGGAAGCACAGCCTAATCCCCAACATTATCCATAATGTGGGGTACTTGGCATATCAGGGAGGGATTGTCACATGCATGATCTCATAACAAGAAATAAACAACACTTGGCATTCATAGAAACATAGATTCATACATGAGTTCTTGAAAATAAAGCTACATCATGCTTCTAAAGGTATACTAAACATAAACTATATAATCAGAAAAAAGATAGGATCTCCATAGATGGATGTCCCACCTGGCAACAACTTCTAAGGTCTTTGGATTTGTGGAACTCCTTAAGTTGTCTCCTTCCCTTTAGCTCCAACTTATGCGGACATCTCATCCCCAGCCATGAAAAATAAACAACACATCAGTAAGCGGTACTTGGTATCTTATATGACATAAAAGTAAATATAACTTGACATGATAAAAATTGACTTGACATAACTTAACATAAACCTTAGCATGGATTTTTCTTAAGCATTCATGATTCATAATTAGCATGCTGAATTGAATAGTAAATATATGCAACCCTCTATGACGCCCCCTTAGGAGCACATGATTGCTAGGAAAGACCTTGATGCTAGGAAAGCCCTTGATGACCCCTTAAGGTCCATGATTCGGGAGCATATAAAAACTAATTCAATTCCATTTAACTTGATTATTAACATTATCTTAAACATTAACATGATCATTGAACTTTAACATGATGGGATTTCTCCCCTTGAATCATAATGGGATTCCTCCCTCATAAACCATAACAGGGTTTCCCCTTCTTGAACATGATCCATTAATATTTAATTCATAATCAATAATCATAAGAAAAGTTTTTACTATAGACCATAAGCAATCAATCAAGCAATGAGAAATATTCATGATTTCATCTTAAGAAAACACTCACATTCCATAAAAACATCCAAGGTGCATAATCATAGATAACAACCATTAAATCAAAATACTTGTACCAAATATGCATGGCCTGCTTACCTTGATCTAAAACACCTAAGTCAAACCTTGTTTGACAAGTTGGATCCTTTTAATCACCTAAAATTAGCATATATATCCTTCATTACACATCATTAAACCCTAATTTGCTCATATAAATATTGAGATATGAAAACAGCAAAATCAGTCAATGAAACCACAAAATCGGATTCCTGATCGAAAATCCTTTCCAAAATATATTTTTTTGTAATTTTATGATAAACAGGCGATTTACTATGAATTTTACAAAAATAGACCAATAACAAATCGAGAAAACCACATTTGCCTATTGGGCCTGAGTCCTGAGTTGGACCAATCGGACTTGGCCAACTCAGCGATGAGGCTTGCCACTGAGGGCTCGCGATCAAAGCAAGGAGGACAGGTGAAAACCCAAAAATGCCCATGTAAGCGAAAATACATCGAAAAGAGACGAATGACCCTCTTGGTCATTACCCAACTGGGATTGATCCTTGCTCACACAGCGCGAGCCATGTCTCCAGCGCCATCAGCGAGTTTCTCAGCCATGGGCAAGGACCCAGGCTTGCTGTCACTCGAAAGTGGAGAACACCTTAGTCCAGTTTGTGAGGAGAAAGCAAAAGCATTGAGCCTAAGCTCGGGGTCGGGAGAGCACAGGAGAGCTATCTTGGCCATGGCTAGAGCCGAGTACAAGGGAAACATATCAGAGATCCATGGTCAATAAAAAGTGGTAGGAAACCTTCAGGTAACGATCGGAAAACAACCATGGAGGCAAGGAAAAGCCATCCACCCTATTTTTGTGGTTGTGGATGCTTCGAAGCACAATGGCGACTAGAGGCGTTGAGTCTTAACGATGGAGTACAGGTCCCGATGTTATCGGAGATCGCAGGGCAAACAGAGGTCGGGAAAAGAAAGGAGATACTCCGAGGATGCTCACCGTAAGGGAAATTCAGCGGAGGTGACCGGAGAAGGCCGGGAGGACTCAAGGTCGTCGGAAACTGAAGCCGAGTAGGTCGGGGTTGCTGGGGGATCCGGGGAAGAAATTGAGCGAGGAGAAATGTCGCTCGAGGCCCGATGATGCTCTCAGGTGGTTAAAATAGGAAGTAGAGGCACGGTTGTGTCCTCTGCAACTCGGGGAGACGAGGGGAGGTGATGCCCTATATTGGGTGTTTTCCCTACAGAGCACGAGAGGGTGTGAGTTAGGGCTCACTCGGATTGGGGTTGTGATCCGAATTTGATGGCGAAGAAACGATGTGAAACCATCGAGAACCGAAGGCGATTGAGGGCCATCATTGAAGCCGCTGGTAACGGCTGAGTTTCACGGACAGAACGAAGGAAGGAGATAAGGCGAGCGCAGTTGGATCCTAATCCAATGGCTGCTGTCATGCGCGTGAGAATTAAACAAAAGTAACACGTGACAGTTTCAAATAAAACAAACTATAGCTTAAATCGACTGCATAAATGAGATTTCATTCATATCTTGGTCATACTATACTCAAAACCTCTCTCAAATTAATTGGAGGGTCAAACATGGTCATAATGGGTTCAAATTTGAACCATATGTAGATTAGAGTGTCTAGAATATTCCTATGCCATTAGATTTCGTGCTTGTACCCATTTAGGCCTAAAAATAGCAAAACCCTTATGTATACTTAAATGACCATGATGTATGCAAATAAAGCCATTAATTCTTCAAATAAGAATTGCAAAACATAAAAACGTGCCCTAAATATTATTTCTTTTCAATTAACAAGATGGGGGCCATTAATCAAATAATTAAACATGTAAATCACTAATTATCATATGAGAGAGAAAATTTGACAAAAAAGCATTTATCCTCATTTTCTTAAACAAAAGGGCATGGATATGTATATGAAAACATTTTCTTTAAATAGAACAAGGTTAAGAGAGCAATTGGACATAATAAAATGATTTTGCAAAACTAACATGGGAAAATTGCATTTAAGTCCTCAACAATTATATAATTAGGAAAAGAGCATGCAAGGAATAAAATAATTTGAAAATTTGTATAAAAGAGTGGGATGTTACAATTCTACCCACCTTAAATAAATTTCGTCCTCGAAATTTCCTAGGGTTTCTACCCACCTTAAGGGTTTCACATAAACTTGCAAATCATACAATTTTTATTATAAAGGAAGCATGCATAAACAAAGCATTATGATTCAACATAAAATTACGTAACTACCCTTCCTAAGGCTCATACTTACTCCATAACATTGAACCTAACTCGTTACACTTAGGGAATCTATCTCTCACTTACCATGACTACATCTTCATAGTTGACTAACCTTAGGTCATATATCTTTCATCTCTTTATATGTGGTGATCAAGCACATATTTAGAAATGTTGGATCTTTTTATGCTACATCTCACCAACTTATTTGCACATGTGTCCCATACCACACACACAATTAAGAAGGTAAGGCACATAAGAAGTCACATTGAATGACATTTTCCTCAAATCTCAATTGGGTGGCCCTTACCATTGAGACAAGGAGAAACATGTCATCATCTAGGGTTTGGTTTCAACTACCTGAGCATGCTAACATGTACTTCTCTAATGAGGTGAGGTCTCTAGTCATCTTTAGGGTTCTCTAGACATACTAGAACACATAATCATGTTCTCTACTTCTATTGCTTCATCATAGGGTGACTTGTATGAATCCTTATTTTTGCCTTAGTGGCCATCTATTCCTCGCTCTGATACCATTAATGTAACACCCCTCCCTAGGGTTTAATACATAACCCGCGGAAGCACAGCCTAATCCCCAGCATTATCCATAATGTGGGGTACTTGGCATATCAAGGAGGGATTGTCACATGCATGATCTCATAACAAGAAATAAACAACACTTGGCATTCATAGAAACATAGATTCATACATGAGTTCTTGAAAATAAAGCTACATCATGCTTCTAAAGGTATACTAAACATAAACTAGATAATCAGGAAAAAGATAGGATCTCCATAGATGGACGTCCCACCAGGCAACAACTTCTAAGGTCTTTGGATTCGTGGAACTCCTTAAGCTGTCTCCTTCCCTTTAGCTCCAACTTCTGCGGATATCTCATCCCTAGCCATGCAAAACAAACAACACATCAGTAAGCGGTACTTGGTATCTTATATGACATAAAAGTAAATATAACTTGACATGATAAAAATTGACTTGACATAACTTAACATAAACCTTAGCATGGATTTTTCTTAAGCATTCATGATTCATAATTAGCATGCTGAATTGAATAGTAAATATATGCAACCCTCTATGACGGCCCCTTAGGAGCACATGATTGCTAGGAAATCCCTTGATGCTAGTAAAGCCCTTGACGACCCCTTGAGGTCCATGATTCGGGAGCATATAAAAACTAATTCAATTCCATTTAACTTGATCATTAACATTATCTTAAACATTAACATGATCATTGAACTTTAACATGATGGGATTTCTCCCCTTGAATCATAATGGGATTCCTCCCTCATAAACCATAACAGGGTTTCCCCTTCTTGAACATGATCCATTAATATTTAATTCATAATCAATAATCATAATAAAAGTTTTTACTATAGACCATAAGAAATCAATCAAGCAATAAGAAATATACATGATGTCATCTTAAGAAAACACTCACATTCCATAAAAACATCCAAGGTGCATAATCATAGATAACAACCAATAAATCAAAATACTTGTACCAAATATGCATGGCCCGCTTACCTTGATCTAAAACACCTAAGTCAAACCTTGTTTGAATGTTTGGATCATTTTAAAACCTGAAATTAGCATATATATCCTTCATTACACATCATTAAACCCTAATTTGCTCATATAAATATTGAGATATCAAAAAAGCAAAATCAGTGGGACCACAAAATCAGATTCTTGGTCAAAAATCCTTTCCAAAACATATTTTTTGTAATTTTCTGATAAACAAGCGATTTACTAGGAATTTTACAAAAACAGACCAATAATAAATCGAGAAAACCACATTTGCCTATTGGGCCTGAGTCCTGAGTTGGACCAATCGGACTTGGCCAACTCAGTGATGAGGCTTGCCACTGAGGGCTCACGATCAAAGCAAGGAGGATAGGTGAAAACCCAAAAATGCCCCTGTAAGTGAAAATACATAGAAAAGAGACGAATGACCCTCTTGGTCATTACCCAACTAGGATTGATCCTTGCTCACACAGCGCGAGCCATGGCTCCAGCGCCATGGGCGAGCTTCTCAGCCATGGGCAAGGACCCAGGCCTGCTGTCACTCGAAAGTGGAGAACACCTCAGTCCAGTTCGTGAGGAGAAAGCAAAAGCATTGAGCCTAAGCTCGGGGTCAGGAGAGCACAGGAGAGTTATCCTGGCAATGGCTAGAGCCGAGTATAGGGGAAACATATCAGAGATCCACGATCAATAAAAAGTGGTAGGAAACCTTCAGGTAACGATCGAAAAACAACCATGGAGGCAAGGCATAGCCATCCACCCTATTTTTGTGGTTGCGGATGCTTCGAAGCACAATGGCGACTAGAGGCGTTGAGGCTTAACGATGGAGTACAGGTCCCGATGTTATGGGAGATCGCAGGGCAAAAAGAGGTCATGAAAAGAAAGGAGATACTCCGAGGATGCTCACCGTAAGGGCAATTTAGCGGAGGTGACCAGAGAAGGTTGGGTGGACTCAAGGTCGTCTGAAACTGAATCCGAGTAGGTCGGGGTTGCTGGGGGATCCGGGGAAGAAATTGAGCGAGGAAAAATGCCGCTCGAGGTCCGCTGATGCTCTCAGGTGGTTAAAATAGGAAGTATAGGCACGGTCGTGTCCTCTGCAACTCGGGGAGACGAGGGGAGGTGATTCCCTATATTGGGAATTTGCCCTATAGAGCACGAGAGGATGTGAGTTAGGTCTCACTCAGATCGGGGTTGTGAGCTGGATTTGATGGCGAAGAAATGACGTGAAACCGTCGAGAACCGAAGGCGATTGAAGGCCAGCATTGAAGCCGCTGGTAACGGCTGAGTTTCACAGATAGAATGGAGGAAGGAGATAAGGCAAGCGCAGTTGGATCCTGATCCAATGGCTACTATCATGCGCGTGAGAGTTAAACAAAAGTAACACGTGGCAGTTTCAAATAAAACAAACTATAGCTTAAATCGGCTGCATAAATGAGATTTCATTCAAATCTTGGTCATACTATACTCAAAACCTCTCTCAAATTAATCGGAGGGTCAAACATGGTCATAATGGGTTCAAATTTGAACCATATGTAGATTAGAGTGTCTAGAATATTCCTAGGCCATTAGATTTCGTGCTTGTACCCATTTAGGCCTAAAAATAGAAAAACCCTTATGTATACTTAAATGACCATGATGTATGCAAATAAAGCCATTAATTCTTCAAATAAGAATTGCAAAACATAAAAACGTGCCCTAAATATTATTTCTTTTCAATTAACAAGATGGGGTCCATTAAGAAAATAATTAAACATGTAAATCATTAATTATCATATGAGAGAGAAAATTTGACATAAAAGCATTTATCCTCATTTTCTTAAACAAAAGGGCATGGATATGTATATGAAAACATTTTCTTTAAATAGAACAAGGTTAAGAGAGAAATTGGACATAATAAAATGATTTTGCAAAACTAACATGGGCAAATTGCATTTAAGTCCTCAACAATTATCTAATTAGGAAAAGAGCATGCAAGGAATAAAATAATCTGAAAATTTGTATAAAAGAGTGGGATGTTACACAAGGTGCTTGTGATTAGACTTTTCTATTATCCAAGATCTCATGGAACGTTCCTCTGGGCACATGCTTAATGTTCCATGGTGGAGGCGGGTCACAGGGCATCCAATAGTACACAAGGGTCTGATGAAATATTGGTAGGTGAGTTTGGTAGGACAGAGTTGACGGACAAACCTTTAGTAGGTGAAGTTGGCAAGTGATCCTTTAGTAGATGAGAGTCTTTTAGGCATTTGGTAGTGGTTAAGCCTTGTTGAACCATTAGTAGGAGACCTCCCTCTGAGCCATAAGTTATCAAGAAGGGGAACGTTAGGTTGGTGCAAGCACCATTACCTTTAGTTGGAGATGCTCTGTTAAACCATAAGGAGATGAAGGTATGGTGATCCATCTATTGGTGAGGCAAGCAAGATGGTCTTTTGATCATAGCTAGTAGGACCTTTGGTCGATGACCAATTTTTGATCCTTTGGTAGGTGCATGCACCTGGGTTTTCAGTTACTGTCTTGTGTGACCATCACTATATGGATACCGATGGTCGGTCTACACATGGAGGATTCCATAGAATGTGGGTTTGTGTGTTCCAACAACTGATGGTATGTCTTTCCAGCTAGTAGTCAATGATTTTCCTACAATAAAATGAGTAGTTATTACTTATTCAAGGAATATAAGGAAAACATAAAAATGCATACATGAATATCTACATAAGCCTATGCTAATAACGAAAATGAGGGATAAAAATATGTATGTAACACCCAATAAAATGGATGTTATCAACCATTGAATGGAAACATTGGAATAACCAAGATAAATGCTAGATTTGTGACAATACAAATCCTTCTATTTCCTCCAAAAAATGTATAAAAGACTAAAAAAGAGTTAGGGCACACCACTTTTCGTTACTACATTCAAGAAAAGGATGCTTTGGTGATCTATGGTGATACTCAAGGAGACATGCCCCTTGATGAGTATTATGACTCCCCTATTAGCATTTCTCAAAAGGGTGACTACTTTTAGTATGTCTCTCTAAAAATCAAACCAAAGAGCATACTAATATCATCACGGTCAAATTTCTCAATGGCCTCAATCCAACCTATTAAGTAGTTCCCACCATCATCTGATAGGAGATGACTTCCCAACTATGCAACATGTCCTTTCTCATCTTTAGCAGTATGATGTCCGACTCCTATCTTTTTCTCCACTAGATTCACAACTATAGATTGCAGTCGCTACTTGTGGAGATGACTGTGGACGTCCCCTGAGGCCCAAAACCACATTCAACAACAATTTGGGACACCCATAAGAGAAGTGATATCACAAGCATAGTCATCGCTATGGGTACAGTCGTGACACTAGAACAATCCATGTTTCCCTAGGAATGAACAACCCATCTGCACCATCTCTTTGGAAGAGTATGAGCAACTCCAACAACCCTCTCAATAGGCTCCTCAACAACCCATGTGACTTGGGGATTCTGTAACCACGAAACCCATTGTGACATCCTCGATGCATCTGGTCTCCAATCAAGGTAATGTTGGGGCTTCCATGCTATCAACTAGTTCTTGATGGGTTATTGACTCTGGGACCATCCAACATAAGACTGGTATGAGACACATTTTCCCATCTGTTGAACCTCATATTCCTGCTTATCAATCACTTTGGCATATGGGTCCATTAAAACTTTTTAACAATTTTTAATGATTACATCTCATCTAGTCTTAAACTTAAATCTTTGCACTACGCTCCCCATTTGCCTTTTAATTTAATGTTTGTTGATAAGTTAATTGATGCTTTTACTTGCAATGTCACCTTTTATATTTATGGTTTTGCGATGCAAGATTCTCATACTTTTAGGTTGATTGGTTCAAGTTCTAGAGCTAGTTATCTATATTACTTTGGTGATGTTTTTCCTTCTTTTGTCCCTTCTTGTGAGAACACCTCTACAACTTAATCAATGACATTGTCATCCCTCTCTTTAAAATACAAATCACCTATAACCTTCTTTATGTAGTTGAAAAAGTTTTATGTGTGACTCATGTGATTTTGGAAAGAATCACATGATATCTTTTCCACAAAAACTAGTTTATGTTCTAAAGATTCTTTTGATGTTATTCATAGTGATATTTGTGGCCCTTTTCAGACCACTAGTTCTAATGGATTATGTTATTTAATTAGCTTTTTTATGTATCTCATATGACTTGTCTATACTTACTGAAATCATGTGATGATATGATTGGTGTTTCTAAACTTTCCATAAAATATCTGAACACAATTTAATACAACCATTAATATCTTTTGAACTGATAATGATTTATAATAGGTTTTGAGTAAGGTGTCTTTGTTTTTTCTAGTACTATAACCATCCATCAGTGGTCTTACACTCACAACCCACAAAAAATGGGGTTACAAAACAAAATAAATCATCATTTGCTGGACATCTCTCGTTCTTTTATGTTTCAAGACAAATTACTTAAGTCCAACTAGTATGAAATTGTTCTCATTGCTTGTTATGTTCTACAAAACAAAACACCCTTTCTGGTCAATAGGCTTTTCACCTTCATTAACATGATTTCAAGTGTAGTTATCTTGTGCATGACGTTGATATTTGCTCTATCAAAATGGTTTTTCTTGACTATTCTATCTTCTAGAAAGATTATCACTATTATAGTCAAAGAAATTGATATGTTGTCTCTAGTGATGTTACATTCCATGAATCAAATATGTTCTTTGATTCTACGCCTCCATCCTATCTACCTCAAGATCATAATCAAATTGAGTTCTATGAGATTTATCTTTCTAACCTAGCAGATCATGAATCCATCACCCGTCTTCCTGTGGTTCTAGTCACCCCTAGAATTCCTCCTCCACTGGCGCAAGACCTAGAACCATTTATCACTACTCTTAGATTCTCCTTTATCCTATATCTTGTACATGTTTCCTATCCAAGATTTCCAATACTACTAAACCCATTTCCTAGAAACTTGACTCTATCCAAATTCTAAAAAAATATCATGAGGACCTTTAGCACCCTGGTTGGAAAGTTGTAATGGTAAAGGAATGACAATGTTGTGTGAGAATGGCAGCTGGGATCTTGTCCCTCCTCTAGACAAAAATATTTTCAGTTGAAGATGGGTCTTCTCTATCAATTTTATTCAGATGGCCTGGTAGACTAATTCAAAGCTTGTCTTGTTGCCAAAGTATGAACCCAAACATATGGTGTAGATTTCTTTGAAACCATCTCACCAGCCAATCACATTTATTGAGATGAGATTGTGATCTCCCTTGCCACTTAGATAGATTAGCCTCTATTCTAACATGACATTAAAATTCCTTCCATCATAGTGATTTGGAGGATGTATGTATGCAAAAACCTCTAAGTTTTCATACTTAGGGAGAGTTTTTGTGAAGTGTTTGCCATATTAGATTTTCTTTGTATGGCCTCAAATGATCACCATGGACCTGGTTTGCAAAACCCACTGGAGGCCTCGCTAGCCAAGGTTCTATTAGAAAATCTAGTGACCAAAACCTCTTCTTTTCTTCATCTCAAGATGGAACCATTATCCTCGTCGTCTATGTTGATGATATCATTATCACTGGTGGTGATACTTTTAGGATTTCATAATTGAAAAAAGGAACTCGAGCAACATTTTCATACCAAGTCTCTGGGACAACTTCTCTAGTTCTTGGGAATAGAAGTGCTACACTTTTTTCAGGGCACTTACTTATCTCAACAGAAGTATGCCCTTGACCTCTAGAAGGATCTTGACATATTCTATACCTACTTCTTCACCTATTGACTATAAAAAAATCTATCTAAGGAGGAGTCATTTTCTGATCCCGATTAATATAGACGCATGGTTGGGAAACTCATTTTTATTATGATTGTGCAAATAGGCATAGCCTTTGCTTTTAGTGTTGTTAGTCAACACATGGCTAAACCTCTTGTAACCCACTAGATTCACATACAATGTATCCTATGATATCCAAAAAGTGTACCTGGCCAAGGTCTCTTATAAAAGAAATCACAAGCTCTAGATATCTCTTTGACTTACTATACTTATGTTGATTGAGAAAAAGATGTGAATGATAAAAGATCTATTTTTATCTTCTATGTTCTATTGGGTATTCATCCCTTCCATTAGTGTAAGAAGTAGTCTATTGTGACTCGTTCCAACACTGAGTAGAATATCACATCATGGCACACACTTGTTGTGAAATTAAAGGGTGGCTTCTATTCTTCAAGAATTAGGTTGTGATAACCAAAAATTTTCCCTCCTCCAGTATACTCTTCTCTCTCTTATTGACTCATAATGCTCAATAAGATGTCAGTTGCATTGTTTTAGTAGTGTGACACCACAATTTGGTCGTCTCAACAATCAATTTCACTATATCTGACTCGAATTTGAAGTATTGATCTTGTACCACACTTTAATACCACTCACTCTTGCAAGTAAATTTGAATCCTTTTATTAATGTCTTCTTGATCTACTCATGAGGTAGATCTTATAATTGTGTTTCCAATGGTGCAAAATCACCTAATCGGACCTATAGAGTCCAAGTTATGAACTAATGAAGATTGGCACAAATGATATAAGATTTATTGATATTAACTTGATTTTGATGTTAAATGGGCCCATTTAGGGCACACAGCCCCACAAGAGTGGTGCCCCCTTGACATGTCAACAAGCCTTGTGTTTATTTTTTGTCAGATCTCATCCCTATACTTGTTAGTCATGGACCGACACATGATCCAACAACCATAACCCTTTCTCCTACCTTCATACAAGGGATGGTGCTTGTGGGGATACGCCACCCCCAAGCTCCACAAAAAGTCTCTCTTCTCACCACCTTTGGCAAAATCAACCCCCAAAACCCCTTCCAACCTTTAGACACTCTTTTTACCCTATATATTCATGATATTTAGCACACAACAACACCCTCGTCATCCCTTTCTCTTCACCTCCCAGACATGATGCCACCACCATGGATACCACCTATGACCCCTTGTTGACATCCCCCTGGGCCATCTCTGTGGCTAGAAAGACTACTAGAGGATCCATCGAACCTTGGGCGAGCAATCCATCTACCCTTCATGGCATTGCATGGTCTGGGCCACTCTTGGACATGTGTGTTGATGAGCACGTTTGAAGGGGCGACTGTCACAGGATCACACAAGAAAGATGCCACAATGGTTGTTGGATTGTGGTTCCCTAATGCCAAGGGTTGGATCATGGTTCTCTAACGCCAAGGGTTGCAATTGTTAACCACAATGGGTCAATGTGGAGGTGGTTGATTGGGTCAACATGAGGCAACAAGACAACCAACCAGTTCCATGTGACACATGCATATAAGTTGGAGCACATGCATATGTGACGCTTAGATGATTGATTGACGAAACACATGCATCAATAAATTTGCAAGTAACTCTCCTTTCCCCTATTTGTATAGAATTTTCATGTTAATGTTAAAAAATACATCACTCCTAATCCCTTCATCCAAAATATATGATCCAATATACCATTTAGATTGCCTCAAAAACATATAAAATATAGCATGGTATCAGACCTTAAAGCCCCTTTTTCTCTATTTTCATAAAAATGTAAGATTTGACTACTTTTGACCATAAGTAATGCATGTTGATGATAAAGCATGGATCTCTATTTCTTCCCTACACTCTTAATCATCAAATCAATACCTTTTGATCAATCTTGAAAACATAAAGAGTTAGAACCACATCTATTTCTCATGACGAATCTAATTGCACTAGTGTGACTTGTTCTTGGACTTTTATGTATAATCTTGATCAAAATTGCTACTTTTCATCAATATGATATCAAGTCTCTCCCTAATATAAAAAATAGTACTTATATCTTTCCATGACTTGAATATTAGTCCCAAAACATCCTTTTTCTATGTTTTCCTATATGACACTTGATGCATGATTGCGACCCCTTTATGGTGATTCATGGTAATACTTGATTTAAATGATGTGTTTGACCTTGTTGAAGCATACAACCTTTATAGACCACTAAAATTAGTAACATTATGATGTGACTATAACCCAATTGGCTAAGGTAAACCCCATTAATGATGTAATTATTTATGTGCCCTTTTTATTTGAATGTCCACATATTGCTTGTTTGTCTTCTTTGTTTTCTATGTCTTGATGTGAATCTTATTATTATGCTCTCACATATCAAACCAGAGTGGATTTTTTTGTTCTTGATCACATAGATATGGATGTCCACCTAAATTTTATGTTGACCCCTAATGGATTATGAGCTATCTTCATGTTTCATTATATGTTGAAATATTTATATCTGATGTTGATTGCTTGATTCCTAGACTCTAGGGTACATCTACCTATATTTGAATAATGTTCTTATATCTTTTCTACCTTAATCTTACTGGTCTAGACCATCTTTATGCTTGGATCCCTTGTCTTGGTTATCCTTAACCTTGTTTCTCTATTATGATTCTTTGACCCTACAATGTACATAAGTGACATAAATCTTGTAATGATCATATAAAATAGATGGAACCTCAAAATGATATGGAACTTGAACCTCACCTATATGATGGACCCTAAATAAGTAAAAAAGATCATCAAATGCACAAATAAGAAACTTTTTGAACCTAACTTGGACAAACCCATAAAATGAAGCTAGTTAGGGTTAATGATGAGCATCTAATACATGTATGAAATCTTGTTCTTATTAAGGTGGTTTCTTGTGATCTAGATGGTCAAGGATAGGATATGAATATATAAATCATGTACAAGCTTTAATAATTATATGACTATGGCTTTATTTCTTGAACTATGATACATATGCATGCTTGTCAACTTTCTCAAATAATACCATGTAATATAATGGTATTGTATTTGATGTTTGTCTCATCAATTTTATAACTTGTAAACGTAATATAGAACTCCATTATACAAAGCATGAGCACTAGTCTCTATTCTCAAGGTAAGGACACAAGGTTGTGCGTCCTACTTGAGTTGTCAAAATTTAAAGGACCATGTCAATAAATGGGTTAGCTCTTGGTGATGGCTTGAGGTCCCTCTCGTAGAAAAGGGTTAGCTAATCTTGAGCACCCTTACAAACTCTACTTATGGGAAATTATTCAAAGGCCTTGTTAATACATGATATTGTTGGTATATTTGGAGTAAAATGATATAACACATGAACTCTCATTTTGTTAAATACTTAACTTGTTTATTCTTGTTCATTACATATGCAATTCTTTTCTAATTATGCAAATTATATATATGTATTTTTCTACCATGTACTTAACACCTCGTATGTTAACCCACTTGTTGTACGTATTTTATAGGTTTATAGATGGATAGATATTTGATGGCTTGGTGAGCTATGTTCAAGTATTCTTAACGTAAGATCCCTAGTGTACATGAAAATACTTATGCCATTTGGCACTTGAATATGTAATTGAAATCTTGTAATAAAACAACATTTCTATTAACAAAACTTGTGGACTATTGAGATTATGTTGATGTTTTTATCTTGTTATCTTTTTTGCTAAGATTTTACTCTTCCTCATTCACTCTTTGATACTACCATGTTAGGGGAGATGCCTAGGTCCTATCTCCATTGACTTTGTAGTCATTTGGAGTTAAGATTTGAGCAATAAGTGGTTACATGACAGATGGCATTAGAGCATCAACAATAACTACACCAAACATTACTCACATGGAACACAAACTACACACAACCTTACATCTCAACCCTAGAAACTTAATAAGATGTCCTTTGTGGACTAAGTTGACTTAGCCTCTAGATTAGAATGTTGATGTTCTAGAACTAGGTATAGACTTATGTAATCCCTAGAATCTTTATTTTCTCCTCCTATTGTCATGTAGTGAGGGATGTAGGTTCAAGAGGGTGAGAAAAGGGGGATCTTACTACAACCCTAGACATATGTCCAAGGCATGTGCTTAGGGTGGCTACACAGGTGTGCACCATGTTCTTACTAGTTCACTAGGTGGCGTGGTACTAGACTGTATAATGAGTGTGGTAACTTGTTTTGGTTTTGGTTTTATTCAAGTGGAGTATGGTGTTTTCCATCATCTATTTCAAAGTAGGAGAAATATGTTTCAAATATTAGTATATATGTACATATGAAAAATGTCACCACATGCAGAAAGGTAGTGTGTATCCATGTAACCTAAGAGAAAGAGATGTAACACCAGTCTAGATGAGAGCTTTAGATGCTAGTTGTAATCTCTAGAGTTGTCTAGAGCCATGATACATGTTAGGGTAGCAAGTAGCCTAGATGATGATGATGATGATGATGATGATGATGATGATGCTGATGAGGACGACGAGGATGATGTCAATGTTGATGATATGAGTTTACTTCATGATGGAATATGTTTGATATTGTAGGATTCAAGTATGTTTGATGATATGAGATGAGTTTTACCACGCAACCCTAGCTAAATCTAGCACCATGTTTGATTTATATGGAATGCTTGATGTGCTAAACATAGCTAGTGGGTTGGCATGCTTGCTTGTTCCTAGTTTGTATACATTGAGATATGATAGTGAGATATGCTTTGAGACCAACATATGCCTCAATATCTATATAAGTAGGACTTCTAGCATGAGAGATACAATAAGGGTGACCTCTTGATATGAGTCCACCAAAAGAGAAGGTCAACGTACCTAACCTCCAAAACATATGAAATGTTGAAATATATGAACGATGAAATACATGATGATGATTCCCTAATTCGGTTAGTTCTAAGTGTTGGTATGTATGCCCTGAGAGCCAATCATGGGATGATTGGTGGGATACACTAAGATTGATTTGATAAACATCAAAGGCAAACTTCCAATTCTTTCTGGTTCTGTCATATGAGATAGTGATAGAACAGATTGAATGTCTAGAGAATGACAGTACTCAATGACGTATGCTTTCAGGTTGAGGACATGAACGATGAGATCATACGAATGCTAAGAGTTTGTACATTCTTGTTATCTCCCTAGTCGAATGTCATTGTGGAAGGTAGATAGACAGCAATGACACACAAGACTAGATTGTGGTGTTGGTTGATGACAGAATATCATTAGTCATGATATAGATATATCAAACCAAACACATAGGTACCTGTTAGAGAACAAGTGTACCGGATAGACCCACCATGAGTTTGACACATGGAACCATGACATGGTAGTCACAGTCAGTACTCATAGTGATGGTGGTGAGTGTGATTCTTTGACCTGAAATCACTACACTCAACACATGTCGTTGGGCACACTTTGACATCATCAAACGCAGTCCTGAAACATGGGTTGTTATAAAGGTGATGATTGGGTGTCTTTGACACATGGGGCTTTTGAGGGGTGAGTGATAGATATGGGATTTGTTCCTCCTGAGGGAGTTTGATATCCATGGCCACTTGATGAGTAGGATTGAGAAAGGCGTGCATGCATGTGTGAATCAGTATGTGATATCGATGTCATACATATCTCTTCCAATCTACTCTGAGATCAAGAAAGTGAATGAACATTGACAGGATGACTGTTCCATGCCTCGAGTTCATTCGGGATATCAGTGACAAAGGAATTATACATTCACTGTAACACCATTCACAGATTGTAGGATTGAAAGTTGTTCTCCAACTCTCTGTTTCACTTGGGTAGCACTGATGTGTGACTAGGCACCACTCTTTGCTTGTGAATTCATAAGTGTTATGGACTTTCACTGCCAACGTGAAATGGACCTGCAGGGTCACACACATAGGATTTAACCTGGAAGAGGAGTTTTGTCCACAAACAATGTTTAGATTGATTACTAAAGGAGTTTAGTAGTTCAATTAAACACTCAATTAATTGATAGCTCAGTATCATAATGTTCAAGGTGTTGGACTGATTGATTAGAGTATCGGATTGATTGAAACTGCAATTGACTGTTTTTGCACAATCTGCACTCCCAACCGATCGGCACATGTGATGAACTGATCGGCTGAGCTTGGTGAACCGATCGTCTCATGTGGTGAGTCGATCAGCTCATGGACAGGGTGAAATAATCGGTTCAAGTGTTGAAACGATCAGTTCAACTGGTCCAACCGAGCAAGTTGGGAAAGTAGGATTGGTGAGAAATTTCTTTTCATTTCACTTGCCCAATTTGATTGGAACAAGGATTGGTATCTGGTACCAATTAGAAACAAAAGAGGAAACGTCAATCGGGAACTGACCAGGACCACGAACTGACTGGTTCAGAAGTGAACCGACCGTTTCATGGGTCCCAACCGATCGGTTGAGGTGTCAACCGACCGGCTCAGATCCCCAACTGACCATTTCAGAAATGAAATGATCGGTTTAGGTTGCGCAGTTGGTTGTTTTTGTGGAAAATCTCGAACCCTTCTACTCCTGCTTTAGTCCCACATTGCCCGAGATAGAGAACCCTGTCCCATGACCCTCCTATATATATAGGGGTATTGGGGGCTTCTCAAAGTACAACTCAGTGCAACTAGTTTCTCTGTAAAGTTGTCATTCTCTCTGGTTTTGGTAACTGAGAGAGCCCGAGCAAGTGCTACCCGATAAGGGAGGCACATCAAGGGAAAGACAACTGCAGAAAGCGATTAGTGGAAGGAGAGTGTGTCAGTGACTAGTACGCTGACAGGAGGGTGTGACTCCTTCCAATTCCTTGTGAGACAAGGAGATTGGAGTTCCAGGTGGTCCGTGTGGACTACTTTAGAGGCGGGAGATTTCTACCACTCGGAGGACAACTGTCAATCCCGACAGTCCCGGTGAGACCAGGAGTCGTCAGTCCCGGTGCGACCAGGAGCTGCACAGACACCGTCCAAGACCGGAGGTGAAGACTGTGCAAGCCGCGAGGTTGACATGATTTTACCGTGTGTATAATGCAAGTGCACACGTCAATGTAGTATAGGCCCTTGTGAGGCCCGAGTTGAACTCAGGGACACGAAATTATCGGTAGACTACTACTAACTACTCACAATCAGCTACACCAATAAAAAGGTTATGAGAGTTGTTGTGAAATAAAAGAAAATAAAATAAAACAAAACAATCGATTAAGTGTTTAGTTTAATCAATTCAAATGGAGATCTTTAGGATTGCAGTTTCACCGCGGGTTTTCATTGTATGAATTTCCACATAGTTAAACATGTTCATCTCTCAATCCAGGTAGTGACCTGTAGTCAGAATTGTCCACGGTCGTGGTACAATTCACTACCTAAGTCTAAGTCGGTTCCATCATCGTACAAACCTATACCCTAAATTAGGTGCATTAGCATCGACCTCTAGGTTTCCACCATTAACCGTACACCATGTTATTCAAGGGATTTGTTAATTAATGTGAATTTCGTCTATTTTCAACCGTTAATTCTTCTTTCAAAGTAATTAAAGGCATTAGATTATCATTATGGTGATAAAGCATAATAATATAATTGAGAAAATGAAATCATACCACGGATTTAAGAGATACATGATGAATTACTATGATAAAAACGTCATACAATGCTTCCACAGGCTACTCCCGGTCCTACAGATAAAGGGGATTAGCCCTACATGTTCATCTCAGAGCAAGACATGGTTGAAGAAGGGGAAACATGGAGAAAAATGTGAATAAGTGATGAAACCCCTGAACGGAGAAGATCCAATCACTCCTTGGCGTAGAATGCGCGATCTACAACCTTTTAGCAGTGGAAAACGTCTTCTTTCGACTTCCGGAACTGCTGGGGTGTGCTTCTGGGCTCCGTTCTTCTCTCCACACCTTCTTGAGACGTGTGCAGTGGCTAATGATGTGATATCCTCCTCTTGGTCTCCGTCATTAGGTATAATCACCGAGTTAGGTTGCAAAAATATCACCACCATTGGATTAGAGCCGATCTGAAACAAACTCTGATCTGACGGTGTCGATACCATCGACCCCTCACGATATCGGCAAGCCTTCTTTTCTTTTCATCGTTGCTCCTGATGCTGACTCAATACCATCGATGTGGGTCGATGGTATTGACACCCTTAGGCGTCGGTTTTATCCCTTTTCCATCGCTGAAGCTATATGCGTCGATAGTATCGACTGGCTGGTCGTTGGCAACCTGATGGTAACTCGCTACCAACGACTTCCCAGTTGATGGTATCGACTCTGCGCTGCTCCTTACGGCTGCCTGCATGTGGCTGTGTCGATAGTATCGACTACCGTCGATGGTATCGACAGCAACAGATATGCGTTTTTCCTGAAATTGCAAAACAAAACCACATCACCTGAGATAAAACCTATTATTGTAATCATTTATGCTCAAAACAATAAAATAAGAGAGACTTGACACTGAGAAGGATCATAGACTAAAGTAAGTGAATTATGCAATATTAACCCCAAAAATGACCAATAAATGCATAAAATGCAAGTAAAGCAAGTCTATAAATGCGACTCAAAATCATCGCATCAAACTCCCCTAAGCTTGAACATTGCTCGTCCTCGAGCAACAAAACTCTAGAATAGAATTGCGAGGGTCAAATAAAGACAGATTATCACAACAGACACCACCATATGATCCCCGCCATACATTCACATTCTGGCCCTCACTAACCACGGAATGATAATTACCCTAAAGGCAACAATAATCATCCATAAAAGATAT
This sequence comes from Alisma plantago-aquatica, assembly GCA_963693085.1. Lineage (NCBI taxonomy): Eukaryota > Viridiplantae > Streptophyta > Magnoliopsida > Alismatales > Alismataceae > Alisma > Alisma plantago-aquatica. The sequence goes on along the minus strand of OY856412.1, from coordinate 78,196,549 downwards.
CTACCTCAAAATTGATGAACACTATCACATAAGGCAGTTAACATAATAAAATTCTCCGGTACAGACTCAGTGCATCTTGTGATCTTCTATTCTACGTTGCTCGCCCTAACTACCATCTACATGGAAGCATCTCTCCTGGTATTAACGAGTGAGGAGAAAATCACGGTGGCCTACCAAATCGAGCAATGAGTGGATGAAATGGGTGGCTATGGAAGAAATGGAAGCATCAAATAGTTTTACATGCACAAATAACAAAAATGACCTAAATGATGCATATGCAAGTGAAAATGCCATGATGCCTACATTCGGGTGGAATGATGCATGCACTATCATTCTGTCTCGAGGTGAGATGAAATATCTAAGAGAACTACATCATGTACTTATTCTTATTAAAATGCAGTGAGAACATGTTCCTTTCTCCCTCTCATTCCTACTTGCTTCTCAACACCCTTTTTTTATTTTTTTTCTTCAACTTTTTTTTATTTAAAATCCTTATTTTCATAGCTGACAACGAATTATTTGTCGGGCTCACTTATTGCTGCATAACTTATACATTTGAAGCATTCAGAAGGTATGGAACAAGTTCATCACCTTTAAAGTTTCAGAAGACATAAGATGCATGATCTACTGTATGCACAAAAGATGTGAATGCAACTACAACATTATAGTTATGCAACTAAATGACATGCACCTAAGGATAATGTGCATGTCTAACTAGTCTATTTTTTCATTTTCATGCAAAATATGTGAAAATAGTCGCAATGCAAAACCTACCTACATGGGATGCAATCAAAGAGATTAAAACTGTAATGTGCTTCCAGTTCTTATGGTGGAGTATGAAAGCAATGGGGTGGATAAATCACAAGATTAATTGACTGAACCTTTGGAAAATATTATGCATCCCTCCTTACTGACCTGTGTAGTAATTAAGAGGTTTCTCTCTCTTATTTCAAATTAAGGTTTCATTATCATTTGGTCAGTTTAGGCTCAAACAACCAGTTCCGTCCACTTTTCATGAATCATAGGGATGTACAGTTGTGATTTCCTATTTTAGAGTTGACAAACCCAATCATTTCCTTAAGTTATGTGCTCAAAGTTGAACAACACAAGCTTGCAAAAGCACTGAATTTTTTTTAAATTTACCCCTAATTTCCATGTACAAGCAACGAGATGACACATGACATTAGACATCCACAATTACACTAGATAGAGTGTGGATCCTACGAAAAATGAGATAACTAAGAAAAATAAATGACAAAACACAAAGCAATAAAAACTAAAAACTAGGAAAAATAAAGGATAGAAAATGTTCCAACTCCCCCCTAAGCTTGAATTCGACTATGGCCTCATAATAAAAAACAACCTTAAAAGGTGGAACAGTGATACCGATCATTCTTCAGGAGGAGGCGGGTACTGTGGAGCCGTGGGGTCCCAAGATGGGTATTGCCCCTGGAAGCTCAGATCGTACTGGGGCATTGGTGGAGGTTGTGGATACCCCCCAAAATAATTCTGGCTCCAGTAATTGTCATAGAATGGCTGTTGTTGCATCTCCATCCTGTGCAACCTGTCGTGGATGTTTTGTTGGTTGTCGAGGAGGAGGCGTTCATTCTTGAAAATGGCCCTCTGGTTATCTAACAATTGGTTCGTTGTATCCTGAATACCGGCATATGAAGTTGTATGTTGCTACTGCGTCTGATGAATCTCCTACAGCATCGAGTACATCCCTTGCATGGAGTAGGCATCCTCTCCTTGATGAGAGGGTGGAGGTGGCAGAAGCTGTGAAGATGAAGATTCACCCGGGTGGAAGCGGGAACGCTTCCGAGGTGTTACTCCTGCCCAAAGAGGAGTGAAAGACTCCTCTTCCTCTTCATTCTCATCGCCTTCATCATTGTTGTCATCATCACCGTCATCTTCATCGGAGTCATCGATGGCAATGACAGGCCATTAGAAATGCTGAGCTCCCTCAATGTTGAAGACGGGGTCTGGAAGTGAACAATCTTGATATGCTTGATTGACATGGCAATGTGCATATGCCAAGCCATCACGAAGCAGGAGGAGGTTGGAGCTTGGTGAAGGTCGGAGAAGACAATCTCCGCTCGGTGAAGGCTCGAGGAAGATCGCGCTCCATGGATGCTCGTCGTAGGGCTCCGGTCGCACAACAATACGCAAGGCACAAGTGGATGAAAAAGTCTCTAAAGGTGTGAATCAATTTGACAACAAAACCTCTCTTTTATAACCACGGTCGTCGCTGCTGTGCACCCATCGATACCATCGACATAGGTCGATGGTATCGACACCTGTAGCACAATCCGGTCTTCTGCTAGTATCGACGGTTGTCGATAGCCTGATGTGGGGGCCCAGACCGATGACGCGTCGATGGTATCGACCCATCCCACGGATCGACTTCCTTGATGTCACGATCGCCGTTGATTTCCCCTCGTGGATCGGTGACGTGTCGCATCGATACCATCGACGTGGGTTGATAGTATCAACTCTGCTTAGGGCAAACACCCTCGTGAGGCTGGGCCGCCGCTTTCTTCCTATACCGGGTCGATACCATCGACAGGCCCGTCGATGGTATCGACTTCACTGAGACAAATTTTGTCTGAATATCTTCAGGGATCTCGTGAGTATCGACACCCATGTCAATACTATCGACCCCGTTCTAGTGATTTCCTGGGCATTACTGATGGTAGGTCAATACCATCGACGAGGCCGTCGATAGTATCGACTCATAGAAATTTTTGCAACTACCTAATTGTGCCCATGTCGATACCATCAACACAAGGGTCGATAGTATCGACCCTGCCTTAGTCCTGCACATTGAACACACGATCAAGGTATCTTTTTTTACACTAAAAACAAAATCGAATCAAACTAACTTACAAATGTGAAAGAAAATAAATGAAACTACCAATGGCTGGGTTGCCTCCCAACAAGCGCCCTTATTTAACGTCTTAGGCTAGACGAAATCCATCTCCTCATGCATCCGTAAGTGCAATGAGTTTGACCTCATGCACTTTACTCGTGTAATCCTCACCGAAGTACAACATCAATCGTTGTCCATTAACCAAAAATGTTGTCTCACCATCACGCACCATGATTGCTCCATGTGGCCTGACCTCCTCTACAGTGAAAGGTCCACTCCATTGGGATTTCAATTTCCCAGGATGCATCTTCAACCTTGAGTTGAACAAGAGCACACGATCTCCCTTCTTGAAGACACGCATCTGAATGTGTCGATCGTGAATCAGCTTCGTTCGCTCCTTGTAAATCTGCGAGCTTTCATAGGCATTCATCCTCAGCTCATCAAGTTCATTCAGCTCTAACAAGCATTTCTTTCCTGCTTCATCATAGTTCAAATTCAGCTTCCTTAGCACCCAGTGTGCCTTATGCTCCAATTCCACCGGAAAATGGTAGGCCCAACCGTAAGCCAACCTAAAAGGTGTAGTGCCTATAAGCGTCTTAAACGCCGTCCTATACGCCCATAAAGCGTCTGGTAGCAAGGTACTCCAGTTCTTTCTCGTCGAAGCCATAGTGCGCTCCAAGATCTTCTTAATCTCTCTATTGGAGACTTGCACTTACCCATGTGTCTGTGGATGGTACTGGGTACCAATGTTGTGCTTTACCCCGTACTTTCTCAACAATGCAATGAACTTCTGATTTCTGAAGTGAGTACCTCCATCACTGATAATCATCCTCGGTATGCCAAATCTGCAAAAAATATAGTCCTTGACAAACCTGCACACTACAGCAGCATCATTAGTCCTAGTGGGTATTGCCTCTACCCACTTCGATACATAGTCAATAACTAATAGAATGTACAAGTTAGAGTTGGAGGGTACAAAGGGTCCCATAAAATCAATACCCCATAGATCAAACACCTCAACTTCTTGAAATACATTGAGGGGAATCTCCCGTCGCTTTGAAATGTTACCTGCCCGTTGGGAGGAATCACATTGTTGCACATAGTCATATGCGTCCCGGAACAAAGTAGGCCAGTAAAGGCCGCTCTCAAGTACCTTGGCCGCCGTTCTGGAACATGCATGGTGGCCACCAGTCGGTAAAGTATGGCAATGATGAATGACACTTTCATATTCCACCTCCGGTACACACATGTGCAACACACCATCCCTGCATTGCTTCAACAGAACGGGGTCATCCCATAAATAATATCATAAAGAATGGAAAATTTTCTTTTTCTCTTGGTATGTCCAATCATCTGGGATAATTTTATAGGCAAGATAATTAACAATATAAGAGAACCATGGATCTTTAGATTTAACAGAAAGAAGTTGCTCATCGGGGAACGTCTCGGTAATGGGTATATGAATGTCCTTCTCATCTACCCTTTCCAACCTAGACAAATGGTCCGCAACCATATTTTCTATGCCCGCCTTATCTTTGATTTCAATATCAAATTCCTATAACAGTAAGATCCACCTAATTAATCTAGGTTTGGCATCTTTCTTTTCCATCAAATACTTTATGGCGGCGTGGTCCGTCCATACCACGACTTTAGATCCTACAAGATATTGCCGGAATTTTTCAAAAGCAAAAACAACGGCGAGAAGCTCTTTTTAGTTGTCGTGTAATTCAGTTGTGCTTCATTTAAGGTTTTGGACGCATAAAAAATCACAGTGGGTTTGTTGTCCACACGTTGTCCTAAAACTGACCCAACTGCAAAATCGGAAGCATCACACATCAATTCAAACGGCTTTGTCCAGTCCGATGTTTTCACAACCGGAGCAGAAATCAATTTCTCTTTAAGCACATTAAATGCATGCAAACATTTCTCATTAAAATCAAAGACGGCATCTTTCTCCAACAGCTCAGATAATGGTTTAGCGATTTTTGAGAAATCTTTTATAAAGCGGCGATAAAACCCGGCGTGACCTAGAAAACTCCGTACCCCTTTTACTGAATTCGGTGGGGGTAATTTGGAAATAACTTCAATCTTCACCTGATCTACCTCCAACCCCTTGCTAGACACTTTATGTCCAAGCACTATCCCTTCACTCATCATCATATGGCATTTCTCCCAATTGAGAACTAAGTGTGTGTCCTCACATCGTTGCAAAACTTTATCCAAATTGTATAAACATTCATCGAAAGACGCACCATAGACAGAGAAATCGTCCATAAAGACTTCCAAACAGCGTTCAACCATATTGGAGAAAATGGCAAGCATGCAACGCTAAACGATTGTTGGTGTGTTACACAAACCAAATGGCATACGTCGGTATGCAAATGTTCTGTAAGGATAAGTGGAAGTGGACTTCTCTTGGTCCTTAGGATCAATGGAAATATGATTGTAGCCCGAATAACCATCGAGAAAACAAAAATGAGATCAACCTGCTAATCACTCTAAAATCTGATCAATGAATGGGAGAGGGAAATGATCCTTAAGCGTAGTAGCATTCAATCTATGGTAGTCTATACATACACGCAACCCGGTTACCAGACGGGTCGTGACTGGCTCATTTAACAAATTATGTGTAACAGTAATTCCCCCCTTTTTAGGGACTACATGTGTAGGGCTCACCCATGTCGAGTCGGATATAGCATAGATGATACCTACAGAAAGGAGCTTGATCACCTCCTTCTTGACAACCTCCATCATGCTTGGATTTAGTCAGCACTGTGGCTGAATTATAGGTTTGGCTCCCTCCTCGAGCCGGATCTTGTGTTGGCACAGTGTAGGGGAGATCTCATTTATGTCCGCGACTGACCACCCAAATGCACCTCGGTGGTTCTTCAACACAATCAGCAGTTGATCCTCCTCCTCGGCACTCAGATATGCTGAGATAATCACTGGTAGTTTTCACCCTCGGCTAGAAATGCATATTTCAAATGAGGTGGTAGTGGCTTCAATTCTAAATCTGGCAGGCTGATCAAGGATGACTGAAGCAGTGGTGGGAGTTCTCCAAGATCTTCATAGTACCTAGCATAAAAGCATGGAAGCACCTGAAGCATCTTGACACATTCTTGTAGTGACTTGCTTCTCATCCAGTCATGCATTATATTAACTAGGCAGGCTTCAAGAGGTAGTTCTGGATATGCATTGAAAACAGAACTTGCTATGGCCTCGTCTTCAGTAGAAGGAGGGATGTCCTCCTCTTCATCATTGGGAAAATCCATAGCCTTGCTAAGAGACACAACCTTGGTCTGCTCTATGATGTCTACAGCCAGTGTCCCCTTTTCCACCTTAGTCATTACATGAGCCATATCTAGAAATGGCTTCCCTAGACAAATAGAAATATTCTGATCAAAGTGCTTCATCATGCGGCATTGCTCCTTTTCTTTAGATTGTGTTGTGCTTGAGGGCATGACCATTTCAAACCGATCATCAGCGATACCCAAGGTCAAACGGCCTCTTCCCATCTCAAGTATCATATCTGCAGTGGCTTGGAAGGGTCGTCCAAGGAGTAACTCATTTCCTTGCTCCTCCTGCATTTCCATTACAACAAAGTCTGCTGGAAATACAAACCAATCAACTTTCACCAACACGTCCTCACAAATGTTGTATGGCTTCACCATGGAATTGTCCGCTAACTGAATTGTCATATTGCTCGTCCTTGATTCTTTCAATCCCAGCTTCTTGAACGTAGAGAGAGGCATCAGATTTATACTTGCCCTGGAATCACACAGTGCTTCGCCAAATTTTACTTTACCAATGTAACAGGAAATATTGAAGCAGCCCGGATCCTGCCTTTTTGGTGGCAATGTGCCCATGATGAAAGCACTCACATATTCCTTAAGAACCACAACCTCAGTTTCTAGGATTTTCCTCTTCTTTGTAATGATGTCTTTAAGAAACTTACCGTAAGAGGGAATCTGCTCTATTGCCTCTAACAATGGAATGTTGACAGAAAGCTTTCTAAAGCTATCTAGAAATTTCTTGAACTGAGCGTCCACTTTCTTGTCTTTCACGCTATTAGGATATGGGACCGGGACATTCTGTGCCCTCTGATGTGGCGGCACATATGGCGTCCTCTTCTGTGTCTCCTCCTCAACAATGACGGGTTCTATTGCAACATCCTCTACCGGCTCGGTGATTGGAATCGGAACCTCCTCTTTGGCCTCACCTGTGGTTTCTGACTGGGGTTTTCTTGGTTCATCGGCCCTGGGGTTGAAAATCTTCTTACCGCTCCATAGCAAAATTGCCTTAGCCTGTTGGTTTCCTCCTGGAATGTTTGTATTACCCGGAAAGCCTTATTGCGCTGGATTCTTCAAATTTGCTATCTCAGCTGCCATCTGCACCAAGGATGTCTCTATAGTCCTCATCTGAGCCCCATGACTTTGTAAGGTCTGCCCAAATTTGTTCATAAATTCTCCTTGTTGCTTGATCTGTTGACCAAACGTGCTCATTAGTTCTTGATTATGCTTGATCACTTGGTTGAGCAACTCATTGCTCTTATCCTCTGGTGCCGATTGGGGTTTCATGTCAGGGTCCTACAAGAAATTATTTGGGTCCTTCCATGAGAATTTCTTGTCTTTCCTCCATGAGTAGTCATTGTTTCTGTACCCCTGTTGTTGGCGCATAAATTTCACTTGAGCTTCATCCTCAGATTCTGTATCTTCTTTTGCAAGTAGTTTCTTGGAAAGAAGGTCCATCTTCTCATTTAGATCTTTGATGGCCTTTGACTCACCTACAGCCTGAACATGCTCTACGGTGTCTCTATCGCCCCAAGATTGCTTCTTAGCCATGTTCTTCAAAATTTCCCAACACCTCATGCATGTGTTGTTTAAGAAGAAACCTGAACCCAAAGAATCTAAGTTGCTTCTATCATGCTCAAAAAGAGCAAAATAGAAGATTTTAACCTACGTCTCCTTGTCAAGCCCATGATGGGGGCACCTCCTTAGCATGATCTGAAACCTTTCCCAAGTCTCAGAGTAAGTCTCCCCTGCCTTCTGGCTGAAATTATGGATCTTCCATACCAAATCGTTGGTCTTCTTCGGCGGAAAGAACCTCTCGAAGAACACACCTCGACCATATGATCCCACGATTCCACATACTCATCATCAAGATTATGTAGCCATTCTCGTGCATTTCTCGCCAGAGAGTTGGGGAACAACTTCAAGTACAATGTCTCCTGTGGAAACCTGTCTATCTTAATCATGTCACAGTTCTCCAACAACTGGCTAATGTGAGTCACCGGGTCTTCATTTTTGAGCCCGTGAAATGTATTTGATTTGACCAAATTTATTAGGCCTGGATCGATCTTATAATTGGGAATGTTAATAGCCTGCCTCTTGATTGGCCCTTTAGATGCAGATGCAGAAGATGCCTTGATCTTCTCTCATATCGTCTGCTCTTCTGCCATGGCTTCTTGTTCTGAGTCAAAATCTATTTTGTCTGATTGGTCATGAATATATTCATGCTCGTCGTCTGGTCCCGGCAGTGGAACCTCTGGTGATTACTGTGTGTAGTCAGTGCTACGCGTCCTCACCATGCACCAATACCTGCAAAATAATAATTTAGGTTCAGTACCGTGCTGGACAATTTCTAAATATGAATGATAAACTATGAATTTCAAAAATGATAAAAAAAATAAAAATGTGGCCTAGAGTGGCCGCTTGCAGCACTCGTAGTGCCGACAATTGTCGTGTCCCCGGTAACAGCGCCAAAAACTTGACATGATTTTACCGTGCGTATAACGCAAGTGCACACATCAATGTAGTATAGGCCCTTGTGAGGCCCGAGTCGAATTCAGGGACACTAAATTATCGGTAGACTACTACTAACTACACGCAATCAGTTAGACCAATAAAAAGGTTATGAGAGTTGTTGTGAAATAAAAGAAAATAAAACAAAACAAAACAATCGATTAAGTGTTTAGTTTAATCAATTCAAATGGAGATCTTTAGGATTGTGGTTTCACCGTGGGTTTTCATTGTATGAATTTCCACATAGTTAAACATGTTCATCTCTCAATCCGGGTAGTGGTCTGTAGTCATATTTGTCCACTGTCGTGGTACAATTCACTACCTAAGTCTAGGTCTGTTCCACTGTTGTAGAAACCTATACCCTAAACTAGACGCATTAGCACCGACCTCTGGGTTTCCACCATTAACCGTACACCACCTTGTTCAAGGGATTTGTTAATTAATGTGAATTTCGTCACTTTTCAACCATTAATTCTTCTTTCAAAGTAATTAAAGGCATTAGATTATCATTATGGTGATCAAGAATAATAATATAATTGAGAAAACGAAATCATACCACGGATTTAAGAGACAAATGATGAATTACTATGATAAAAACGTCATACAATGCTTCCCCAGGCTACTCCCGGTCCTAAAGATAAAGGGGATTAGCCCTGCATGTTCATCTCAGAGCAAGACATGGTTGAAGAAAGGGGAAACATAGAGAAAAATGTGAATAAGTGATGAAACCCCTGAACAGAGAAGATCCAATCGCTCCTTGGCGTAGAATGCACGATCTACAGCCTTTCGGCGGTGGAAAACGTCTTATTTCGGCTTCCGAAACGGTTGGGGCGTGCTTTTGGGCTCTGTTCTTCTCTCCACACCTTCTCGGGACGTGTGTAGCAGCTAATGACGTGATACCCTCCTCTTGGCCGCCGTCATTAGGTATAATCACCGAGTTAGGTTGCAAAAATATCACCACCGTTGGATTAGAGCCGATCTGAAACAAACTCTGAGCTGACGGTGTCGATACCATCGACGCAGGTCGACGGTATCGACCCCTTGCGATATCGGCAAGCCTTCTTTTCTTTTCGTCATTGCACCTGATGCTGACTCGATACCATCGACGTGGGTCAATGGTATCGACACCCTTAGGCGTCGGTTTTATCCCTTTTCCGTTGCTGAAGCTATACGTGTCGATAGTATCGACTGGCTGGTCACTGGAAACCTGATGGTAACTCGCTACCATCGACTTCCCTGTCGATGGTATCAACTTTGCACTGCTCCTTACGGCTGCCTGCCTGTGGCTGTGTCGATAGTATCGACTGTCTTCGATGGTATCGACAGCAGCAGATATGCGTTTTTCCTGAAATTGCAAAACAAAACCACATCAGCTGAGATAAAACTTATTATTGTAATCATTTATGCTCAAAACAATAAAATAAGAGAGACTTGACACTGAGAAGGATCATAGACTAAAGTAAGTGAATTATGCAATATTAACCACCAAAATGACCAATAAATGCATAAAACACAAGTAAAGCAAGTCTATAAATGTGACTCAAAATCATCGCATCAGAGGTATTGTCTCCGAGCAAGCCTCGGGACAAGGTATGATTCCACAAACCATCCTTTCCTATTGTATAGACGTTGACACGTTTCCTTGTTCTGGGTTTGTGGAGGAGATTTTTTTGTTTTGTTTCCGCTGCCTTCTCTGCCTCCCATAAAACCCAACACTAAGTATATGAGTTGAGTTACCTAGTGTATGGCTGGTTTGATAATGTTGAACCTTAGATATCCCATGAAAAGATCTAACCCTAGAAAAAGAGGCAATAGAATATATAATGTTTGCTATATAGATGAGGGAAATCTCCCAAGACCCTAAAATGATGTACATGATGTGTGATATTCATGATGAAACTCATACTTGGGTTAGTAGTTTTATGTACATGAATCTAGTGGTTTCCCGTATTCTTGAAAGTTGGGTAGTAATATTTTTAAGGGTAGATGGTTGTGGTTAGAATGTCTTCTTGAACATAGATAGGTCTTTACTTGAGAGGCTCAAGCTTGTGGAAGTTATTTCTAGATACAAGTGAGATAATTATGAAACCTCAATATTGATGACAATGTTGTTCCTCAAATGGCGATACATAAAATAATCTCACCTAAGACAAAAGTTGATATATGTACAATAAGAACTGTCATAAGCTAGACCAAATATGAAATCATACCTCACATAAAAGATGCAAGTTTGAAAGCATGTACTCATTATGATGATGCCCTTGGAATCTTAGCTGGAATAAACATAATGTATAAGTGTTTAATTTCTAGAACAATATGAAAAGAAATGAACATGATAGACTAGATTTGGTATAATTTTGGAGGAAACCTATAACATGCATGAAATTTAGTGTAATGAGGAAATACACATTAATGATAATCTTATTTGAAAATTATGATGATGATCATGTTTGTTTGAGAAATTAATAAAATAGACATTTGACAAGACACGTTGAGAACTTATGGAGACATGAAAAAAACCCTAATGTAGGGATGGGAAAATCCTAATGTCAGGATGAGGCTATTATATGTTGAAACACCTAGAAAATGTATGAATGGGGATGGGTACACCCTTTATAGTTGCAACCTATGGTGAAGCCCCATGATGGGGGATGACTAGACACCTTCGGGGTGGTTAATTAAACATGATAAAAGTTTTATTTACTTGAAATTTTGATCTTGAACTTTGACCTTTGATTGTGATATCAAATGAACTTTGAGGATGGAATTTATTTTAAGGAGGGAAGGATGTGACAACCTGACTTTTCTTTCTCTCCTCCAATAAACTCTTTTCTATTTAGTTGACTCATAATTCCCAGTTCAATGTTAGTTATATAGTTTCAGTATTGTGACACCCCAACTTGGTCAACTCAACGATTAATCTCACAATATCTAACTCTAATTTGAGGTATTGTTCTAGTACCATACTTTAATACATCCCACTCTTGCAAGTAAATTTGAATCCTTTCATTATGATCTTCTTGATATAAAATGCATTTCATGAGGTATATATTTTAATTGTATTTCCAACGGTGCAAAATTGCCTTACTGGGACCTTCAGTGCCCAAGTTATGAATATTGGCTCAAATGATATAATATTTATTCAAATTGATTTGATTTTTATGTTAAATGGGCCCATTTTGGGTCTGCGGTACACCAAGGGTGGCGCCCCCTTGACATGTTAGTGAGCCTTGTGTTTTCTTTTTGGCTGATCTCATACCTCCACCTGATTAGACATAGATGGACTCACAATCCAAAGGTTTCATTCCTTTATTCCACCTTTGTATAAGGGTTGGCGCATGTGGCTTTGCACCACCCCCATGCTTCACAAAGAGTCTCTCTTCTTTCCACCTTTGGCAAAATCGACCCAAAAACCCTTTTGAACCTTTGCACACTTCTTTCCTGTCTCTTTTCATGATGTATAGTACACATAATCAGTCCCATCATCCCTTTCTCTTCACCTCTAAGTCTTGGTGTCGCCACCATGGCTGCCACCTCCGTCCCCTCACCGTCACCCCTGTGGGTCACCTCCATGATTGGAAAGACCACTGGATGGTCGAACTAGCCTTGGTGGAGCATCCGGGATCCCCTTCATGGAGCCACAGGGTCAGGTCCAATCTCAAACCTACACACTGATGATCTCACTAGAAGGGGCATCTTTTGTAGGATCACATGAGGAATGCGCCACAGTGGCCACTGGATCACAGTGCCCTAACTCTAAGGGTGGAATCACATACCTCATTGGGCTGGGGTGGACGCAGTTGACATAGGTCAACACAGAGAAGTGATCCAACCAACCAGCACCATGTGGCACAAGCACATAACCTAGAGTGCGCACATCGGTGGTTCTTAGATGGGTGACCAATAGATTGCATGCATCAATCAATATACACATAACATTTCCCCTATTTCTATATGGTTTTCATTTTAATGGTCATAAATAAATAACTCCTAATCCCCTCATTCAAAAATATATGATCCAATATACCATTTTGATCATGTCAAAAAGGGATCTAAAACTTGGACATGGTCTTAGACCTTAAATCCCCTTAATTATATTGTTTTTATTAAAATGTAAGCTTTGACTACTTTTGACAACATGTAATGCATGTTGATGTTAAATCATGTATCTTTATTTCTCCCATGCACTCTATCATCAAATAGTAGATTTTGATCAATCTTGAATACTTAGGGAGATCTAATCACTTCTATTTCTCATGATTGACTCTAATTGCACTAATATGACTTGTTCTTGGACTTTAATGCATAATTTAAATCAAATTTCTACTTTTCATCTATATGATCTAAACTCTATCCCTAATATCAAAATTAGAAATTATATCTCTCTGCTACTTGAATATTAGCCCCTAGACATCCTTTTTCTATGTTTTCCTATATGACACTTGATGCATGAATGCGACCCCTTTATGGTGATGTGTGGTTATACTTGATTCAAATGATGTGCTTGACCTTGTTGGGGCACCCAATCCTTTTAGAACATTTGAATTAGTAATATTATGATGTGATTATGAGCCCATTGGCTAAGGCCAACCTCATTCATAATGTAATTATGTATGTGTCATTTTTGAACTAGATGTCCACATATTGCTTGTTTATCGTCTTTGTACTCTATTTCTTGTTGTGAATCTTATTACCATGCCCTCACCTCTCAAATCAGAGTTGATTCTCTTATTATTAATCACCCTAGATGTGGATGCCCACCTAAATGTTATGTTGAACCCAAATGGCTTATGATCATTGTTGATGCTTACATGTATGTTGAAATTTGATATCCAATGTTGGTTTCTTGATGCCTAGGCTCTAGGGGACATCCAACTATATTTCAATAATCTTCTTATACATTTACTATCTAATCTTATTAGTCTACGCCATATTTATGCTTGGATCCCTTGTCATGATTATTCTTGACCTTGGTTTCTCTAAAATGAGGCTTTGAGATTTAAATGATCATCATCATCATCTAAGCCTCAGTCCCAACTATGTTTCTACATGGATCCTTCATTTCCATTTATCTCTATCATGGGTCATACTAAGGTTGAGATGTATAGATTCAAAATCTCTCTTTATAATCTCTTCCCATGTTAATTTATGCCTTCATCTTCTTCTATTAATTGTGTTTGCCTCAATAGCATTGTTTTGTATAGTCGCATTAATCAGTCTGTGTTGCACATGTGCATACCATCTGAGTCGGCCCTCATGCAACTTGTCCTCAATGCTCATCACTCTCACTTTATCCCTGATATAGTCATTTCTCAAGTGATCGTAGAGTTTTAGGTGTGACGATTGGCCCACGACCACACAATGTACATAAGTGGCAAAAATCAAATGATCATATAAAATAGATGGAACCTTAAAATGATATGAAACTTGAACCACACCTATATGATGGTCCCTAAATCTATAAATGATCATCAAATGCAATGATAAGAAATTTTGAACCTAACTTGGATGAAACCTGGAAATGAAGCTAGTTAGGGTTAATGATGGGAATCTAATATATGTATGCAATGTTAGTTTTAATTAAGTGATTGCTTGTGATCTAGATGATCGAGGATAGATTATGAATATTAAAATCATGAATGAGATTTAATAGGTATATGACTATGGATTTCATGCTTGAAAGGTGACACACATGTAGGCTTGTCAACTTGCTCAAATATTGGCATGTAGTATTCTAGTATTGCACTTTGATGTTTGTCTTATTGATTTTATATCTTACAAACATAATTCAGAACTCCATTATACAAACTCTATGCACCTATCTATATTCTCTGTGTAGGTACACATGATTGTGCATCCTACTTGCTATCTTGTATTGTCAAGATAGGGAAGACCATGTCGATAAAAGTGTTAGCTTTTGGTGATGGCCTTGAGGTTCCTCACATAGAAAAGGGTTAGATACTCTTGAGCACCCTTACATACTCTTCTAATGGAAAGTTAGTCAAAGGCCTTATGCATACATGAAATTATTATTATATTTGGAGTATAAAGATATAAAATATGAATTCTCATTTTCATAAAATACTAAATTCATTTATTCGTGTTCATTACTTATGAAACTCTTTTCTAATTAAGCATATCTTATATATTTATATATCTTTCTACCCTATATTCAACACCTCATGTTTTGACCTGCTTGTTTCACACATTTTATAGGTTCAAATATGGATAGAGAGTTGATGGATTAGTGAACTATGCCCAAGTGTTCTTATTGTGAGAACCCCAATGTACATGAGAAGACTTGTACAATTTGACTCTAGAATATGTAATTGGAATCTTCTATTCAAATAATGTTTTTCTATTAATAATACATGTGAATTGTTGAGATTATGTTGGTTCTTTTATCTTGTAATCAGTTCATGTATGCTAAGCTTTTATGCTTTCAGATTTGTGATTTGATAATACCATGCTAGGAATGGATGCCTAGGTCCTATCCCCATTGAATTTGTTGTCATTTGGAGTTAGAATTTGGGTATTAAATGGTTACGTGACACATGTCTCCCTCTCTCATCCCCGACAACTCTCAAATGTGATAAACATGTAGTTATTTATGTAGCTAATAATCTAGTTTTGAATGAATGTACCAAACACATCTAATTTTGAATGAATGTACCAAACACACTTTGTAAGGGACCTAATTCGTGTCATAAGGATCATTACACCAATGTGAAGACTGGAGAACCAACTCATGATATCTTCATCAAGACACTACCACCTTCATCCTTCTCCTGTATGTGTGGCAAGTTGATAATACATCACATGTACTATCTAGGTTGAGGGGGTATTCGTGCTATTTTATATTAATTATTATCTTTGTATTAACTAATGGGGATGGCTCTACTTAAGACAATTAGCATTGGTACAACTCATGTTATGTTGTGTCTCTGGCACATCATACCTTGGGAGGATTATATATGTCTCTCTATAATCATGATTTATATATAATAAAACCACACTGGTTTTTGTTATTGTGGCCCTTAAAGATTGATTGAATTTTTTAATGAAGTTATTGTAGTTGGGTTTGTTATTGGAATTATCCCTTGGCACAAGGTTATACTTCTTATGTTTCTCCCTATGCATGTCTTGAGTTTGGGTAGACTTGACTAAGGACCCCACAATCATGTTCCCTTTCTCTATAACTAATGGACTAGGCAAATTCCTTCCAAGAAGGTGGGAGCTTCTCTATAAGAGTTGATACTTGAGCAATTTGATCAATGTTTTAATCATTGAACATGGTTTAGACACACAATTTTTTTATTCTAAGACAACCTGAAATAGTTTATCATCAACCATATTATAGTTAACCCATGTAACAAAAATATAACGCTCAAGACCAATATCCTCAAGACAAAACATTTCATATGAAACCTTCTAGGGTTCAAAAGTAACAGTGATTTAATGGTATATGGCATGTAGTTCATCAAAGAGAGAGGATAAGATTAGGTCATGACATAAATACTATGTTTATTTTGTGAAAGGAGTGGGGACAATAAGTGTGGTTGGCAGAAAATGAGGAAAATCCTTAGAACTAGGGAGAATGTTGCTGGGTTGTGATTCAAGCACAACAAGAACATGAATTTTTAGTGGTAATATGTTGGAAATCAAATCAAGAGAGGCCATTTAAAATCACATTTTCTATTTCCAATAGTGGAGGTGTAGTAAAATAAAATGATCCAATGAAGAGAAGCAACATCATTAAGCAACAATATGGTTTTTAAATTTATAGAAAACAAACAGACATGATAAAGAAAAATCAAGTTCATGTTGTACGAATCTGTATTGGAATTGTTAGTATAAAGCACAATTAATTAGATTATTAGACACACAATTCACAAATCAACAATAATAATATAGGACTCGAGAAAACTAGTATGATTATTTCATAGATGTAAATTGTAGAACCTGAAGTGAAGGCGTTTGAATACCATTTTCAAGACAAATTGCATGTATGAGTTTTTTGATGATCTATCTTTAAGATTTAACCACCCCAATTTTAATACCACTGCTTGATGCAAGTAGGAGGATCACGTAAAACTCATTCATTGGCTGACTCAGTTGCAGAAGAAAAGGGCGTCATGAAGATGTTGATAGTGCAAGAATATTAGCAAATAGGAAAAAGAAAGAAGCAAAGGAGGAAGAGATGAAGCGGAAGAGAAGTACCTTTTTGTATGGTCTGTCTGAGGAGAAAATGATTCCATATAAAGAGAAAGAGCATCATGGGAGCATTCTATGATAACAACTTACATGCATGTTGTGATGTGCAATGTCCAGTTTTTGTTGAAGACTTGTGTGCATCTTTAACATCATGCTAGTGTACGAATTTAGTGTACGATTAAGAACAATAATTGTTGGTATTGAAATTGTGGATTTCACGCCTCCAAATGACCGAAGTTTATAAGATCAATTTCCTTTACAAAAAAAGAGATAAATTTATATAATGGAATATAAAGTTGCTCAAACATTGTGAACTAAAAAAATAAATAAACAGAACATAGATCTTTTTGAAGTAATGAAACAACAATTACACCCTACCAAAAGAGCCGATAGTTCATATTGAATCACAACAGTCCAATTCAGATATTAACATGAATTAGACTCTAAGTGTTACACTGTGATGTCTTTGGATCTCAAATCAAATATTACATTGAAAGGTTTTCTGATGGCAATTGCATCTAGGGATGTCAAAATTTATCCAAACCCATGAACCCGATTGCGTCCGACCCAAAAAAATTGGGACCGGGTTACAATTGTGACATTTTGGGTTGGTTCCAGGTTTATGATTATGTGTCTGGATCTAAATCGGGTCGGTTTCGGGTTTAGAAACTAGACAAAATCGGGTTCTAAATAGTTACTTATATACATATACTTATGGGATGGATGCTGCATTTTGAAATGATATATGTGTTTCTTTGATAGTTAATATATGTGATATTGCAACATATTATAGTTATCTGGTGTGAAAATTGGTTATTTTTTTAATAGTATTATGATATTCATGTTGTGTTAGAATTTACTTATGTGTTAGATAACACATATGATTTTTTTTAGATGTTGTTATGATGTGGTATAAATATTATTTTGTTGGTAATAGTCATCTCAATTGGTTTGATGGGCTATACTTTGATGTGAATATGTGTTATTTTAGTATGATTTAGGTGGTGTTGCAACAATTTTGATGTGATGCATGTGTTGTTTTAGCATGAATATGTGATGTTGCACTGGTGATGAGATTTTCTTGTCTTTAGGTGAATTAATATTTTATTGTTGGTATTGTTTTCTCTAATAAAAGTAAAGAAAATGCAATATTATAATTATTTAATATTGTATAATCATTGACATTTTTGGTAGTTTATTTGAGATAATAAAATTATTTAAAATTATGTAGGTACTTCTATCAAGAAAAAATCCTAAAAAATCACCTTCAAATCCGGGTTTGAGTTTGGTTTTGGGTAGATTTTTCAACCTGTGTCGGTTCTGAGTTGAGAGGTATGAGTAAAATCCCGGTCCGGGTCCAGGTTCGGGTTTGGATTTGACAGTCAAACAATTTGAATAAGATTTTTTGACCTGAAACTGACCCGAACCTGATTTTTTGACACCCTTAATTACATCATCCAATTATGTACTAATTATAAATTTCTAGTGTGAAGGTATTTCTTTGAGGAATTTCGCTCAATGACCAAAGGAAAGTTTTGTGGATGGATATGTACTATATTTCTCTTTGTTTTCTCATTGCAATAGAAGTAGTTTCCAACCATGTACTGATCACGTTGGAAGTCGTAACCAACGGAACGACAATGTGAGGATAGACACCCAAAACGCCTTTTCTACTACCCTTGTACAATTGCTCTTGAGAGGTCCTTTTTTTCTTCGGATTTTTATTTTTAGAGGAACGGGGGGGGGGGCACTGTGGGATTTGTGTTGTTTCTTAGTGCTTGTTTGGTTGTGCATGGTTGCAAGGAACACGATCAGTTTCAACGCATGAAATACAAAATAGGAATTTTATCCCAACGTTAATCATTTGGTTTCAAGAAGTTAGAACTTAGACTTTTGGTTCACTCATTATTTGGTTGGAGGTACTTTCTAGATCAGAACATTTCGATGAAGCAATATCTGACAGATCCAAAGCCCATGCAGCGAGCAGTACGGGCTACATTCTGACACCACGGCGCGCAGTTTGTTTCCTCCAGAATTGTACATAATTGATAGGCATTATGCAATTTCTTTTTCAGCTGAGAACGACAACCGCGTCCAACCAAACTTATCCAATTGGAATTCATAGGTAGTTGCAATTCACGTGTTCTAACTCGGCCCAACCAAACTGGCCCTTAGCCCCTTCCTGCCGCTGCTGCTTCCGTTTGGCGATGGACTTGGTGTTTGACTAGTAGCCCTACCACAGTCCTGGTCAGAAACATTCTGGATTAGAAATTTGAATTTTGTTTTATAAATGCTTTTGACCGAAGTCTCGCACTCTGTTTGACCCTAGCTGCTGTGTTCCCTCTGAATGTTCTACACCTTTTGCGCAACACGTTTTGCATTCCTGGGTAATATGTTTAACAACATATACAAAGACTTCGTATCCGTTTCCTTCCTCCAACGTACTCCTTTCGTATGTTCCAAGTGATTAGAGGGAGGGGGTATCAATTACTGTTTCTTTCCTAAAAACTCTCGCTGACCCGGTCTATCTTTCGTACCTGGATTATAATTCCAACCATCCCAGATCCCACCCACATGTCGCTTGAACTCATCCCATGTTACTGGGCCACACGGTACGAGAAACATGGCCCACCTGTGACCCGAGTCCGGCCAGGATCAAGCCTAGTAGACAACTGGGTCATGGACCTCATGGTAGCGTCTTCAGGCTTGCATGGTGTCATGATGTATATACATCTCCACATGCATGGATGCCAGGCATTACATCCCATGGTGTCATGATGTACCATGACCCTACATACATGTCCTGCATCTATATACCACCAGCTCAGGCCTGCTGCTCGTTGATAAAGACAAAGAAATGGTGGTCCACCAGAGGCCCGAGTTGCTTGTTTCATTGTGGAATGGGATGAGATGGGTCCATGCCCGAGAGAGAATTATGCGGTGTGTGGGCCAAAGGCTGAGTTGGAATCGTACCCATGCTGAGTCAGATCCAACAGATCCTCTACACCAGCAGTCACCTCACACAACCACCAGCAACCCATGAGCAAGTCACCATCGGAACCGAATTTGTATGTTAAAACCAGGCCGCCAGCAGGGCGTTCTTACAGAAGAAAATACCAGATTCAAGGTTTTTTTTTTAAGTTTCTTTGATATTATATCATGTACGGAGCATCCAGATCGACTCCTAGATCAGTCGTGCGTTGCCCGTGCGGACGTGAGTGTTATTGCCAACAGCAACCACGGCAATGCATATTTTCTTTATATATAACAATTTGGAATAAAGAGAATGAGAGAAATACAGTGACATCGCAAGGGGTACTAACTTTTGATGAAAAGTTATTATTCATTCAATATGTTAGTGCGGTCTTGAGAGAGAGAGAGAGAGAGAGAGAGAGAGAGAGAGAGAGAGAGAGAGAGAGAGAGAGAGAGAGAGACTGATACGGCCTCGCTTGGACGTCATCTGGACAGTGCAACCTATATATAAAAATTTGATTATATATTGTGGCCTAAAGTTTGTTTAGCATTCGCAAAGGTGGGCTTATGGTCTGGATCAGAACGTACTCATGCTTACTAAATTCTGAAGAGGTTGATGCAGGCCAAAAAAGATACAGAATAACCTGCACGTATGGACTAGGCACGTAAAAATAATATAGAAAACAAGCAACTACAAGAACACCAGAATTTTACGTGGAAAACCCCCACAATGTGTGAGGGAAAAACTACGGGGTCAAAGCCCGACGGAGAAAATCCACTAATCAACAGATTGCAATGTTCGTCTCAAGTTTAGACTCAAAACTTGAGGAATACAGAGCAAAAGGAAGAGATACACATAATACCGAACCAATACGTCACCACACCAAACGTCCTCCCGGAAAAACACCTCCTTGCAGAGAATACTCAGACAGAACAAGAACGTAGGCTGTGATGGAGAACTCGGTGCAGACTGGGAAAGAGAATCAGAGCGGTGCCACCCTCTTTCCTTTCTCTTCTTTCTTCTTCCTTGAGTCTTATCTCCGTCACGAACAGCAACAATAGCAATCACGGCGGTTGCGGCTTATTCCTTGCGGCTATCTGATTTTCGGTTGTTGTGGTGGGTTATTTATAACCCCATCAGCACAGCAGTATCACAGCCCTAATGGGCCTCTAACAATTGGGCTGGAAGCCGCTGGCCCAACAATCTCCCCCTCCAGCCCAAAAGGGAGACTGTCCTCATGACTCCTCAGATGGAGTCTAATCCGACAAGTTCCTTACAAGTAGCAAGCTTCTTTGTAGGAACTGCCTTTGTCAGCATGTCAGAAAGATTGTCGTTGGTGTGAACTTTCTTCAGCTTCAACTGGTCATTACTAATAGCTTCACGCAACCAATGGTATCTCAGATCAATATGCTTTGTCCTGGAGTGAAAAGAAGAATTCTTTCTCAAGTCCATGGCACTCTGACTATCACAGTAGATAACATGCTCATCCTGTGTCAAACCCAGTTCTTGTAAGAAACGTTTGAGCCAAATCATTTCTTTCCCTGCTTCACAAGCTGCGATATATTCTGCCTCAGTAGTTGATAAAGCAACACACTTTTACAATTTAGACTGCCATCTAATAGCTCCCCCTACAAAAGTGAATAGAAATCCTGAGGTAAACTTCCTGTGATCAAGATCACCTGCTAAATCTGCATCTGTGAAACCTATAAGAACTGGTGGTGCCCCTCCAAAGCATAAACAAGTACTAGAAGTACCTCTCAAATATCTGAGTATCCATTTAACAACACTCCAATGCTCCTTACTAGGGTCAGATAAAAATCTGTTAGTCACACCAACTGCATGTGCAATATCAGGCCTAGTGCACACCATAGCATACATAAGACTTCCTACCGCAGAAGAGTAGGGTATGTGAGCCATCTCTTACCTTTCCTGCTTAGTAGAAGGAGATTGGTTTCTACTCAGTCTGAAGTGACTGGCTAAGGGAGTCTCAACTGGCTTCGCCCCCTTCATGTTGAACCTGTCAAGTACACGCTCAACATATTTCTCCTGTGACAACCAAAGTTTCTTTGCTTTCCTGTCACGCCTGATGTCCATGCCAAGAATCTATTTGGCTGGTCCCAAATATTTCATGTCAAAAGATTTAAATAATTCCTTCTTCAATCATCTGAGCATCCTTGCCAACAACCAACATATCATCAACATAAAGTAAGAGAATAATAAAACTGTCACCTGAAAATCTCCTGAAGTAAACACAATAATCTACCTCTGTCTTGTGGTAACCTTGCTTCAGCATGAAAGCATCAAACTTTTTGTACCACTACCTTGGTGCTTGTTTCAGCCCATAGAGACTTTTCTTCAATCTGCAAACCATGTGTTCTTTGCCTTTCACTGCAAATCCTTCAGGTTGCTGCATATAAATCTCTTCCTCTAGCTCACCATGGAGGAAGGTTGTCTTCACATCAAGCTGCTCAATATCAAGGTCCAAGCTAGCTACCAAGCCCAAAACTGTGTGAATGGAAGTCATCTTCACCACTGGAGAGAATATCTCATCAAAGCCAACGCCTTGCTTTTTCCCAAAGCCTTTCACCACAAGTCTAGTTTTGTATCTCACAGTGTTATCACTCCCATCTTTCTTTAGCTTGAAGACCCACTTGTTCTTTAAAGCTTTTCTGCCTTCAGGAAGTTTGCATAACTCATAGGTATCATTTTTCTTTAATGAGTTCATCTCATCTTGCATTGCATGCAACCACTTATCTTTCTCTTGATGAGACTTTGCTTCCTCGTAGCTTTATGGCTCTCCCTCTTATGTGATCAATGACCATTCTGTATCAGAATATTTAGTAGACACCCTTTTCTCTCTAGTAGACCTCCTCAGCTGTGGACCTGCTGGATCTACTGGTTGAGGTTGCTCCCCCTGCTCAAGAACCTCCTCATGATGGATGCTATCTGTACCAGGATCGTCCTCTGCCATATCATCATGTGGGATCTCGTCATCCTCAACATGGTTTGCATCACCATTCTACTGAAATAGAGAGGGAACTGACACATCAATCACAATATCATCTTTTACTTGCTCAGGCTCTGTCATCATTGCATCAGAAAACATCTGGTCCTCAAAGAAAATCACATCACTGGATCTGATTATCTTCTTATTTTCTAGATCCCAAAGCTTGTAACCAAATTGTTCATCACCATAGCCAACAAAAATACAAGGAACAGATTTGTCATCAAGCTTCTGCCTCTGCTCCTTAGGAACATGTGCAAATGCCTTGCACCCAAACACTCTAAGGTGAGAATAAGAAGTTGGCTTCCCTATCCACACACTCTTTGGAGTGTCAAAATCCAAAGGAACCGATGGTGACCTGTTAATCAAGTAGCAAGCAGTGTTTACAACCTCTGCCCAGAACTCCTTAGGTAGCTTTACATTCTTCATCATGCATCTGACTCACTCCATAATGGTTCTATTCATTCTTTCAACCAAACCATTTTGTTGTGGGGGTATCGAGAACAGTTTTCTCATGTCGTATGCCAGATCCTTCACAATAAGATATGAACTCCTTGGAAGTATACTCACCTCCATTGTCAGAACAAAGACACTTAAGCTTTTTACATGTCTCCCTTTCAACCATGGCATGGAACTTCTTGAAAGTATCAAACACCTGATCTTTCCTCTACAAACAGTAGACCCACACTTTCCTAGATGCATCATCAATAAAAGTAACAAAGAATCTGCTTCCACCCAAGGAGTTGGCTTCCATAGGACCACAAACATCAGAATAAAGCATGTCTAACTCATTAGACTTCTTCTCAGACTGAGCACTGAACTGAACCCTTTTTTTCTTCCCAAGCAAACAACTTTCACAGGGGTCAAGAGTCACATTTTTACCACAAGGGATCAAATCTTTCTTTGCAAGCATCTGTAAGCCTTTCTCACTCATGTGTCCAAGCCACTTGTGCCATAAATCTGGAGAACCTGAACTGTCCACATCATTGACATCGTTAGTTTAAACCTTTATATTTATCCTATACAAAGTGCAGCAAACTTTGCCTCTAGCCACGACCAACTGTCCTTTGGTAACAACGGTTTCAAGTCACCAAAATGATATTTAAAGCCCTCAATGTTGATACCATAGCCGAAAATGATGTTATAATCAACTTCATGAATATGTCTAACATTCTTCAGTAAGATGGTATAACCCAACTCGGTCTCAATGCGCACCTCACCAATCCCATGAATCTTTGCATAGCTTTTTAGTAGCCATCTTCGTCATTCCAAAGTCCCCAGACTTGTAGGAGTAGAAGAAGTGCCTGTGAGGAGTGATGTGGTATGAAGCACCAGTGTCCAACACCCACTCAGTGTTGTCGTTGATATGTAGACAATGTCCCATGGAAACTCCACATGTGAGTACCTCTTCGGCATCTGTAACGATTGTAACTCTGTTGCTATCATCATCTGTCACCTTTTGCTTTCCTTCTTTAATTTCCTTTTTGCGTTGCCTATAGAATTTTTGTATATGACCTGGCTTGTTGCAGTAATGACAAACTACCTTACTTTTGGACTTTGACCTATGCTTTGACTTTCCTCTGTCACTGCCTTGGCCACGACTCTGACTCCTCCCCCTATCCTCAGCAACAAGGGCATGTGAAACTGACGTCTCTGTTGAGATGTGTTATCTTGTCTCTTCATTCAGCAAGGTATTGGACACCAAATCCAAAGTCGATTTCTTGTCTGGAGCAGAGTTGCTAACTGAAATCACCAAGGTCTCCCAACTGTCAGGTAAAGAACCAAGAAGTAGAAGTGCCTGCAACTCGTCATCAAGTGACAAACCTATCGTGGCTAGCTGGTTCACCATGCTCTTAAAATCATTCAGGTGCACTGATATATTGTCATCTTCCTTGAACTTCAGATTGATGAGTTTCTTAATCAGAAACATCTTGTTCCCTACAGTCTTCCTCTCGTACAATGACTCGAGCTTCTTCCACAAAGAGTGGGCACTGGTCTCGTTGGCGATGTGGTGGAAGACAGACTCTTCAACCCAACATCGGATGAAGCCCATGCATTTTCTGTTCATTTTTGTCCAGTCCTCCTGTTTTGTATCCGCTGGCTTACTCGCATCTCCCTAAATAGGTTCATAAAGATCATTGCAGTAAAGCAAATCCTCCATTTTTATCTTCCACGCCGACCAATTTGATGCCATCAATTTCACCATATTATTTGTGTCATCCATCTAGTCCACGTAGCCAACCCACGCTCTGATACCACTTGAAGGGGTTGATGCAAGCCAAAAAAGATGCGGAATAACCTGCACGTATGGACTAGGAACGCAAAAATAATATAGAAAACAAGAAACCACAAGAACACCAGAATTTTACGTGGAAAACCCACACAATGTGTGAGGGAAAAACCACGGGGTCAAAGCCCGACGGAGAAAATCTACTAATCAACATATTACAATGCTTGTCTCAAGTTTAGACCCAAAACTTGAGGTATACAGAGCAAAAGGAAGAGATACACATAATACTGAACCAATACGTCACCACACCAAATTCCACATACATCTATAATTGTTGGGATGTTGTACTCATATGGCTTTGAGTGTGAGATAATTTGTTGTGGAAGTGTTATCGACAAGCGCGTAAATTTAAAGAATAAATATTAGATTTAACGTGAAAACTCCCCTTAAGATGAGAAAGAAAAAATCACAGAACATTACTGTTACAACCTGTTCCTAGCTTTGTTGGTAATCGTAGAGATTTATGATAATCTTAATACTTGTCATGTTTTTGTTAATAATATTTTATCTTATGATTTATATTAACTTTGGTAACCTTAAATACTTATTTGGGAAACTCATAATTATAACTTAAGAATACTACAAAAATCTGAGTTGGAGTAATATAACATTAACCCATACATATATGCAAGAATAGAGTTAATGACTTTGAAGGAAATAATTAATAAATATTTTTTTTCTCCTACAATATTATCAAAATAATATTGTAGGATTGTAGAGAATTCAATTATGAATAAAAAAAAGAATGAACCAAATCGAAGTTAAAATGAGAGAGTTATGCCATTTTTAGTAAACATGTACACAGTGTCGCGACCACAATGTTGTATCGTGTGTCGCGACCGCGACTGCGACGCTGCATCGTGTGGCGACCGCGACTGATGCCACCCAGGACAGTCAATCGTAAAATGATCATATCTCGAGCTATATACTTATCCGTTTTCAACGAAACGAAGTGTGTTGGAACTGTGATTTAAAGCTCTTTCATCTCAGACTCCTTGCTCAACGAGATGGTGACATGGAAGGCAATTTTTGGGGCAATTTTTGGTGAAGAACGGTAGAAATCCAAAAGGGTTGCCATAGATTTGCTTTGTAAGTAGTATTAATCGTGGATTCTTCCTTCTCTTCATTTCTCCTTACCCAGAATCCCTAATCCAGCAAATTTGAGGTTTGGGTTAACCTCTGATCTTCATCTTCTACCTTCAATATGCCTCCTTTAGGGTTGAAAGGAAGAAGAAACCGTGGATTTTCTAGGGTCTTGATATGATTCGAGCTTTTCAGAGATGGGCTACATTTTTAAGGTGTTTTCACACATTAGGGTGAGTGGGTACTTCCTTTAAATAGTAGATTGCACAAAAATGAGTTAAATCATCAATAATTTTCATTTGTTTAGTATGTGAGTACAAACCCTAAAAGGTTTTTTTGATCTAGCTTTTGCGAGTTGATATGAAATAGATTATTTATCTATTGTGATGAATTTCAGATGATGAAATCATATTAGTAATGGGTACAATCCATCTAAATGATTATTCTTAAAGTATTTACAAAGGTTATAAGAGTAAACTGAAATTTAGGGTTTTCGACTATGACAGAAATTGTTGTATAATTGAATAAATAAGTTTGCCTAGTTGAATCTCCTTGGTTACTAATGATTGTTTTTGTAACATCCTCAATTTCATAGCTAATGTAAGCCTTTAATATGGGGTTTTCTAGTAAGTGTATGCCAAGGGACCTAATGAACCTAACCATGGCTAGGTATGTAATTAAGTTCACAAAATTTGTAATACAAGTCATATGGTCAACCAATACACACATAATGGTTTAAATGTGTATGATTGTAGTCAGTAGTAGATGTATATAAATGAATTATTCATGTGAACAATAATGTGACGAATGGATAATGTGATGACTTCAGTTACTGGTGTGAGCTCTAGACTAACTTAGGTCTCATTATTAACGAAGTAAAGTAATGTTGACCTAATGTATCATATAAAAGCTTCTGTTTAGGTAATATTGATTCATGCTTTAGTTCCATAACTAAAAATAGATAATGAACTTTTTGAGAGACCAAGGAATGGTTTGGGGGCCCTAGAACCTTATTCAATCATGATTGAGCCAATTAATATTCACATATGGGTCCTTGGAGTTCAAATTTGGGGATTTAGCATTTCGTGTTTATAAAAAATACTCAATGTAATTTTGATAGATGGATAATTGATATATAAGATCAAGGGAGAAAATTTAGATTTTTTGATTTATCTAGTGGCCTAGGTGATTAAATTAGAAATTATTTGGTTTTTTTTTCAAAATATAGTTTTAGATTGTCTATCCAGTTAGATTCTACCTAGAATATTGCTCATGTAAAGATGATGATAATATAGTGTTTGTACCAAAATTTGGAATCATATGGAGCTATGAGGTGGTCTGTACAAATATCTCTTTTATTCATACTTTTATGCAAAAGAAAAAAAGGGGCGATCCCCAACCCAGTGCAGACTGGAGATGTGACCCCTATTTTCACGGGATCCGAACAGAGGACCCAAGAGATGGGGGTGCCACCCAATATCCTTTGGGCATCATGTTATAAAAGACTCATGGGATACAAGGATAGGGAGTTACGAACCTATTACTAGGGTTTCATGGAATTCGACACGAGAAAGGAGGACATATATAGAGAGGAGAGGCCGGTGGCAGTGCTAGGTGGGGCTGATTTGGGCTCAACTTGACGCCCCTCATATCCTGTGATGAACTTGCCAAGACACAATTCGAATCAAGGAGGATACATGGTGATGGATGGCGACACATATCAGCTAGGGCCCTCTCGACGGATCGGCAGAGAGGAGGTTGGGCAGCTGCGCGCTGCTCTGGTGCGGAAATAGGGGATTTCGATCCCTGTTCGTGTCTCTATGAGAAGAGGGGCACAAAGTCAAGCTTCAGTTCTTGCTGGGCCGCCAAGGTGAAGGAAGATGAGACGAAGTTGTTGTTGGCAGTTCTTGGAAGATGTGTGGTAGGGTTGGCTGAGATGTTGCTCACCGAAGAAGATGCTCGTGGCGGAGCCCTATTTTGGGCATGAAATAGGGCAGTTGCATCTCCTATGCATGCATCAAAGTGGGCGGAAGGCCGGAGGGGCGTCTGTGTCATTTGGAGAAGAAACAATCTGGTCCACTGGATCTTAGAGTAATGCCTGAGATCAATTAAATCTAAGGTAACTTTGAAAATTTATATCTTTAGATAAGGAGTTCAGTTTTTAGCAAACAAGATACCTACAGAAATCTCATGATGAGTACTATCACAAAAAATACTTCCATATTATGATTTTGATATCTGATATTTATTAAATATAGTGTGTTCAAAACTCTATGATTTTGATGTTTTGTTAATTAAAAATAGCAAATGAATTTAGAAATTCATGTAAATTTTACTGAATGTGTATCTTAATATTCTTAACGTGATTTCAAAGCTTGATCTTTGTTATATGAAGTTTTATTAAGTTTTTTTATTTAAACCCTAATAAGGTTATTTGGGGTATTTCACCCATGAACTGATTACGAAATGACCTGATATTTTAATACATGATCTTACAACTTTGTATGATTACTTTTCCGAAAGTTTTGATGGAGTTTCATATATAATTGGATTTGTATTTAGTTTTTGGCCTAAGTGGTCATTATTTAAGATGATTCATGAGAATTTGTGAGGCAACACGAATTTTGTGTGCCTATTTAGTATGGAGAATTATTATAATTATATTTTCATCTGATTTTTATAAATGAGTTAGTAAGAGTAGTATATGTGAGCTTGTATGGAGTTTACTCTTGGTATATGAGGTATATACTTATATATTAGTGTATATGGTATTTTTGGTATAATGAATATATTAGTATGGGTATGCCATATAATGTGTGAATCAAGTTTAATTCAATGTTTAAACATGAAACATGCTTTAAATTAGAGTCAGTCTTAGTTAAATATGATTCCTAATTTAGTCTAGGGGATTGGGATGATGGGGTTTGAGATTTAGAAATGAAGAGAGGAGATTACACTTGGACTTATACAATTTTGTTGATGACTAGGTATATATGTTGTGAATCAAGGAAACAAGGCTACATCAAGAATATCTTCAATATAAAGGTAAGTGGTTCATGCCCATGGGTATTCATATCTATCAAACTTAGCATATTTTTGTAAGACTTTATACTTTATGTGATCCAATGGTCTAAGATTTGATGTTAAGATATGCAAGTATGATTTTATACATTCATGGATACATCCTTACATGGGCCTAATATCTTGAGAAGAGATATATTATTAAGATTTATAAGAATGATAGGGACTCATGAACCAGGTTCATGAGAAAACTAACAAATCATGTTTCTATAAGAACTATTAGTAATGATTCATAGTAATGAATAAGACTACAAGATAAGATATGCAACCAAGATTGACAATGTGGGATAAGAATGTAGAAATATTTCAAGTAGAAACATGCCATTAAGATTTTATACATATGTAGAGATCTAAGACTAGATTCCTTAGAATGAATAATATCTAGAATTTAATTACAATGTAAGAATATGAATTTCAAAATATTAAGAGATGATCTACTTTTGGAAATAAAGGTATTGGGATCACAATGTATTGTAAAGATGAGTTCATGATGGCATTATAAGATAATGACACACTAAGTTACGATTAGGTTGCAAGACAATATTTTATAAGATTTCTATTTTGATATTTAAGGTTTAATATGTAAGTTCATATGCAAAGGTTAAAGGTAACATCATATTTTATAAGAAGGATTGAACCATCTTGTCAGAATTGATATTTTTAGAAATGTTGTACTTATGATACTGATAACACCCATTTTATGGTTGTTTATGGCTCATATTCCGTTGTCAAACTTTCTTCTTAAATGTTTTCCTTTCCGTTTTATCATGTTATTGCAAAAGAATAAACCACTCTATGCTCCTAACTCTTTTCCCATCTTTTATAGACTTTCCCTTGCTTTTCCACTCAAAACCAGCAAAAAGGCCCGTCCCGGCCCACTTACAATGAATCAGCCCCTTTATTGGCCGCACGACATGCCCACTTACCCGTCGCGGTCGCTACCCGATGTGGAAGCAACCCGACACGGACGTGTCACATGAGGAAGCATCTGACGAGCGACACGCTACCTACCCGACAGAGAGCTTCTACCCGCCACGACCAATAGCCTGATATTGGCATGTCGCGCTATTCAAGACACTCACCGGAAGCAGCCGCCTGCCACAGCCGCCTGATACCTTCACAACCCGGCACATGATAGCCAAGCCATGCCAAGCGATACGTAGGTGTTGACCATCCCCAAAGCCATGTGAACAAAGCCGATTGAGGACACGTGGCTCCACGAGAACCACAACCTCTTCCAAACCACGACCTATAAATAGTAGCTACATGACTCCAATGGGACGAGTCAGAACCTGGTGAAAGCTAACTTTGGAAAGCATCTGGAGCTAGTGTGTCGACTTCCAAGGCGTGTTGGGCGATACTAGGTGAGCACACTCCCAACCCGAGAGGGGCGGGAGTGGTTCACTTAGAACCCGTCTCAGTAGCCGCAGCAGCCCGATATGACAAAGAAGGCCACCCAATGTGTCGGGTTCCTAGATGGGCTCCTGCCCGAGACAGCTCACCCCCTACACCCAATACAAGGAACCCGAGAACCTAAGTCATCTCTAACCCGGCACGATGTTGAACCCAATACGGACCACCCGTCATGATGTGTCGCCCGAGAGGGTGATACCCTGACACGACCATATCGGGTAGGGAGCCTTGACCGATACGCCTTCCCGTCACAGCATGTTTCCCGACAGAGCTAGCCACCCAACACAGGCATATCGGACAGAGCTCCCGCCCGGTATCGGGTTAGAGATACCTTAGGGGTCTGCTGTTGTATATCGACCTCCTATATCAAGGGGGTCGATACCTATCTTCCCCTTTTTTAAGCAATTTACTTTCATTTATTACACATTGTAACTAAACATTTTACATATCTATATTTATGGAATCAGTGGAGTTTAATATATGTTGTTCTGTGTATGGTTCCTTTTTGTTGGATGATTTCTTTATAGCATCTATGCTCTAGCCTGTATGCTTGGATCATGTTTTCACTAGCTATCGAATTGTGTTTCCCATTTCAACTCCTTTGAGAGAGGGATGTTGTAACTCTAGAGTTCAGTCTGATCTGGGAGTACGAGAGTTCCCAGGATCGGGGCCGCCCTGGTTTTCTTTCCACTCTAGCTCATGTCCATTACTCTTGAGAGAGGGTAGTGGCACGTAGCTGGAGGTACTCTCTTTGAGAGAAGAGAGTATAGGAAGTTTTGCTCTACCGCTTGTTATGCCTAAGTCTTCTTCCTTCGTGCTTTACCTTGATGATAGTTTTATCTCCCCGGATTCTGTTTTACAAAACCTTTATAAAAACCTCTTAACCCAAAACTTAAATCTTTCTTGTAACTCTTTTTAGAGATAGGATTTTTTGTTTGATTCTTTGTGTTTCTTTTATGTGACATACAACCTTTCCTTGCACCCCCTTTTTTTTGAAGTGCTTAGACAAGTGAAACCCAAGTTCTGAAGTGTCGTTCTTCCTATCCATGTGTTCGACCCCAAACTACTACGACCTTGTGCTAGTTGCAGGTATCTTAAACATTCAGGTACTATAAATTATAAAAGTCCAATAACCTAGGCATATCTCCATATTTTGGACCCACGTTTAAGGCTCGTAAACTTTTTGGCGCCGTTACCGGGGATAGGCAATGAAAACCATTCTACGAACTTGAGTTTTGTTTGCACTTTTCCAAAGACTTGTAGATTTGTATATGACACTGTGACTATTTACTATACATAGCATACACTGCACTTACCTTATACAACATGATGATACTTCTTTCATCCTTCTTGCTTTTCAGGTGCTTTCCCCTCTCTTCCAGGCCACTCTTGCCTTAACAAGACATAGCCAATCAAACTCTTGTGGCTCCCTCTCTATGATCATTCCACCAAGTTTGGGCGAATGAAGAGAGAAACCCGGTTGTGACACAGCCTCTGAACATCGCAAACTTTGAGCTAAAGCCTTCTTTTCTCCAGCTCCTGCAACACAATAGGTTCGATGAGAACTCCTCTGAGGAGAACCCGTACAAACATCTAACGTCGTTCAAGAAGAATTGCAACACCTTTAAGATCAACAGAGTCCCATTGACACACATCTACATCCAGTGCTTCCCGTTCTCTTTGAGGGATAAGACACTAGAATGGTACACCAGCCTACAGGACGGGAGCATTTCTGACTGGGACCATCTTGCCGATGCTTTTATCTCTAAGCTCTTCCCCATCGAGATAACTATCAAATGCCAAAACAAGATCACGAGGTACTCTCAGAAGCCTTTAGAAAATCTTCATGAGACTTGGGAGAGATTTCTGAGTTATTAGCATGAGTACCCACACCATGGTTTCTCTGAACCTAAGCTAATCACCACGTTCTACAACGAGGTGTGCCCTGCTGAGAGGAAGTCTTTGAATGCTGCAGCTGATAGTGACTTCTTGGGGATAAGTGCCCTGAGGGCCCGAGAGATCACTGAAAACATGGCCACAAACCAACAAGATGGCAAATATGACCGTGAGTCAATGAGCCATATCACTCGTACAGAGCCCAAAGCAATGGAAGCTCTCACGGCGAAGCTTGACAAGATTGTGATTGATGTTCAGACCCTTAAAGAGCAAGGCTACAAGAAAAGTTTGGCAAGAGGACGTAATAAGCTATGTAACCTGTGGAGAACCTGACCACACATCGGATTTCTATCCTCACACTGCACCCGAAGAGGATCTTGACGAGAACAGTACTGAGAATGTGAGTTTTGTTCAGTTCGAAGGCTCGATCACCCCAATTTTTCTTATGGAAACACTAGTACTAAAGAAAACTCTCACCAGATGGTGGGTGGGAATCCTTCAGGATGACCATCAAATCAGCAACGGCAGGCGAGGTTTCAGCAACAGAGAACTTATCAATAGAACCAGCAACAAAGGTCGTCTGTGATGATATAGCTTATGTCCTTTGCCAAGAAGTAGAATGACCTCAATGAGAAAATGCACAAGAGTTTTGTGGATAACACCGCTCTTTTGAAGTTAATGCAACAATAGATGGGGGGTTTCTCTGCCCAGATAGGGGAGCTCCAGCAACACAATAAACAGATCAACCAGCAGTTGGCGAGTCTCACCCAAACCAACAACCATCAGGTAGGGCATTTTCCCTCAAGTACCGAAGCCAATCCATGAGGCCACGAGACTGTGAAAATGGCCATTTTGAGGTCGGGGACAGTTGTACCACCAGCCGTTGAGAAGACAGCAACGTCAGTAACAGCACCCTCCAATGAAGTTGGCACTGCGGTCATTGAGAAAGAAGTTCCGCAGAAGTTAAGGAAGGAAGCTAAAGATGTCTCGACTGAAGAGCACCCGAATAGGTATGCACCCCACATACCCTTCCCTCATAAGCTGGTGAAAGCCCAGATAAAGAAGAGGTATAAAAAGTTTATAGCAGTGATTAAGAAGTTGAATGTGGATGTCTCGTTCTTGTATGCCATCGAAGAAATGCCCACCTATTCTAAGTTCCTAAAAGATCTGATAACTAGGAAGAAAAGAGGAGAAGATATAGAGACTGTGAAGCTTGCCAAGATGTCTAGTTCTTTTGTTATGGATAGTACATCATCGAAGAAGAAGGACACAGGGGCCTTTGTGATCCCTTTCCAAGTTGGGGATAACATCACCCGGAAAGGTCTAGCTGACCTAGGGGCCATCATCAGTTTGATGCCTTTGTCCCTCACCAAAAGAATTGGACTCAACGATATGGTGAGAACCAACATGAGGATACAACTGGAAGATCATACCTTTATAAGTCCAGTTGGGGTTGTTGAATATGTGCCCATCCGTTTAGGGAAATTCTTTATCCCTTGCGATATCGTCTTGATTGATAAAGTTGAAGATCCTAGTTGCCCCATCATTTTTGGGCGACCTTTCCTTGAAACCGGTTGGGCTCTGATCAATGTCGAGATGGGAATGATTACAATCTGTGTCGGAAGAGATCACATCAATTTCAACATCAGTGACTGTATAAAGGCCCCCCCGTTCTTTGAATCTTCCTACTTTGTCAAAAGCTATCAGCAGTTGTGCAATGAGGTACAGGAAGAGAAATCCATAGTGGACCCGCTCATGTGCGCCTTAACTGGCGAGTCACAAGAGATCGATAATCCTGAGGTCAGTGAATTGCTAGCCTATTTAGATGTTGAAGACACAACCGAGGATGAGGATCCTATCGAGACGGTCATGTATGCCGCTCTCTGAGAAGACCCAACTGGAGAACAGATAAAGGAAGTCCCGCCAGAGTTGAAGATCCTACCTAAAGGTATTGAGTATCGTTTTATAGATCAAGAAGGGATGTACCCAGTAATTATCAATTCAAGCTTAACTGATCGCCAAAAGGATCAGTTGCTAAAAGAATTAAGGCTGAGGAGGAAAGCCTTAGGTTACTCAATCAGAGATTTGAAGGGGATAAGCCCCTCTGTGTGCATGCACAAAATTCATCTGGAGGAGGACTCAAGGTCGTACGCCCAGCCTCAAAGAAAGCTGAACGAGAAGCTTTGTGAAGTTGTGAGCAAGGAAGTAGTTAAGCTCCAGGATGCCAAAATTATCTATGCTATTAGCGATAGTAGGTGGGTAAGACTGATCCAAGTTGTCCTGAAGAAGGGAGGAATGACGTTAGTTAGAGGAGATGATGGAATAGAGGTGGCTACTAAGATGGTCACTGGATGGCAGATGTGTATAGATTATAGGAAGTTTAACACCGCCACCCGCAAGGACCATTTCCCTCTCCCTTTCATTGATCAGATGCTAGAACGTCTGGCTCATCACTCTTATTTCTGTTGGCTGGATGGGTATTCAGGTTTCTATCAGATCCCCATCCACCATGACGACCAGGAGAAAATGACTTTCACCTGTATCTACAGAACCTTCACTTTTAGAAGAATGCCCTTCAGGCTGTGCAACGTACATGCCACCTTCCAAAGATGCATGAATGATATCTCCGTTGCTTGGACGTGCATGACATACTTCATTTGGAAACAACACAATGAAAGGTGATACAATCAACAAGTCCTCACCTCCCTGGAGTGTCGGGACCTGATTGTCAAGGCCACACGTCAGCTTGCAGAGACACGTGGGTGGAGCTCCACTATCCCTGCCCACATCAGCAGGATGTGGGGAATTTCTTTTAGTCTTTAGATAGTTTTTACAGAGCCCACGGGCTTTCTTGGGGGTTTTGTAGAGTTACCCCCACACACACATACCCTTTTTTGTAGTTATACAGGGGTTTCAGGATGCACCCCACACCTTAGCCTGTCAGGTGTGCGGTGTGTCCTCCACACAAGTGTGATTTCTCTTGAGGTGTCCTCACAAACCTTTTGGCCCGGTGCTTCTCGCACCTTGGGGCCTCCTTGTACGGGTGTCCCTCCTTGGGCCACCCTCATCATTATATTTACCAGTCTATCAAATAGACTATTCTGATGAATGCTATCTTTGCTGATCTACTAGAGGACAAGATGGAAGTTTTCATGGATGACTTCAGTGTATACGACATCTCATTCGATGATTGCCTGAGCAATTTATCTCTAGTGATGATACGTTGTGAGGAGCAGTCTCACCCTGAACTGGGAGAAATGTCATTTTATGGTTTAAGAAGGTATAGTTCTGGGGCACAAGGTGTCCAACAAAGGAATCGAGGTTGACCCGTCCAAGATTGAGGCTATTGCTAAGCTCCCTCCGCCAACTTCAATTACTGGTATATGAAGTTTTATGGGTCATGTCGGTTACTACCGGCAGTTCATAAAGGACTTCTCTAAGATAGTGATGCCCCTTTCTAACCTTCTGGTAAAAGATGTGAAGTTTGACTTCACAAATGAGTACATGAAGGCTTTCTCGACCCTAAAATATGCATTAGTATCTGCACCCATTCTCCAGTCCCCTGATTGGAATCTTCCTTTCAAACTGATGTGCGACGCTAGTGACTTCGCCATCGGGGTGGTCTTAGGGCAAAAGAAGGACAAGAAACATCATGTCCTCTTCTATGTGAGTAAGACCCTAGATGAGGCGCATCAGAATTACATGACGACTGAAAAGGAGATGCTAGCCATCGTATACGCTTTCGATAAGTTCAAATCCTACCTCATGGGTTCCAAGGTAATAGTCTACACCGACCACGGGGCGATAAAATATCTGATGCATAAGAAGGATGAAAAGCCCATGCTATTACGATGGGCGTTGTTGTTACAAGAATTTGACCATGAAATAAAGGACAAGAAAGGATCAGAGAATGTGGTTGCTGACCATCTCTCTAGAATTAGGGTGGAAGATGATCACCCGCTACCTGTCAATGATAACTACCCCGACGAATCCATCTACATAGCCTGGTCAACTGACCCTGAGGAGCCATGGTATGTAGATTTCTACAATTATCTAGCATGCAAGCAGCTTCCCCCAGATTTGACTTACAATCAGAAGAAGAAATTCTTTGCTGATTTGAAGAACTATTATTGGGACGACCCTTTACTGTTCAGGTGTTGCGCTGATGGATTGTACAGGAGATGTATCCCAAAAGAAGAAGCCCCCAAAATCCTCTTTGAGTGTCACTCCTCCCCTTATGGAGGACACATGGGTGGCTAAAGGACTGCTGTTAAGGTCCTCCAGTAGGGATTTTACTGGCCAACCTTGTTTAAAGATACTCATGCTTTTGTAAGATCTTGCAACGAGTGCCAGCGACCGGGGAATATCTCCCGCTGTAATGAGATACCACTCTCTGATTGGATTGAAGTTGAGATTTTTGATGTGTGGGGCATTGAATACATGGGCCCTTTTCCCTCCTCTTTTGGGTTCAAATATATTCTTGTCACTGACGACTATGTCTCCAAGTGGGTGGAAGCAGTCCCTACCATGACCTGTGATGCCAAGGCAGTAATCAAGCTTTTTACCAAGATCATCTTTCTGAGGTTTGGAGTTCCAGGACCATCATTAGTGATGGCGGCTCTCACTTTGCAGAAAAATAATTTGAATCACTACTACGCAAATATGGCATCTGTCACAAGGTTGCAAAGCCATATCATCCCCAGACATCAGGACAAGTTGAAGTCTCCAATCGACAGATAAAGAAGATTTTAAAAAAGATAGTCGACAAGTCCCGCAAGGATTGGTCAGATAAGCTGGATGAAGCTTTGTGGGTGTATCAAACCGCTTTTAAGACGTCATTGGGTACCACACCTTACCACCTGATTTACAGAAAAGCCTGCCATGCTCCTTTTGAATTGGAGCATAAGGCATTTTGGGCGATCAAATGCCTCAATATGGACCAGACGTTGGCCGGAAAGAAAAGGTTTCTTCAGCTCCAGGAACTCGAAGAATTGAGACTTCATGCTTATGAAAATGCCAAGATTTATAGGCAAAGGACCAAGATCTAGCACGATGCCCATCTGAAGAAAAATGATGTCAGAGAAGGTGATAAATTTTTATTATTTAAATCTTCTATCTTCCTTTTTCTAGGAAAATTGTAGAGCAGATGGTCTGGACCCTTCATTGTTGCAAAGATATACCCATCTGGGATGATGGAGTTATATGATAAAGACGATCCATCAAAAGTCTTCCCTGTGAACGGACATAGAGTAGAAAGATTTTATGAAGATGAAGCTTTTGTGAGGAGATCAGAGATGGCCCTGCAAGAAGTTGAAACAATGACAAAAGCCTCGGGGGAAGCTACCGCGGAAGAGATGGTCGCAGCTCCCGAAGCTTCTGTTGCACCTTCAATGGCGGAATAAGTGGTATAGTTGGACGCCAGCAACGGTGTGTTTGCTGAGCTCCTCAAGGCGGAGCTCAGAGCTGTGCAGCCCACGCCACCACCAACGTCACCAGTGGTAGCTGCGGAGGAGGTCACTGGCAACCAAATGGTGGAGCAACAACCACTCTCCACGTGCCCCTCTCTACCACTACAAGTAGCCACGAAGGTGCCAATGCCCCACCCTGAAGCGATGCCCTCGCGTACAATCCAAGTGGACTCGGACCCGAGTGAAGACGCGCACTCATCGGGCTGAACATCTCGCGCGAGGGATGTTATGAGGCCGAAGGGCAGATTCTAGGTCAAGAGTTTGACCACTTGCGGGAGGTAACAGGCAACCATTCTATTACTTTTGCTTCTCTTACCCGTAAGTTTACTATTTTCTAGGAGAGGCTCAACGACCAGGAGCGACAGCTACTGACTCTAGTTGGCCTTCCTGGACAACTAGAGGCACTTAACGAAATGATGCAGCTAGCGTTCCAACGGCTCGATGCCATTGAGGAGAGACTGAACCGGACGGACGACCAACCCCACTCAAGATAGCCGAGGAGGTCTCCATCACCTCATGGCTTAGGCTCTCAACCATCTTCATCGACGTCCTCCTCTGGAACATCGTCTCCTTCCTCCATCAGTGGGCCCTCCACAACGCCCGAGGAAGGAATGACGCACAAGACAGTCGACAGGGCTCTAGTAGGACAGGAGAGCTCCCGCGACATCAAAGAAGCTGCTCCCTCAGCCTCTCTAGACGAAGCTGAGGACAATGACGTATCAATCAGTGTCAGGGAGGACTCTTCTAAAAAATTAGAGGGACAAGGGGGGACATCTACACTACTAACG
The DNA here is from genome assembly GCA_963693085.1 of Alisma plantago-aquatica. Taxonomy (NCBI): domain Eukaryota; kingdom Viridiplantae; phylum Streptophyta; class Magnoliopsida; order Alismatales; family Alismataceae; genus Alisma; species Alisma plantago-aquatica. Next base: position 78,157,668 of record OY856412.1, on the reverse strand, counting down.
ATAGACACCCCCCTAGAGGAAGGAGTTCAACGGCAGACACATTCTCTGCACTTTCAGGAATCCCCTCCTTTGAGATAGCAGACTTTGACAGAAGAGCTATCAGATACCTAACGATCAGAGACCAGAAGTTGCTGAACAAGGTCCTGAGATCACATGTAGAAGAATAAGACGTTGTCTGGAGCGACGACTACTTCTCCGTACGACGGGGAGCGCTGAGGAGCATGTTCCGCTCATCGACCGTCGTCGGAAAGAAACTTTTCAAGGTCCTAAAAGGTTTCGTGATCGAGAACGCGAGCATCGGGACAAGCCGACAGCTAATTTACAACGCCACCCCGGCCTTGGCGAGAACACTAATGAAGGGGTTGTACAACTCTACATAGGTGGCCAGCATGCTGGAATACATTGAAGAGCACAACCCCAACCTGGTGTTGCCCCCTACAAGCATCGAAGGAACTAGTTCCTTTGCGTGGCAGATCTCCAAAATCATGACATCCAGCTCCTCAGCTACTGCAACAAGGAGGTCCCATGCTCAGGAAACACCTTTGTTCACCCCAAAGATAGACATCTGAGGCTTCTTCCACTACGTCTACACCGCACGATCAAGTACAGAATCTAATGCCACTGCGGCATTTGGAATTTCTTCACACTTAAAGACTTCCCCATTCAAGAAGAAGATGGAAGTGGAAACAGTGCCTTCGTAGTCCTGCGTGCCATTTAGATGCTACACATCTTCGGATACTTAAGGCAACTCAAGGGCCAAAACTTGTATCAGTTCAGAAGCACTTATGCACTGCTGCTAATCAAGGACGGACGCTATTTCTGAGATGTAGGCGTCCAGAGAAGTTGCTGGACAACGGTCAAGAAGACAAATCCTCCCAACCCAGCAGCCTTCCAGAAGAAGAAGCCGAGATTGCCATGGACGTTTATGGGGTAGGCAAGTGGATGGATATTCTGCATGAGATTCTTACAACTGAAGGCCCCGCTTCGCCTGATTCTTCAGAAGAAAAGATCAGCAACTTCGACCGTTCCACATGTCTTTCACTAACCCAGGAACAGGTCAACAAAATTCTTCAGAAGTTGGCTAATTCTACCCCTGCAGACGTCATATATGAGATAGAAGACGTCATAGTCCCAGTTGACGATCTTCAGGACGTGATAAAGGTAGGAGGATGTCTGGCAATGTCGGTGGCGACAGCCTACATCCAGATACTACAATGAAAGCTTGAACACACATACATCGCCCATCCAATGCTGCTTAGCTGACGAGTCAGGAGTGAAGCAATCGTTTATGGCAAAGATACAAAGCAGCATGCCGCGTATCATATTCTTTCCGATACTGCACTACAATCACTGGACGCTCCTGACGATGTACACTTACCCACACGCAACAATCTTCTACAACAACTCGGACATCAACAAAGATCATCTGGTGCAGTGTACATCAACCGCATTGACACCCCTCAAGTGCTTAGTACAAAAATACTACATCGAGGTGGCAACATTGATTCAGCTGTTCCTAGAAAACACGGCGAACGAATGGCACGAGCTTCAATTCTACCATAGCAGTCCACAACAAACTCCACAATCAAACGACTATGGTATCTATGTGCTAGAATGGATCTCTAGCTCGGTGACGCTACAACAAACGCCTGACAAGCTCCATCACATTGACTACCACAGCAAATGCGGATAATATGTGTGGGAGCTTATATCTGAAGGAGGCACGCTTACCAGCTAAACCCTCACTGACTTATCACTATCCTACCTTATTTATCTCACAACTCTGGGACAGAGTGTGGAATAAGTTTGGGGGGGGTACTATATATCAGTGAGGGAGGTACTAAAAGTTCTCCCATTTTGTCTTTCATCTTTCTCTTAAACATACCTTGTGTACATATACATATACAAGTCTGATACAAAATAGTGCATATACAACTCCTTGCCTCTATACAATTGTATAAAGACATGCTATAGTAAAAACCTGATACATCTTCTCCCAGCTTGTTTTTCTCTGTGTCTAAGGTGGTGTAGGTTTTTTTTATGTTCTTTATGAAAATGCAATCTCAAATGACAAAGACTATAACTTTTCTACGCCAATTTCGAAAAATAATCTTGTAACAGCTAAAAGAGATGTGTATGCGAAGGAAAAAGCTGCCCAAATAGCGAATTTTCTCTTGATTCCTTTACCCAACAAAATCCCAAAAAGAGAGAAAAGCCTTATGAGAGTGAATAAAAGCATGAGAGTTTTTCCAAATGAAAAAATATATATATATATATATATATATATATATATATATACACTTGCCTTTCCAAAAGTATCCATCTTTAGGCATGGTAGATCCGGGGCAGTGGTACGTAGGATGTGAAATCACTGCTCTAAACCCAACTGGCTTGGACTACAGGGACAACTTGCCTGTTAACGGACCCGTACCTGGATTGACCGATGGGAAATAAGAAAAATCCAAAAATCCTTAAGCCTACCCAAGAACCCAACTTTATACTCCCAAAAGTTGTTTGGTGTGAAAGCTAACTTTGAAATCATGCACCTAAGTCTCGCCAAAGCTGAAGAATTTTTTTTTGCTTAAATAAGGCAGGAAAAATAAAGTCTGTTGTTCGTGATCAGACATAATTCTCCTTAAGACATCTCAATACTCTCTCAAACCCCTTGTCCGAAAACTATGAAGGATTAAGAAGCAGTATCGCAAAACAAAGTTTTAAAATAAGTACAGATTGATTGAGGATAATCAAAATGCTAAGCTTGGGGGAGTTGATAACACCCATTTTATGGCTATTTATGGCTCATATTATATTGTCAAACTTGCCTTCTAAACTATTTTCCTTTCTGTTTTAACATTTTATTGCATAAGAATAAACCACTCTATGCTCCTAACTCTTTTCCCATCTTTTACAGACTTTCCCTCACTTTTCCACTCAAAACTAGCAAAAAGTCACGTCCCAGCCCACTTACAACAAATCGACCCCTTTACTGGCTGCACAACACACCCACTTACCCGTCGCAGTCGCTACCTGATGTGGCAGCAACCCGACATGGGTGTGTCACACGAGGAAGCATATGATGAGCGACACACTACCTACTCGACATAGAGCTTCTACCCGCCATGACCAATCAACCCGATATTGGCATGTCGTGTGATTCAAGCCACTCACCATAATAGCCGCCCTCCACAACCGCTCGATACCTTCGCAACTCGGCACGTGATAGCCAAGCCATGTCGAGCGATATGCATGTGTTGACCATCCCCGAAGCCATGTGAACAAAGCCGATTGAGGACACGTGGCTCTACGAGAACCGCAACCTCTTCCAAACAGCGGCCTATAAATAGCAGCTACATGACTCCGATGGGATGGGTCGGAACCTGGAGAAAGCTAACTTTGGAAAGCATCTGGAGCTAGTGTGTCGAATTCCAAGGTGTGCCAGGCAATACTAGGTGAGCACACTCCAAACCCGAGAGGGGCAGGAGTGGTTCACTTAGAACCCGTCTCGGTAGCCGCAACAACCCGATATGACCAAGAAGGCCACCCAATGTGTTGGGTTCCTAGATGGGCTCCTGCCCGAGACGGCTCGCCCCCACACCCGATACAAGGAACTTGAGAACCTAAGCCATCTCTAACTTGACACGATATCGAACCTGATATTGACCACCCATCACGATGTGTCGCTCGAGAGGGTGATACCCCGACACGAATGTATCAGGTAGGGAGCCTTGACCGATATGCCTGCCCATCACGACATGTCGCCCGACAGAGCTAGCCTCCCGACACAGGCATATCGGGCAGAGCTCCCGCCCGATATCGGGTTAGCGATACCTTAGGGGTCTGCTATTGTATATTGACCTCATATATCAAGGGGGTTGATACCTATCTTCCCCTTTTTTTAAAGCAATTTACTTTCATTTATTACGCATTGTAACTAAACCTTTTACATATCTATGCTTATGGAATCAGTGGAGTTTAATATTTTTTGTTCTATGTATGGTTTCTTTTTATTGGATGATTTCTTTATAACATCTAAGCTCTAGCATGTATGCTTGGATCATGTTTTGACTTGCTATCAAATCGTATTTCCCATTTCATATCCTTTGAGAGAGGGATGTTGTAACTCCAAAGATAGTCCAATCCGGGAGTACGAGAGTGCCGAGGATTGGGGCTGACCTGGTTTTCTTTCCACTCCATCTCATGTCCATTACTCTTGAGAGAGGGTAGTGGCACGTAGCTGGAGGTACTCTCTTTGAGAGACGAGAGTACGGGAATTTTTCCACTATCGCTTGTTATGCCTAAGTCTTCTTCCTTCATGCTTTACCTTAACAATAGTTTTATCTCCCTGGATTCTATTTTACAAAACCTTTATATAAACCTCTCAACCCAAAACTTAAATCTTTCTTGTAACTCCTTTTGGAGATATGATTTTCTGTTTGATTCTTTATGATTCTTTTATGTGACATACAACCTTTCCTTGCACGCTTTTTTTTTAAGTGCTTAGACAAGTGAAACCCAAGTTCTGAAGCATCGTTCTTCCTATCCCTATGTTCGACCCCGAATTACTACGACCCTGTGCTAGTTGCAAGTGTCTTAAACATTCGGGTACTATAAATTATAAAAGTCTGATAACCTAGGCATGTCTCCATCTTTTGGATCCACGTTTAAGGCTCACCAGATACTTCCATAAGCTTGACTTAAGATACTTTGTATACTTAGTATTTCTATATTCATTTTAGATCTTGTGTTATAAGACATTAGACTCATGTATGATATAATTGGTATAATGATGTAATCTTACCCAAATCAGAGTTTTAGAATAAGGTTTACCCAGATAGTGAGATAAATGTTCAAATCCCGCAATGAATTCAGTTTAGAACTTAAGAATAAAAGATTCAGATTCAGATTCAGATTTAGAATTCAATACCTGCTCAGTACTCAGTAATCTGTTTTAGATAAGTTCAGTTATCAATGTTCAGTTTTAATATAAGATAAGTTCATATTCAGAATTTAGTAAAGCAATCAGTATTCAGCTTCAGTTCAGATTAAGAATTAAGTAAGTTTAGACTTAATATAATTAATTTGAAACCTTCACATAAGACATTATATGATAAGTCCTCATTCAGAGAGTCCCGGGATGATTCAGAGGCATCTGTTGCCAATTCAGAGGAGTGTTTACTCCATTTCAGAGGTGCTGCGACACCAATTCAGGGTGTAGTCATGCCAATTCAGAGACACCTTGGTGTCATTCAAAGGCATGTAGTTCCAATTCAGAGTTACCTTGGTACCAATTCAGGGCATAGATATGCCAATTTAGGAGGACTTATTGTATAATGGTGGCCGCAATTAGATAAAATCGTAAGTAAAAGATATTTAAGATTAGAGCATGTCTGTAATCTCATCCACAAGTGTGATGAGATGAATTTAGATAAGATATTTATGATCCAGACACTTTGGTGTCGGCCATAAGACCTAGAGTATAGGACTCCAGAAAAGAAAGAGTAGAAGATAAGAGTTTAATGTTCGTTTCATATTTATGATGTTCAAGAATCTTTTGTAATATTCCAGTTCTTTAGCAATGCATATTTTAGAATACTCATGCCACTTACTCTAATGACTATTTTTTCCAACGCATGGCTGGGGATGCGATGTTCGCATGATTTGGAGCAGCGGAGGATCAAAGGAACAAGTAAAGGTCTAGGTGATTTTCAAGCTTGCCTAGTGGGGTGCCATCTACTGGGGCGGTCTAGCGTTTAGACTTCTCTTTTTATGCTTAGTCTTGTTACCAGAGCATATTATATGATTTGTAGTTTTTTTTATCAAGGACTATGTATGAATCAATTTTACTTAGTGCAAAGTGTTTTATTTGCTTTAATTGCAATGACTATCATGTTTGTGACACTCCCAGATAAAAAATTTTATTTCTTCCGCTCATGTATTATGAAAATCTGGGTGTTACAATATGGTATCAGAGCAATTTGGTAAATGGCCACTAGGCAAGTATGACTCTCATAGTCACCCTAGATGAAGATAAGAGATTAGGTTTTAGGGATATATTCCCAAGAAAAGATACAATGACCTAGAACGACTAAGAGTTTTCACCTTAGAAGAAATAGAGATGTCAGAGCTCGATGTTTACCTATGCTAGGTCTCATCTTTCAACCTAACCCTAGTTAATGATGTTGCTTCTCCATTCTCAATGGTTATAGCCAGCCAATTGAGAATTGAAAATGAATTTCATAAGCACTAGACTTTTATGCATCTCTCCTTTCTTACTAGCCCATGTGGTATGGGACACATGTGTTAGTGGGTTAGTGAGGGATAGCATGTCAGGATCCCACATCTCTAGGTATGTACCTAATCACCACATATCTAGGAATGTAGGAGTTACCTAAAGAACCCAAGATTAGACAACCATGTGTATCTAATGTTAGGAAGTCATGACAAGGTTGAGGTAGATGCTCTAAGTATAGAGACAAGTTTAGTTTCATAAACCCTAAGTATGAGTTGAGAAGTAGACCAAGGTAATAGATAATACTCACATAAATCTTTATGCAAATACATTACATATCTCTTTTCATGCAAAAGTTTGAACATAAGTGTGCCTTACAATAAATGAAGAGGTAAGAAGAACCCTAAGGTGGGTAGTAGCCTAGAGAAATTTCGGGGACGAAATTTATTTTAAGGTGGGTAGAATTGTAACATCATCAATTTCATAGCTAATGTAAGCCTTTAATATGAGGTTTTCTAGTAAGTGTATGCCAAGGGACCTAATGAACCTAACCATGGCTAGGTATGTAATTAAGTTCACAAAATTTGTAATACAAGTCATATGGTCAACCAATACACACATAATGGTTTAAATATGTATGGTTGTAGTCAGCAGTAGATGTATATAAACAAATTATTCATGTGAACAATAATGTGATGAATGGATAATGTGATGACTTCAGTTACTGGTGTGAGCTCTAGACCAACTTAGGTCTCATTATTAAGGAAGTAAAGTAATGTTGACCTAATGTATCATATAAAAGCTTCTGTTGAGGGAATATTGATTCATGCTTTAGTTCCATAATTGAAAATAGATAATGAACGTTTTGAGAGATCAGGGAATGGTTTGGGGGCCCTAGAACCTTATTCAATCATGATTGAGCCAATTAAGATTCACATATGGGTCCTTGGAGTTCAAATTTGGGGATTTAGCATTTCATGTTTATAATAAATACTCAATGTAATTTTGATATATGGATAATTGATATATAAGATCAAGGGAGAAAATTTAGATGTTTTTGATTTATCTAGTGGCCTACATGATTAAATTAGTAATTATCTGGTTTTTATTCAAAATATAGTTTTAGATTGTCTATCTAGTTAGATTCTACCTAGAATATTGCTCATGTAAAAATGATGATAATATGGTGTTTGTACCAAAATTTGGAATGATATGGAGATATGAGGTGGTCTGTACAAATATCTCTTTTATTCGGACTTTTATGCAAAAGAAAAAAAGGGGCAATCCCCAACCTAACGTAGACTGGAGACGTGACCCCTGTTTTCATAGGATCTGAACAAAGGACCCAAGAGATGGGGGCGCCGCACAATATCCTTTGGGAATCATGCTATAAAAGACTCATGGGATACAATGATAGGGAGTTACAAACCTATTACTAGGGTTTCATGGAATTCGACACGAGAAAGGAGGACCTATATAGAGAGGAGAGGCCGTTGGCGGTGCTATGTGGGGCAGATTTGGGCTCAACTTGACGCCCCTCATATCCTGTGATGAAGCTGCCAAGCCATAGTTTGAATCAAGGAGGATACATAGTGATGGATGGTGACACAAATCAACTAGGGCCCTCTCGGCGGCTCGACAGAGAGGAGGTTGGGCGGTTGCACGCTGCTCTGGTGCGGAAATAGGGGATTTTGATCCCTATTCATGTCACTATGAGAGGAGGGGCTCAAATTCATGCTTCAGTTCTTGTTGGGCCGCCAAGGTGAAGGAGGCTGAGACAAAGTTGTTGTTGGCGGTTCTTGGAAGATGTGTGGTAGGGTTGGCCGAGATATTGCTCACCGGAGAAGATGCTCATGGTAGAGACCTATTTTGGGCATGAAACAGGGGAACTACATCTCCTATGCGTGTGTCATAGCGGGCGGAAGGCCTGAGGGGCATCTGTGTCGTTTCGAGAAGAAATAATCCGGTCCACTGGATCTTAAAGTAACGACTGAGATCAATTGAATCTAAGGTAATTTTGAAAATTCATATCTTTAGATAAGGAGTTTAGTCTTTAGCAAACAAGATACCTACATAAATCTCATGATGAGTACTATCACACAAAAATACTTCCATATTATGATTTTGATATCTGATATATATTAAATATAGTGTGTTCAAAACTATATGATTTTGATGTTTTGCCAATTAAAAATAGCAAATGAATTTAGAAATTCATGTAAATGTTTCTGAATGTGTATCTTAATATTCTTAATGTGATGTAAAAGCCTGATCTTTGTTATATGAAGTTTTATTAAGGTTTTTGATTTAAACCCTAATAAGGGTATTTTGGGTATTTCACCCATGATCTGATTACGAAATGACCTGATATTTTAATACATGATCTTACTACTTTGTATGATTACTTTTCTGAAAGTTTTGATGGAGTTTCATATATAATTGGATTTGTATTTTGTTTTTGGCCTAAGTGGTCATTATTTAAGATGATTCATGAGAATTTGTGAGGCAACATGTATTTTGTGTGCCTATTTAGTATGGAGAATTATTATAATTATATTTTCATCTGATTTTTATAAATGAGTTAGTAAGAGTAGTATATGTGAGCATGTATGGAGTTTACTCTTGGTATATGAGGTATATACTTATATATTAGTGTATATGGTATTTTTGGTATAATGAATATATTAGTATGGGTATGCCATATAATGTGTGAATCAAGTTTAATTCAATGTTTAAACATGAAACATGATTTAAATTAGTGTTAGTCTTAGTTAAATATGATTCCTAATTTAGTGTAGGGGATTATGATGATGGGGTTTGAGATTTAGAAATGAAGAGAGGAGATTACACATGGACTTATACAATTTTTTTGATGACTAGGTATATATGTTGTGAATCAAGGAAACAAGTCTACATCAAGAACATCTTCAATATAAAGGTAAGTGGTTCATGCCCATGAGTATTCATATCTATCAAACTTAGCATATTTTTGTAAGACTTTATACCTTATGTGATCCAATGGTCTAAGATTTGATGTTAAGATATGCAAGTATGATTTTTATACATTCATGGATACATCCATACATGTGCCTAATATCTCGAGAAGAGATATGTTATTAAGATTTATTAGAATGATAGGGACTCATGAACTAGGTTCATGAGAAAACTAATAGATCATGTTTCTATAAGAACTATTAGTAATGATTCATACCGATGAATAAGACTACAAGATAAGATATGCAACCAAGATTGACAATGTGGGACAAGAATGTAGAAAAATTTCAAGTAGAAACATGCCATTAAGATTTTATACATATGTAGAGATCTAAGACTAGATTCCTTAGAATGAATAATATCTAGAATTTAATTACAATGTAAGAATATGAATTTCAAAATATTAAGAGATGATCTACTTTTGGAAATAAAGGTATTGGGATCACAATGTATTGTAAAGATGAGTTCATGATGGCATTATAAGATAATGACACATTAAGTTATGATTAGGTTGCAAGATGATATTTTATAAGATTTCTATTTTGATATTTAAGGTTTAATATGTAAGTTCCTATGCAAAGGTTCAAGGTAACATCATATTTTATAAGAAGGATTGAACCATCTTGTCAGAATTGATATTTTTAGAAATGTTGTAATTATGATACTTCCATAAGCTTGACTTAAGATACTTTTTATACTTAGTATTTCTATATTCATTTCAGGTCTTGTCTTATAAGACATTAGACTCATGTATGATATAATTGGTATAATGAAGTAATCTTACCCAAATCAGAGTTTTAGAATAAGTTTTACCCAGATAGTGAGATACATGTTCAAATCCAGCATTGAATTCAGTTTAGAACTTAAGAATAAAATATTTAGATTCAGATTTAGATTTAAAATTTAGTACCTACTCAGTACTCGGTAATCAGTTTCAGATAAGTTCAGTTAGCAAATGTTCAGTTTTAATATAAGATAAGTTCAGATTCAGAATTTAGTAAAGCATCAGTATTCAACTTCAGTTCAGATTAAGAATTAAGTAATTTTAGACTTAAGATAATTAAGTTCAACCTTCACATAAGACATTATATGATAAGTCCTCATTCAGAGAGTACCAGGATGATTCAGAGGCATCTGTTGCCGATTCAGAGGCATCTGTTGCCAATTCAGAGGTGTTAAGGCACCAATTCAGGGTGTAGTCACGCCAATTCAGAGACACCTCGGTGTCATTCAGAGGCATGTAGTGCCAATTTAGAGGTACCTTGGTACCAATTCAGGGCGTAGATACGCCAATTCAGGAGGACTTTTTATTTAATGGTGGCCAAAAATAGATAAAATCGTATGTAAAAGATATTTAAGACTAGAGCATGTCTATAATCTCATCCACGAGTGTGATGAGAGGAATTTAGATAAGATATTTATGATCCAAACACTTTGGTGTAGGCCATGAGACCTAGAGTATAGGTCTCCAGAAAAGAAAGAGTAGAAGATAAGAGTTTAATGTTCGTTTCATATTTATGATGTTCAAGAATCTTTTGTAATATTCCAGTTCTTTAGCAATGCATATTTTAGAATACTCATGCCACTTACTCTAACGACTGTTTTCCCAATGCATGGTTGGGGACGTGATGTCCGCAGGATTTGGAGCAGCGGAGGATCAAAGGAACAAGTAAAGGTCTAGGTGATCTTCAAGCTTGCCTAGTGGGGTGCCATCTACCGGGGCGTTCCAACATTTAGACATCTCTGTTTATGCTTAGTCTTGTTACCAGAGCATATTATATGAGTTGCAGTTTTTTTTATCAAGGACTATGTATGAATCAATTTTACTCAGTGCAAAGTGTTTTATTTGCTTTAATTGCAATGACTATCATGTTTGTGACACTCCCAGATAAAAAAAGTATTGCTTCCTCTCATGTATTATGAAAATCTGGGTGTTACAGTTTTATTTGTATGCGTATTACATATATGTCAGATAAGATCTTGCATTTCATTCGATGATATCAATTTTTTCTTGATATATCCTTAAGAAGAAAGAAACCCTAAATGAATGGAAATTTGGAGGTTTGTAAATAGACATCTTGATTCAATGCTATTCTTGATGTATGAAGTTTTAGTAAATGGCAAGGAAACCCTAGTTCAGCTCATTACATGGTTTCTTATATATATTCAATTATATGTGAACTGTTGAGAGAAATCCTTATTTAATGATGTTATGATGCATTGAATCCTTATGCAAGTTATGTGATAAGTGAATGTGGTAAGTGAAACCCTAAGGATAGGGTGTTCAGTGAATTAAGTATTGTGATATTAATGTTTCTCGATATGAGATGTGGTTATGCTTACTAAATTCCACAAACATCTATAATTGTTGAGATTTTGTACTCATATAGTTTTGGATGTGAGATAATTTGTTGCAGAAGTGTTATCGAAAAACATGTAAATTTAAAGAATAAACACTAGATTTAACGTGAAAAACTCCCCTTAAGATGAGAAGAGAAAAATCATAGAATATTACCAGCGAACAAGCACTATGTGATCAAGATTACAACTCACACAGTCTGGATTTAATGACCCCTAAATCTGAGTACCCCCCCTCCAACACACAAGAATAAAAGTGAGGAAGAAGATAATCACACCCAATGTGTACAAAACCTCCCTCTTAAAATTTATCTCCTCACGACGCCACTGTCATTGATGGAGCCCACTTGATATCGTTGCGGCCGCTGATTGGGTCGGACTGTTGCCACTGTAGAAACACTATGTCTTTAACCACAAACTGTACTTTACTTCAAGGCAAAGTCACTGGCCCTATCTTATCCATAAGAGGTTGCAATGTTGATGCACTCAATGTGTCACTGGAATTAGCTGCTACTTCACTACAAGGAAAAGTTGTTGACCCTCTCTATCAACCAAGAAAGCTCTACCAGTTGTTCTTATTCTTGAACGCACACTTCTACCACAGTTTACACCAACAAACAACCCAAGGGATCACACCAACCAATGGGATTATCTCCATGGCCTCCCCAATGACCTCTAATTGTAGGCTTCTATGACATATGGTTGCAACTAGGAATCTATCACCGAACCGTTAGTTACCCTCATCCTATCCCCACTAACTACAAAGTCAGTGGCAACAGGGTTTGGGCGACCGTCCATATAATAACACAATATTTCACACAAGTAATATATATGTAAAAGCAGTAACAACAAGATCTAAAAATATACTAAAAGAGGATAGAGAAGCATGTACCCATTTCTATATTCAAGTATACCCATTAGTGATTCATTTCCATATCTTAGAGCCTTGAGTACAGTGGATCTCCATTTGGCTACTGAAATTTTGAAAAACACAATATATTAATGATAAAGCATTAAGTACGCTATGAAAAGGCATGTAAACAGTTTAAGAATAAAACAAACTTGCTTGTCTAGAAACATGATCATAGTCAAGAATAAGAAACAAAGTGAGAACACTTAATGATATCATTTTATACAAAGCATGTTTTAGGTTCCTTTGTCCATTGTGTCAACATTAGGTTGCATAATGGATTTATGTACATTATATTCAAGGTTTGTCAACGTAGAATACTCAAACATGAAAGTATTAATCATAGGAACAATAGCTCAACCGAGTAATTAAGTAGCCCAACACTCCTACTAGAATACATACAAGCAAGCTAATATCATAGTAAGGTCAAGAGTAAAACATACCTGGCGAGTAGAGTACAATTTATGGTCCATGAGTAGATTCTAAAAAAGTTTCAATCCAAGGGGGACCTAAGATATGAAAGACATCATAGTGGGACTTAGATCAAAAGGGATTGATAACCTAAACATCATATGAGTAAAGTGGAGGTTTCCCTAGATCTAGGTTTCACTTAGTTCAAACAGAGTTCCAAACATGCATGCAATGATTGCACATAGTACAAGCGTCAACATTAAGGCCTAGGTCTAGGAAAACCATCCACACAATATTAGATACAAAGGTCATATCATCTCTGATTTGGAGTTAGGGAAGCATGAGACTTAGATTATCATCAATGTTTAGACAAACAAGATCATAACTAGTCACGTTAATTCCATATAATGCAATAGTGCCACATTTCCAAGTCATATGAACATAAAAAAAAATAGGATAGATCATTTTTGTATCTTGTCTAATCACATGTTAAGCTACTGATTTGAGAAAAGCAGGTCAAGTGAGTTGTATAAAGTCATATATTCATCATTTGGAAGCAAACTGAGTCGACTAGATCATTTCAATGTGCAAAGCAGGCATTTGAGGTATCATGAGTCAAACATGGGCTATCTTAGCATGAATAATTAGCCCATTAAGTAGTAAGACCTATAAAATATCATTGATTTCAATATTGCAAGATTAGATGATAGCAATCAAAGATAAGATTCAAGACTCGATAAAGTTATAACAAGCATACGCTTCAGAAGTCACCTTTTGTGTCAAGAATGAGCATTTATCTCAAAGCAAGAATTAGGGTTTCCATAGATGGTTCAATACCTACATCCTAGCAAAAAAATGAAGTAAATATACTAATTCTGGGGATTTTAAGGACTAGATGTCATTAGTGATACCTAGAGTGCATGATTGGTACTAATTTCAACACAAAGATCATAAAGTGATTTTATTTAGAAAATCAGAGAAGATGAAAGAAAAACTGGATCTTGAAACTATTTTTATTGGATAGATCATGGTCGCTAGATCAAAAATCATATATGGCATGTCCAAAAAGGCTCAAAGAGTGAATAGATAACATTTTTCAAAGAAAAACACTTCAAACAGGTGATCGTGGATCGTCAGATCCTGATCCAGTGGCTACAGAGAGGCCACACTTCCAGGTGAGAAGCCCCCCTGAACTAGGCCTACGACTACTAGGACTTTCCCCACATGGACTGCCATTCTTCTAGGCTCCAGGAATGGCTCCAACCTGCTGTGGTTGGTCACCACCCTGCACAGCTCCCCGCCCGTGATGGTCTAGCCGCGAGCCCTGACTGCTGGCCACCTCCACGTGATCCTACTTGCTCTAGCATGCGATGGAGTCTGGAGGCAAGCCTTAGAGTTCATCAGAAGGGATGGTTGGGGGTGATTGAGTTGGCGATGAGGAGATCCTCTCTAGGCACTGCTATTCCAGACAGTAGTGAGCGGGCGTGGGAGCATGCAGGTGATTGCTTGACCTTCCTTCGTGGTTGTCATCTCCATGGGCTGGTGTAGTGCTGCTCAGTACAATGACTCAAGTGAAGCATACCGAGGCCGCCTCCAAGCCACAAAAGGTTCGTCCAGCCAAAATGGAGAGATGGAGGGGAAGAGAGAGGCATGGATGCCTTGGATGCCCAACAAAGCACCCCATCATCTTCAATCTTGCACCTGGGGGAAGATGATGACAACACCTACTTTGGGACACATGGGCGGCGCGGATAGGGTAGAGGATGAGTAAGAAAAGAATAAGGGTTGGGGATGTAGGTGAGGGGTTTTATAGGTGGTGAGTCACTTGGGGTGGCTTGTTAGGGTTTGAGAGGCAGGATTATCGGCCAAAGGGCCACAATGAGTGGCGGCCATAAAATTTCCTTCCATGCTAGTGCCTCGTTGGTGTGGGCAATGGATCAAGCGGCCAGAAGGAAGTCTAGTAGGGCAGTGGTCATGGTGAAAAGAGGAGAGGAGGGTAGGTGGGGAAGACAAAGAAAAGAGGCGGAGCATCAGTGTGGGGAGCATTGATCTCTATACAAGCCTTCACGTGCACATGAGAGGATGACCACGGAGGCTAGGAAATACAAGAGGGGCTTTTCAAATCTAAGCATGGCTCCTGATAGGCTCAAAGCCCACTAGAGGAAAAAAGGCTAGAAAATAGCTCTCAACTTAGAATGTGTTCATCTCCCTCCTCTGATCCCCAACTTGGGCAAGAAAAGATGCATTGGAACCCTTGGATTAAGTTTCTTAACATGGAATTGAAGTTAGGATGGAATGGGACTAATAGTGGGGATAAAAAATGGAACTACAAATCCACAGTGTAACAAAAGCTTCAACATAAGTTAAAAGGTACATTATAACATTTAATTGATTCTAGTGCATCAATTGAGCATAGAGTGACTCACGATCATCAAATTTAAGGTGAGTTAGGTTGTTGAGCACAATTAGGTATCTGATACATCGAGGTGTGAATCAATTTGAGGAAACAGAGAACTAGGTTATCACAAAATCCTACTACAATCCTAGTCCAATTTTAAATAGTAATTAATGCCACACATAGAAAAGCATCTTCTTTCCCTTTTTGGATTTGACTCAATTGGGATTGGCAACATGAATCCAAGTCCTTTATTTCCAAATCCTAATGTCAATATGGCATGGGTCAGAATCCTTCTTTTTCCCAACAAACCCCTCCAGATAATGAGGGAGACATGGTCATAGTATCATCATTGGGAATGTATGTCACAGATCTCCAGTTTGTCTTGTGCCACCACCTTGGTCATCATTTCAGAAGCATTCTTCTCAGCATGAATCTTTTTTAAAGTCAGCAACTTCTTTTATCATATCATGAAGTCAATGATATCTCACATTGATGTGCTTTGTCTGTGCATGATGCATTGTGCTCTTGCTCAAATCACTAGCACTCTGACTATCACATAAAATAGTTGGATCAACTTGATTCATGCCCAACTCACTTAGAAATATAACAATCTAGCGTATTTCTTTTCCTGCCTCCATTAACGCATTGTGCTCTACCTCTATTGCAGAAAGTACAACACACTTCTACAACTTGGACTTCCAAGATATTACTACCCCTACAAAAGTAAAAACATACTCAGAGGTAGACTTCTTGTGATCAATGTCACATGCCATGCCAACATCAATGAAGCCTTTCAGAACAGGTTTAGAACCACCAAACATCAAACATGTCTGCTAGTGCCTTGTAAGTATTTGAAGATCCACTTGACCACCTCCCAATGATCTTTCCCAGGGTTTGATAGAAACATGTTCACAACACCAACTGCATAAGAAATATCAGGATTGGATACACACCATTGTGTACATCAAAGTCCTCACAACAAAAGAATATGAAATCTTGTCCATCTGCTCCTTATCCTCATAAGTAGATGGGTATGACTTCTTACTTAGCTTGAAATGATATGATAGTGGAGTATTCATGACTTTAGACTTTCTCATATTAAACCTCTTTAGAATCCATTCAACACAACTTTATTATGACAAACACAACATGTGCTTCTTCCTATCATGTGTAATCTGCATCCCCAAAATCTGTCATGCTGGTACCAAATACTTCATCTCAAATGCTTTAGAAAGCTCTGTTTTCACTTTCCTCATAAAACTAATATCATGTCCCTCTATCAACATATCATCCACATAGAGTATTAGAATAATGAAGTTCCCAATGGGGAGCCTCCTAATATAGACACGTGGATCTGTACTTGTCTTCTACTCATCACTCTATATGAAAAAATAAAACTTGTTATACCACTGTCTAGGAGCCTGTTTCAACTCGTACAAACTCTTCTTTAATCTACAGACTAAGTGCTCCTTCCCCTTGACTTGAAAAACTACTAGCTACTTCATATATATCTCCTTATCTACGTCACTATGAAGAAACTTTGTATTCTCATACATCTTCTTAAGATCCTAATCTAGGCTAGAAACCAAGCCTAGGACCAATCTAGTAGAAGTCATGTTCACAATAGGAGTCATTAAAATCCACTGTTGGTATTTGACCAAATCCCTTGACAATTAGTCTGGCTTTGTATCTGATATACTTGATATTATCATCTCTCTTCATCATGTAGACCCACTTATTCTTTAGTGCTCTCCTGTCCTTGGGAAGTGCCACAAGCTCATAGGTTTCATTCTTCTCCAAAAAAGACATCTCCTCCTGCATTGCCTGATGCCACTATGCCATGTCTCTATGAGTATGTGCCTTTGAAAAAGTCTTTGGATTCCCTTGATTAGTAAGAAGAAAATATTGAGATGTCAAATATATATATGAAGGATGACAAACTCTATCAAACCTCCTCATATGATGCTCTGAGGACTCTACCCGATGATGTTCTTGCCCCCTATCCAGAGAGTGAACCACTCATTTGTGCATTTGGAACATAAACTCTTGATGTGCTATCATTTTGCTACCCAGGGTGATATCATGTTGCTCTTCTTTTTCATATGAAGATTGCACTTGTGAAGAAGCTAAAGCAATCCTCATATTCACCATCAGAACAACTTTCACTTGATCCTGCATCCTCTGCATCATCACTCTCAGGCTCGATCACTATCTGACTCTCACAAAAAGTCATATCTGTGTATTTGCTCATGATATTTTTTACAAGATCCCATAACCTGTAACCAAAATGTCAATCTCCATAGACACGAAAGATACATGGTACAACTTTACTATCGATCTTTTATCTCTTTTTCTTTGAAACATGTGCATAAGCCTTGCACCCAAATAATCGCAAATGAGCATAAGAAGCATCCTTGTCTGTCAATACCTTCTCATGTATATCAAACCCCAAAGGAAGTGATGGAGATCAATTATCATATAGAAGACAATACTCACTTCCTTGCCCTAGAATGTCTTTGACAATTCTGCTGCCTTCAACATGCATCTGACTTTCTCCATAATAGTATGATTCATCCTCTCAGTTGTACCATTGTGCCATGGTGTTCCAGGATCTATCCTCTCATGTCGTATGCTATGATGTGCAAAATAGTCTTGGAACTCCCTAGAGGTGTACTCTCCTCCATTGTCCATGCGGAGACACTTCAACTTTTTCTCTGTCTTCCACTCCATAATGGCATGAAATTTTTAAAAATACTAAAAGACATGATCCTTGGTCTTCAGTAAGTAGACCCATACTTTCTAGATGCATCATTAGTGAATGTGACAAAATACTTATTGCCACCCAATGAAGCCACCTCAAATAGATCGCAGACATCCAAATGAACCAATTGCAGAAGATTTGACTTCACCTTTGATGTTGTTTTGAAAGAAACTTGCTGATGCTTTCCTATCTAAAATGCATCACATGATCTCAAATTAGTGTCCTTGCCACAAGGAATCAATCTCTGCTTTGAAAAAACCTTTAGGCCCCTCTCACTCATGTGTCCTAATCATCTGTGCCATGGATGCCTAGTGGTCCTCAATTGCATGTATACAACCATCTTTGAGCACTTTAAGTTGGATTTTCAACATTATGTGATACAATTTGCCCCATACAATAACCAAAGACCCTTTGGTGATCTGACATTTGCCACCACAAAAATCTAGATGACAACATTCTCTATCAAAGAATGAACCAAATATCAAACTCATCCGCAAATTTGGAGCGTGATAAACATCCTTGAGTGTGAGCGTGCAACTGACACTTGACTAGGAAAAAATATCTCCAATTATAATAATTATAGAGAAGCCAGAATTTCCCATATTCACCATCTGAAAGTCTCCCTTTCTGTATGAAGCGAAGAACTCCTTACTTGATGAAGCATGATTAGAGGCTGCAATATCCACCACCTACTTTGAATCATCATCCTCATCATGCAAACATTGCTCCTAAACTATAAAGATCACATTTTCATCATCATCCCTATCATATGAAATTGTCACTGTAGTATTCTTGTCGTCATCCTTTTGTCTTTGGCTTCAAACTTATGTTTCTTTTTCTAAATCTTGCAATCCTTTTTAAAATGACATGGCTTGCTGTAATCAAATCATCATCTACTCTTTGATTTGGATCTTCCATAACACTTCCCATGATCCTAGGATTCACCACGACTCTGAGATTTGTCACAGTCTCTCGCTCTATCAGCATCCCCGCTCTCTATGAAGTGCACATTTGATTTATTATCAAATGGGCTCGTCGTCCAGTCTCTTCATTCTGTAGATTGTTCTTCACCTAATCAAGTGTCAACTTGTCTTTTAGTATAGAATGGATGACTTTCACAACAAGCGTCTCCCAACTATCAGGGAATGATCCCATAAGAAGTAGTGTCTGGAGTTCATCATCAATAACCTTCTTCAAGGACCCCGGTTGATTCACAAGATTTTGGAATTTATTTAGACGCTCGAAAATGCTTTTACCATCTTGATACTTTAGGTTCACGAAGTTCCTGATCAAGAAAACTTTATTTGTGGCAATCTTTGACTCATATAATTTCTTGAGCTACAAAACTTTGGCATTGGCCTCCTCTTATATGTGATGAAACACAAAAATATTGAGCCACTTTCACAATGTTCTGATGGTCTTCCTGTTTAATTTCTTCTAGTCTATATTAGACGTACTCTCTGAATTTTGTCCCTCTATCAGATCATACACATTTTTGCAATAGAGAATAGCCTCCATCTTGAATTTCTAAATTTATCTATTTGTACTCATTAATTTTATCATCACATCTTCATGCTTTCCCATCTGCACTTGTATCTGCAACCTATGCTCTGATACCACCGATTGGGATGTTGTGCTGATACGATTATGGATGTGATGAGAATTTATTGTAGAAGTATTATCGACAAGCGTGTAAATCTAAAGAAAAAATATCAAATTTAACGTGGAAACTCTCCTCAAGCTAAGAAAAAAATACCACAGGCAATACCGACCAACAAGCATTATGTAATCAAGATTACAACCCACACCGCCTGGTTTTGATTACCCCTAAATCTGGGTAAACCCCCCATCACACAAGAATAAAGATGAGGAAGAAGAAAATCACACCCAATGTGTACAGACCTTTCCTCTTAACTTTATCTCCTCATGAGTCGTTGTCGCTGTTGGGCCCATTTGATGCCACTACGACCACTGACTGGGTTGGATTGTTGCCACTATGACAACATGTAACTGCCAACCACTACTTTACTTCAAGGCAAAGTTGCTAACCATTTCTTATACACAAGAGAGATGCACTGTCGGTTCACCCAATATGCCACCGACGTCAGTCACTACTTTGATTCAAGATAAAGTCGTGAACCCTCTCTTATCAACTAAAAAAACTCTACTAGTTGTTCTTTTTCTCTGGAGCTTCTAACATGGAAGGCACACACCAGTAACAAACAACTAGAGAGATCACACCAACTGATAGGATATCCCCATGGCCTCCTGAATGACCTCTTTATAGGCTCAATGACATGTAGTTACAACTAGAAATCCTATTACAATTCTTAGTCTAATTCCAAACAGTAATTAATGCCGAACATAGAAAATCATCTTGATTTGACTCGTATTGGGATTTACGTCATATATCTAAATCTTTTTATGTCCAAATCCTAATAGTAGGACATGGACCAGAATCCTTCTTTATCCCAACAATACCAACTGTCGCCATCAAGGATAATAAACTTATTGGCTTTCTAGCCCAAGTTATACATTAAACAAAACCGCAAATGGGAGACTTTCATAGAAGAATATGTCAGATTCGAGGTGTCACTAGTTATAGAGAAACTTTTTCTTTTTTATTATATAATTAAACTTTTCGGGAGTAGTGTGCATTCTTACTGACAACCACCATAACAATAATTTTTTATAAATACCTGATTACATATTGTGACCTAAGGTTGGGTGGCCCACGAGGGCTTTGATCCACCCACCGTGCTTGACCCACCCAAACAAACGAGTTTCTTACATTCTCAGCTTGTTCACTGAAGCGAAGACAGACAGGAATTCCACTTTCAGTATAACTTTGCTGGGGATACCGACAGAAATATATGCCAGACACGTTTAATACTACTATGATAGTGAGATTTCTCTACACCATTTTATGTTTTTGTCAGCTTTCCACCTGTGAAATCACTTTACGCATTAGGAAAAAAGATCTCAACTTTCTCTGACATAGAAAACCAGTTCTATGTATTTCGTGACAATTATTCGATAGCCAAACCATAACTGGGGATTGACGTGTCTACTTCTCTAAATTTAGAGTTAAGACGATGACAGATATACGGTGACATCACAAGGGATGTAAAATTTTGATAGAAAGTTATTATACATTCAATCTGTTCGTGCAGTCCCCAGGAAGAGAGAGAGAGAGAGACTGATACGGCTGGTAGCAAGCAGGAACAAGTACAGTCAGAGTTATCGCCACGTCTCAAGGGTTGGTGATCCATGGTGCTTGGATTACTTCAAACATTAGCTAGAATCCATATCCAATTGCTTCATTCTGCGTGCGCGTTTTCCATGTCCTGGTTACGCAGTTGGAAGATTCTTCACAAGCTCCATTCAAGGCCATTCGATGCCATTCAGTACCAACACATGGACACGTTGGATTTCACTGCTACAATAAAGTTGTCAACCTTTCTTCTTCAATCCTTCCAGCGCCAACTCGTATTGGTTTCTAGCTGGCTGCTACTGCTATCTAGTTGAAAAGGCCACATATATACTGCCATGTGTACGTCTCCCACGCAGTTCCTTATATGGCTAGCTCGATCAATACCATCAAGTTGGAAGGCATCGTCCAAATGTTGTCAGTATATATGTCGTTTCACTGGAAAAAGAATGCAAGAGCAGTACAGTGATATGGCGTCGATACTGCGTCTTGAGTTTTCGCTGCGATCTCCCAATGCAATTGATACAAGTTGTTAGAATATATATTATACACACATGATACGTATTTATGTACGTGGTTGGTCGCCGTTTATCTATTATGTCGTGGTGTTATCTGGATAGCGAATTCAAATGCTTTCATGCTGCGCTTTTTTTTTTTCACTCCTTGATTTCTCTACCACAAGGGCCACAACTAATTACCCAACAAGCTTCATTTGTCAGCTTTCAGCAAATCTTTCATTCCCCTCATGCCTGCAATAGCACTTCTTTATGGTGTTGACCAATAATAGTGAGCGGGATTTGGTGGTTAAGATGACAAAGTGTGAGTTTACAGTCGTTTGTATGATCACACTTTCATACCAAGTTAGCTTGACTCTAACACAGACAAACGGCCAGTGATGGTTAACAAATACGCAAGCCTGCTGCCATAAGAGTCTAAAAATTAATCAGAATATCGAGGGATGGCAACACTGTGATACGGGAAAGGGCTTGTGACCTTCCATCTAGGAGAATGGCACGTTATCCGTACTGTTGCACTAGAGAAGCAAATGCCAAATGGGTTTCTTTATTCTCTTCCTATCTGCGACAGAGACAACTAACCGAATCACCACATTCTAACAAAACAGGGCGCCAGTCAGGACAGGGGTAAAAAGCTCGGACCTAAAGCCTGATTACAAAACCCGGACTGAGTTAGACCGGATATGTCCAATCATCGAGATTATCCCGACTAGAGTAATCATATTTTTGTTTGACAAATCAATCTCATCATTAAATTGGACTGAACTTGTATTTTTTTAGTCTGACTGATAAAACACAATATACAAAAAAACAGAGCCAAATTAGGACTGGATTATGAAATCCTGCTGTTAGCAGGACTGAGTCAACCCAAATATCATGATAATGGAACCCAAAATCGGATCATTTTAAGTTTTTGAACCAAACACGCATTTGACAAATCGGACTGGATCGTGCTGACGTGACATAGACGTGGCATAATAAGACAAGCCGAAATCCAGCTGATATCCCGAATCAAACGGAGGCAAAGAGCTCGCTTTGGTTTGGTGGAATGGGAAAGCATCGCGGCAGCTATTGTGCACCGTCCCATTGTGCATTGACCTGGTCAAACTCCAGTACCTTCAAATTCAGGCAGTGTATCGATGACTGCCAGAGTTTGTTGCTCACATGGAAGAGTATTTCAATCCAAGCAGTCTCTATTATTGAAGTCTCTTTTCTTTAGAAGTCCTTTCAGTCCTTGTTATATCGTCTTGTTTAACATACAAACCATGAGTTTGTTGCCATGAGGACTGCAATTCTTGGTCATCTAGATGTATAGAAATGCCAGTTGCATCTGCAAGGTTGTGTCACAATTCATCAGTTACTTGCACGTTAGCTAGATTCCAAATCCGATTTGGTTCATATTACGATCGAGTTCCTTTCTTCTTGATTGAGAAGTTAGAAGATTCCTGACCTCCCTAGTCTCCAACGGGGGTTATTCATTACGAACACGAAAATGATTTGGTAACATGCGGTTACCATCAAGCGCAGCTCACGCATAAACCAGAAGGTGGTTTTGAAAATTTTTGAGAAGTTTTGCCTTTTTTAAGGTGATTTTGGTAGGTGGGCAATGGGTGACGTGACGAGGTTTAATTGTATAGGTAAATAGATGTTATGTAATTGATAAATAAATTTGTTTTCCTTATAACTTTTGAACCGTGGTGAATTTTTTGACGAAATAAAAATCATTAGATTCGTTATGAAAAATACATTCCAACAAGACTAATATTGATATATTTTTAACAAAAACAATATAAAAATAATATGAATCGGTTATTCTTGATGTCAATTAACCATCTTTGGGTGTCATTAGCCATTTATGGGTGCCAATAAGTTATTTGGGTGTCATTATATTTGATTGTTGATACCTTATTTGGGCATCATTTTAAACTTATGGGTGTCAATGAATCATTTTGGGCGTCAATTACCTTATTTGGGTTCTGTTAGCCATTTGCGGGCGTCGTTATAATTTTAGGTGTCAGTGAACTATTTTAGGCGTCAATCGAGGTTTAATTGGATAGGTAAATAGAGGTTATATAATTGATCAATAAATTTGTTTTGCTTATAACTTTTGAACCGTGGTGAATTTTTTGACGAAATAAAAACCATTGGATTCGTTATGAAAAATGCATTCCAACAAGACTAATATTGATATATTTTAAATAAAAAATATAAAAATAATATGAATCGCTTATTCTTGATGTCAATTAATCATCTTTGGGTGTCATTAGCCATTTATGGGTGCCAATAAGTTATTTATGTGTCATTATGTTATTTTGATTGTTGATACCTTATTTGGGCATTATTTTAAACTTATGGATGTCAATGAATCATTTTGGGCGTCAATTACCTTATTTGTGTGTCGTTAGCCATTTGTAGACATCGTTATAATTTTAGGTGTCAGTGAACCATTTTAGACGTCGAATAATCATATTTGAGTGTCATTTGCTATTTATGGGTGTCATTAACCATTTGTGGGCGTCATTATAATTTTAGGTGTCATTAAACCATTTTAGGTGCCAAATAACCATATTTGGGTGTCATTAGCCATTTATGGGTGTCATTGGTCATTTGTGGGCGTCGTTATAATTTTAGGTGTCATTGAACCATTTTAGGCGTCAAATGACCATATTTGGGTGTCATTAACCATTTATGGGCGTCATTAGCCATTTATGGGTGTCATTAGCCATTTGTGGGCGTCGTTATAATTTTAGGTGTCATTGAACCATTTTAAGCGGCAAATAACTATATTTGGGTGTCATTAGCCATTTATGGGTGTCATTAGCCATTTGTGGGCGTCGTTATAATTTTAGGTGTAAGTGAACTATTTTAGACATCAAATAACTATATTTGGGCGTCATTAGCCATTTATGAGTGTCATTATCTTATGTGGGCACCATCTTTATGCTTTTGGGTGTAAATGTACTATTTTGGGCGTCAATTAACTATTTTTGGGTGTTAAAAATAATTTATGGGTATGAGCACCATAGTTGGTTGTCAATTAACCTATATATATCATTTTTTATTTTTTTAATCTAAAAAATATGTCAATATTAGGTTTTTTAGATTGCATTTTTTGTAACCAAACCAACGGTTTTTGTTTAATTAAAAAATTCATTACGGTTTAAAAGTTATAAGCGAAACAAATTTATTTGCCTTTTACATAATTCTAAAAAAATGGCTCAATCACCAACTATCACGTGGTGGCAGTTTGGCAGCGGTTTCACCCACGTTTGAGACCGCGCGTGAGGCCGCGTGAGCGTCATGGAATCTAAATCCTTACGAACACACATTTGGCTATTCTACACACATTATGTCAACATATACCTTAATTTGTCAACATATTCCTTAATTTGTCAGATTTCAACTTCTACCTGGCGGCTACTCTTTCATTTTCCACACGAAATTGTCAGAGTACGGTGGCATTCTCGGAAGTGGACCGTCTTCTTCTCATAGCCACTCCCACAGTACATAAGTGGGCCAATCTTCCTCTGTGGCTCGATGCGATCGAGTTGGGATGTCATCGTCAACGTGTTTGTCATCTCCGTCGTTTTAAATGAAAGTCATACCTTGAAAAGGATATCGACCGCTAGTTGGATTCAGGGAGCCAAATAATCTTGTACCAATGAAGTGTGTCTCTATGTGTCAACAAATATCTAGAGTCAATGTTACCGTTCAAGCCACAGAATATTGGACGCAGGAGAGCTACAGACCTATCACATTGCATGGCCTCGGCTAAAATAGTAAATAGCCGAATAAATTCGTGATGGGTGAAGAGCTTGTATTTTCACCACTTAGTGCGTTGATATTTATTGACGTCACATTGTGGAGTCAAGTACAACTTCTCTGCACTAAATCTGCATTTCAGTTTACTATGTCAACACCATCACTTGCTCTCTCCGTCTCGTTAGTCGCTACTCTGACACCAACATTATGAAGTTCATCCTTAAACTAGGTTTTCCTCAGCAAAATGTATGAAATTAACTTGTGAAAATTTCAAGCTTAAAGATTAAAGAATGCATTATACGAGGTACAATCCAAACATGTACATATAAATCAATCATCAACCCAGTCAACATAATCAAGAACCATAAAGAAAATATAAAATGCAAGAGAAGACTTAACAAAGACGACCGTATATTATATATAGTACCTTTAAAAGATCACAAAAGTTTGTTTTTCTCTCACAATCTCACAACTTACAAATAGAAGCCCTAAAACACTCTCATTCTATCCCATTTTTGGCACAATTTTTAGTTCATGTACCATATGACATTAGTCTTAATAATGCAACCTACCTTTGATAGTTAAAGATTAAATTAAAAGATATGGTCAAACATGATAAACTAGACTGAGAGCATAAGACTAAACTATACAATTTTATTTAGGACATGATAAGGCCGAACTGTATAAGGGAAGATAAAATTAAGTAATATCTTTGACTCTGAATATTACATTGGCCGGGAAGACTTTCAAATATTACAAGATAATATACATTAACCTAAAAGTATAGGATAAGAGCCATTACTCAACGTACGATGTTCATGTCAGATATTATCTAATGAAGTGTATTTCTTTAACATTTTTTTCTCTCTCATTTACTTCTTCTATGCTTACATCATTACAAGCACCCTACTAATCTACACATGCACATCATACGTGTTCATGCTTATCTTCTTGAATCCTCAATGTGAGAGCTCCTAAACTTGAATAATTTGATAATTTCACCGCTTACTATGCGGTTGGAAGAAGTGCTTCGGTGCTTCCTTCATACTTGACACTCCATGCATATATTTGAACCTACTCTGAGAAACACCTTCTTGACCGTGCAATGTAGTTTGTTCAACCATATCTTCTTTACTCTGATATGTTGCAGCTTAAAGTTTGTGACTATTAAACTTTTTAGGTGAATTTGCATCCTCACACGTGATTGCACCTAGAAGTTAAGTATATTTTGCACTATCCATGCTCATGACACCCCCTCACATACTAATACTTCATACATGCAACCATCATTGGTAGAACTCCCATTTACTAGCTCACCTTTTGGTTAAAACTTATTCAACCACCCGATATGACCCATTGGACTATAACCCTATCTCGAGCACATCATCAACATATTCCAATGTGCCTTCCTTCCTTACAGATGCATACATCACAATCCAAGAAACCATACAAAGTTGCCACATACTAAACACACCCTTACTCTCCCTAAAGGTTGATTTTGAAAAGGATTTTGAGAACATTCTCCAATGCCTAAAAGACTACGGTTTTCCTAAGAGATGGAAAACTTGGATGCATTCATGTTTAGTACTTGCACTTTTTTTGTTAACTTTAATGACTCTACATTCAGCTACTCAAGAGCTCAAATGTCCTTTGTCAAGGTGACCCCTTATATTCATATCTTTTCATCATTGCCACATCCATCGTGGTCCATTTTATTAAGCTTGGCACACAACATTGTCTTCTAGACTGCCCATTGGGATGTCATAACAACATTATCCAATATGTTGATGATATAATTATATTCATCAAACCTGATGACAATTTGATCAGAAAAATCATCATGATTCTCCTCATCTTTTCATACCTCTATAGACTCATGATTAATTCCGCATGTCTACCATCATTGGTAGTCATGTTAATCTCTCTGACAAGGATAAATTCCAAATTGTTTTTGGTTTTTCTACCGACTCCTTCCTCATTACTTATCTCAATTTTCCACAATCCCCATGGAGGATTCAAAGACATATAATATGCAACTTTTCATGTGGAAAAATAATTTTCTTTCACTTGTTGGCCGACTTACTCTACTCAACCCATCAATGACTCCTCTCATTACTTATGACCTCTAGCTGATGCATTCCACCCCCTTTAACAGTTATTAAGCGTATCAACAAAATTCATAGGACCTTTCTTTGGGATCACCATAAGAAGAGTTCACATGTCAACAATTGGGATACCATTTGTAGTCCAAAGTCTTTTGGAGGTTGGGGTATCACCAATCTCAACATACACACACTTTTTATCATTAAAAAATCATGGCATCCTTTTGCCAGAGAGATCACAAGTTATGGGCCAGTATCATTAGCGATGAATACTATAAATGCCAATACCCATCATGCAACATCCTATTTCATTGCTCATCCCTCTTTAGAAGCACATTTTAAAAACTATATACATTATCCAAAGTGTTATACACAACCTACCACACCATAGGTTACATATCTATTTTTGGCAAGACACATGGTGGCACCTATATGCCATCTTACTAACCAAAGAACAATTTCGGACAAGCTAAAACACATTACCACACAAGATCATCGACTCTCCTAGGTTCACATAAATACACCAATTCAACAACACTAATATATCTAGTTTTTCCACCACTAGAGTCGATGATATACTGAAACAACTGGAAACTAACACACAAACTGCCATTAACTGGATTGGGGGTCCTAGATACACCACAAAAGATGCATATCACTTCTACACATATAAAGTACACAAAATCCCTCATAAATTCATGTGGAGTGTCTACTTCCTTCCTAAGATGCATCTTGTTTTATGGCTCCTTTGGAAAGACAAAATCCCACTGATACACAATTTAGGAGGATATGATTCTAGGTACCATCAATATGTTTAATGTACCATCATAGAGGAGAATAAAATCAACACTTATTTTTCACGTCATAAGGCGAGATATATTTGGATACACTACACTATTGTCAGCATTATTAATGCTAACACCAATCTTAATATGGATCATAGATTACTATATAATATGTGTCATTGAACAACATCACTAAAAACCAAACCTTTTCTTCTACCATCATTTGGCCTATCTGGATGGAAAGAAACAAAAGAAAGTATGTCAAAAAAATAACAAGTAGATACCAATCCATTCATAATTTTCTCACATACTACAATGACTTCCTTCTATGTAGATGAAACATGTATAGGATGCATTCTGGAAATCAAGACCACTCCAATAAGCGAAGGAATCAATAATGGACAACAAATCATCACCATGGACCAAATCTTTGAAGATGCTAACAAGAACTAGGATATAATTTCAATACTATCCTTGATATATGTTTGTGAGGCATGTATAAGAGGTATCCCCATGTTCCATCTCTGATATATGTTTTTTCTATCCTTGATATATGATATATGGTTAATAGGCACCACTAGTGCTCATCTATCACCGTATGATGCCATTATATGTATATATACGTATCACCACTTCGTGTGGTTGTATAGGGGCTATTTTATATATCTAAGGATTATAAAAAAATGATCCATTGGACTAGGTGTCATTAATTATTACTAACCCACTGTGGTTTACTTTCACAACACCGCCTTGATTTGATATTCTACAACTAATGGATTTAAGTGTCCTATCAAATAATTGATCTCTCTTGACTCCATGTACATGTCAGATCCCCTATAATGGATGATATGCTCAATCATAAATATTATATGAAACTATTTCGATTCTGACAACTTTCCAGAGTCTAACTTCGACCAGGTGAGTGTTGGGTTTTAGGGGAGACAGAGAAGGCAGCGGAAACAAAAAAAAATTTTCTCCCCAAACCCATACCGAGGAAACGCGTCAACGTCTATATAATAGGAAAGGATGGTTTGCGGAATCATACCTTGTCCCGAGGCTTGCTCGATGACAATACCTCACGCAATGCGCGGTCTTCAACTCCGGACTTCGACGGCGTCTGTGCAGCTCCTGGTCGCACCGGGACTGACAACTCCTACTCGAATCGGACTGTCGGATGACAGTTGTCCTCCTAAGCGGCAGTGTCCTCCCGCCTCTGTAGTAGTCCACACGAACTACTAAACTCCTTTAGTAATCAATCTAAACATTGCTTTGTGGACAAAACTCCTCTTCCAGGTTAAATCCTATGTGTGTGACCCTGCAGGTCCATTTCACGTTGGCAGTGAAAGTTCATAACACTTATGACTTCACAAGCAAAGAGCGGTGCCTAGTCACACATCAGTGCTACCCAAGTGAAAGTAGAAAGTTGGAGAACAACTTTCATCCTACAATCCGTGAATGGTGTTACAACGAATGTATAATTCCTTTGTCGCTGATATCCCGAATGAACTCGAGGCATGGAACAATCATCCTGTCAACGTTCATTCACTTCCTTGATCTCAGAGTAGATTGGAAGAGATATGTATGACATCAGTATCATATACTGATTCACACATGCGTGCACGCCTTTCTCAATCCTACTCATCAAGTGGTCATGGATACCATACTCCCTCAGGAGGGACAAATCCCATATCTATCACTCACCCCTCAAAAGCCCCATGTGTCAAAGCCACCCAATCATCACCTTTATAACAACCCATGTTTCAGGAATGCGTTTGATGATGTCAAAGTGTGCCCAACGACATGTGTTGAGTGCAGTGATTTCAGGTCTAAGAATCACACTCACCACCATCACTGTGAGTACTGACTGTGACTACCATCTCATGGTTCCATGTGTCAAACTCACGGTGGGTCTGTCCGGTACACTTGTTCTCTAACAAGTACCTATGTGTTTGGTTTGATATCTCTATATCATGACTAATGAGATTCTGTCATCAACCAACACCACAATCTAGTCTTGTGTGTCATTGCTATCTATCTACCTTCCACAATGACATCCGACTAGGGACATATCAAGAATGTACAAACTCTTAGCATCCGTATGATCTCATCGTTCAGGTCATGAACCTGAAGGCATACACCATTGAGTACTGTCATTCTCTAGACATTCAATCTGTTCTATCACTATCTCATATGACTGAACCAGAAAGAATTGGAAGCTTGCCTTTGATGTTTATCAAATCAATCTTAATGTATCCCACCAATCATCCCATGATTGGCTCTCAGGGCATACATACCAACAGACTCCCACTTGCACTGCGAGCCAATCACTCTTGAATCATATTCACAGTGATCTTCAAACATGTCCCACATGTTATTGTGCTCTTAGTGCGAACATAGTGAGTAATGACAACACCTTGCCAAAGTCAGTATAAATTGCATGTCTCGCATCTCTTCGCTATACGTCATACGTATGAGATGGAGTTGCCGTAATATGCGATCTAGTATTCCTTTGCTAACCTTTAGCCATATTGCATGATCAAGGATTCCAGACTTATCATCAATGAGTGGAATATAAGTTCATCCTATGAACTTTCAGATCCATATAGTATCCACTGCTGTTCACTAACACATAGATACTCGGCATTTCCCTTTTTGAATGGCTTTATTGGAACATTTCCAATTATCAACAAACATTCTCTTTTATACATCTTATGTATATTTTGCGATTAATTTTCTGTCCTTTCGGAAGTTCGCATCAATGTAACTCTTTACATTAAACTCTTCCTTATCTCCATAGAACTAGTACTTCACAAGCACTTATCAAGTTCTCATGGTATTCCAGTAACCCTTACTGGAAGTAGACAGACATCCACTCGTCATGTTCTACATACGAGTTATCAGGATGAGCACATCATATTGCCATGTCCTACATACAAGATGATGAATGCATTTTATTCTTGCCATGTCATACATGCAAGATAATGGGATGATTACATACATGATAGATCCATATCTATTCTTAGTGTTCCCATTCTTCATAAGAATTGGACACTTGGCCTTGGGATACTAACTCCATATAACATGGACAAGTTTTCTCCCACTGAATCTGTGCATACTGAACACTTCAGTACAGATTGCCAATGTATGCTCTCTCTTTCCAGGTCAAGAGATTTTCGAGAACTATCTCTATAGATCTCTATTCCTATCACATAGGAAACATCTCTATTCTTCCTTCAAGATAATTTCCACATTTGGATTTCCAATCTAGAACATTTCCATTTCACATCAATATGTGGAATGTGAATACGCTCCCACTAATTCACAGATCCCTTCTTTATCTTTGACATATCAGTCAAACCCTTTGACTATATCATCAAAATAAAGATCCAATTTTGAGTTGCTTGTACTCAATCAATCACATTGATTAGTCCATTGTAACTTATAGACTTCATTTGCATTAGTGGATTCATAAACCTTATAGGCTGTGTCACGTACACATCCTGGTTTTATTCCTCATAGGAATGCGGTTTTAGTATCCATATGCCAAATGTCTTAGCCATTAAGTTGCAATCAACAAGCATCATCCTTCTCAAAATGTTATCCATGTGTCTTAACACTTAAGACTCATATGCACTTATGGATATGATCCAATGAGTGCTACCATCAAGGTCATACCTTATGGTTCACATGGAATTCATTTAGGATGTAATGGTTTTTAAACCATAACTCAAGATTCGGTTCCTCATATTCATCTTGATAGTTGACTCATCACATGAACAACTAATCACATAGATAATTGAGGTGTATCTATTAAAGATATAAGAACTCACAACCCTTGTGATTCTTAATTTCTTTTATTAGTGTGGGGTATTCATTTTATTAAGAAGAATTCAGTTATTTGATAATCATTCTCTAACTCCTTAGAGTATGATTCCTTCTTGATTCAGACATCACCATGCCTTAATCATGAGTTTACTATGATACACTATCATAATCACTCATAAGGATCTCAAACATTTGGTCCAAGTATTTCATTCATTGATCTCATCAAGAATTAATACTTTACCAAATTTGTACTTCATTTATGATAATCTTGAACACTTCAAGATATTCATATTGGTATTTCTCTAAACACCATTTGAAGTATTAGCATTTATTCCAATAGGTATGTAAATACATCACATGTATTATGCCTAATAGGATAATCACTCTCCCACTACATTAGTGAAGATTGATTAATCATGTCCAAGATATTCATGTCCCTTACTGGTTCTCTAACCAAAAGAGTCTAGTTTTATCCATCACATGGAAACTAGAAATGAATTTCTCA
Source organism: Alisma plantago-aquatica (assembly GCA_963693085.1). Lineage (NCBI taxonomy): Eukaryota > Viridiplantae > Streptophyta > Magnoliopsida > Alismatales > Alismataceae > Alisma > Alisma plantago-aquatica. The sequence continues at coordinate 78,124,902 of OY856412.1, read as the reverse complement.
TGATTAATGCTAATTAAATTGTTTGAGTTATCTATAACTTTTAGGTATCGTCTTATCTTATGCATATCAAATATCACAAGATAAATAAGGCATTTCCACAAAGATCACATCTTTATAAATTGAAACATCTCTTTATTAATTGCCATCATTGTCATACTATATGCAAAAATAAAGTGTTTCTATCTGTTGGCAAGTATAAAATAGCAGTTCATAACTGTATTATATGCCTTATTGGCTGAAAATAAACTAAAGTATTCCTATCTATAAAGGCAACACTTGCCCTAAGTAAGAATGCTTTACACTTTACATCTTGATATCATATATCTCAAAAAAGTGTTACAAGTTTATTTACATGACACCTTCAAGTAGATGCTTCAGTCGCCTCCATCTTCTTTTGTTCTTCCAAGTAGAGAGGACAATTCCTTTTCCAATGTCCTGGCTTTTGACAATGGTGACAATTTCCTTTCTTGTTCACGCCTCCCTTGGCCTTAAGACCTGAAGATGGCTTGGACTCCTGGCTAGCTTCAGAACCTTTCTTAGCTTTGCCCTTGCCCTTGCGCTTGGACTTGCCTTTCTTGCTCGTGATCACCATCACAGACTTAGGCTTGCCCTTCTTCATTTGTAACTCGGCTGTCCTCAACATGCCCAACAACTCCGACAGTGGCCTATCAAAGTTGTTCATGTTGTAGTTCATCACAAACTGACTGTAAGATTCTGGCAACGATTGCAGTATCACGTCAGTAGCCAACTCTTGGCTCAGTGGAAATCCCAGTCTCTACAGGTTCTCCACATACCCAATCATCTTGAGTGTGTGAGGACCAACTGGATCTCCTTCTGTCATGACGCACTTGAACAGCGCCCTAGAAACATTGTACCTCTCTTGCCGTGCCTGATCTTCATACATGTTCCTGAGATGCAAAATCATCTCTATGACAGCCATGTTCTCATGTTGCCTCTGCAACTCATGGTTCATTGAACATAGCATCAAGCACTTTGCATCAATGGCATCATCAGAATGCTTCTTGTAAGCATCCCTTTCTGCCTTTGGTGCATTAGGAGCGGGTTCCTCTGGAATTAGAGTATCCAGGACATAGAGCTTGCGCTCTTGAGTGAGAACAATTCTCAATGTCCGATACCAGTCGTGGAAGTTTGTCCCATTTAGCTTGTCCTTGTCAAGGACCGATCGCAAAGAAAAGTTGTTGTTGTTTGTTGCCATTTGAACTACAAAAAGGAAAATATGCAATTTTAGTCCAAAACTCATTTTTGACTTATTTGATTGATTTGAAAGTTTAACGATATAATTAGGCCTTTAATTAATTATCGCTCCCACTATTTTAGTTCAAATTGATAGCCCTCACCATCAATTCGGAAGATTGCAGCGTACAACCTTCTAGTGCGCAAGATCCTGAAATCCTCTAAGTCATGGACCAGCTACAGCTGTCACCCACAACATAGATCTCTCAGGTAGGCAACTTTTGCCAATTGCATCATATGCAACTCTTGATAAGATGTCATATACAACTCCTTGCAATGATCATCTCCATGCCTCAAGGTACTAGATCCCATCTAGATCACCTTGTTAAGTCCGACCCAAAGCAAACACGATGAATATGCACCCTGCTAGGGCAGACCCAGACATTCATCCTTCACGCTTCCACGAGATAGACGGTGCACCACGCTAGGGCGTGCCCACACTTGGTCGATCAAGCTTTTCACGTGTGTCGCATTTGGAAGGCATCTAAAACTTAATATTTTAATGAGGGATTTGGTTTTTATATACATATACATATCCAATCACCACAATACATAGTATGTATCATATACATGCTATATCCCACAGAAAACATGCACAAACGATAAAAAAGCGATGATTATGGCCATCCTAATGTGATTCCTCGAGCCAAGAGGAATCACGGTCATCTAGGTCTACATCACATGCAACCTGTACAAGATGAACTCCGTGCCTTGCCATCCGAGTAGATCAACTCATCACATGAATGATTTGTACTCTCCAGCCGGTCGTCTGGGTGCCACCAGCCGATCGGTTGGCTCCTCCAACCGATCAATTCGCCTGGTCTTCGTGCATCTCGTCATGTCCGCCACCCGCTCGTCTCGCTCCTCAAACCGGTCATCAACCGATCGGTTCACTCCTTGAACCGACCGTCTGGAAGGTCAACCGATCGTTTCACGCCTTGAACCGATCGTTTCATATGTCGTCTTGATGTCCGCCGGTCTTTGACATAACAGGAAATAAAATTCTATCCTATTAATTACATTGCTTTAAAAGGAAACCCCGAGTTACATTCGGGGGGAGCAAAGGTAGGAAAGAATCTCGAATTATTTCGAGTTACATCAGGAATAAGAGAGGGAAGATCGGTGCGCAGACCGAGATGCAAGCAACCACAAACAACCACACACAGATAGGGGTTTATAGGCCATAATCATGCTACACACATTCACCACAAAACTCGTTTAAGGGCGACGCGTATCGAGTGCATTAATAATACATATCATATATATAATTAGGGATTTGTGGATTTAGGATTGGACATGCATAAAGCCGATATTATTTGCATCGCATGCAATAAATAAAGGCGACAAACTAAAATCGATCATATCGATATTCCTAAAATTTAGAACAGCTGACGTGGCTCTGATACCACTGTTGGGTTTTAGGGGAGACAGAGAAGGCAGCGAAAACAAATTTTTTTTTTATCCCCAAACCCATACCGAGGAAATGTGTCAACGTCTATATAATAGGAAAGGATGGTTTGCGGAATCATACCTTGTCCCGAGGCTTGCTCGGCGACAATACCTCGCGCAATGCACGGTCTTCAACTCCGGACTTCGACGGCGTCTGTGCAGCTCCTGGTCACACCGGGACTGACAACTCCTACTCGAACCGGACTGTCGGATGACAGTTGTCCTCCTAAGCGGCAGTGTCCTCCCGCCTCTATAGTAGTCCACACAGACCACCTGGAACTCCACTCTCCTTGTCCCACAAGGAAGTGGAAGGAGTCGCACCCTCCTGTTGACGTACTAGTCGCCAACACGCTCTCCTGCCTCCTGTTGCAACTGTAGTTGTCCTTCCCTTGCTGCACCTCCCTTTTGCGGGAAGCACTTGCTCGGGCTCTCTCACGGTTACCAAAACCAGAGAGAACAACAACTTGCAGAGCAACTGGTTGCACTGAGCTGTACTTTGAGAAGCCCCCAATACCCCTATATATATAGGAGAGTCATGGGATAGGGTTCTCCATCCCGGGCAATGCGGGACTAACGCAGGAGTAGAAGGGTTCGAGAATTTTCCACAAAAAGCAACTGGTTCGCAACTTGAAATGATCGGTTCATAACTGAACCGATCGGTTCGGCCATTGAGCCGATCGGTTGGACCTGAGCCGACCGTTTGGGGAACTCCAACCGATCGGTTGGTGCCCTGAACCGATCGGTTCATGGTCCTAATCCGTCTCAAAAAGACTTTCCTTATTTCTTTCCCAATTGGTATCGAATACCAATATTATTCCCAATCGAATTGGGCAATTTGAAACGAAAGGAAAATTCTTGCCGACATGACTTTCCCAACTGGTCGGTTGCACCAGTTGAGCCGATCGGTTCAACTCTTGAACCGGTCGTCTCAACCTGGGCATGAGCCGATCGGCCTGGACACTCCAGCCGACCGGTTCAGCAACCTCAGCCGACCGGTTCATCACATGAGCCGATCGGTTGGGAGCACAGGTTGGGCAAAATCAGTCAAATGCGATTTCAATCAATCCGATACTCCAATCAATGCGTCCAACACCTTGAACCATACAATATTGAGCCATCGACTGATTGAGTGTTTAATTGAACTACTAAACTCCTTTAGTAATCAATCTAAACATTGCTTTGTGGACAAAACTCCTCTTCCAGGTTAAATCCTATGTGTGTGACCCTGTAGGTCCATTTCACGTTGGCAGTGCAAGTTCATAACACTTATGACTTCACAAGCAAAGAGCGGTGCCTAGTCACACATCAGTGCTACCCAAGTGAAAGTAGAAAGTTGGAGAACAAATTTCATCCTACAATCCGTGAATGGTGTTACAACAAATGTATAATTCCTTTGTCGCTGATATCCCGAATGAACTCGAGGCATGGAACAATCATCCTGTCAACGTTCATTCACTTCCTTGATCTCAGAGTAGACTGGAAGAGATATGTATGACATCAGTATCATATACTGATTCACACATGCATGCACGCCTTTCTCAATCCTACTCATCAAGTGGCCATGGATACCATACTCCCTCAGGAGGGACAAATCCCATATCTATCACTCACCCCTCAAAAGCCCCATGTGTCAAAGCCACCCAATCATCACCTTTATAACAACCCATGTTTCAGGACTGCGTTTGATGATGTCAAAGTGTGCCCAATGACATGTGTTGAGTGTAGTGATTTCAGGTCTAAGAATCACACTCACCACCATCACTGTGAGTACTAACTGTGACTACCATCTCATGGTTCCATGTGTCAAACTCACGGTGGGTCTGTACGGTACACTTGTTCTCTAACAAGTACCTATGTGTTTGGTTTGATATCTCTATATCATGACTAATGAGATTCTGTCATCAACCAACACCACAATCTAGTCTTGTGTGTCATTGCTGTCTATCTACCTTCCACAATGACATCCGACTAGGGACATATCAAGAATGTACAAACTCTTAGCATCCGTATGATCTCATCGTTCAGGTCATGAACCTAAAGGCATACATCATTGAGTACTGTCATTCTCTAGACATTCAATCTGTTCTATCACTATCTCATATGACTGAACCAGAAAGAATTGGAAGCTTGCCTTTGATGTTTATCAAATCAATCTTAATGTATCCCACCAATCATCCCATGATTGGCTCTTAGGGCATACATACCAACAGTGAGCACTTCCATTCTCGTGGTGTATATAACCTTCATCAAATATATTTGTGTCTATTATAATATGATGAAATGAGAATGTGTGTATAATATTCAGATTAAACATCCGTTACAAGTATTTGATTTCTTAATAATAAGCATATCTGAATATTCTTATGCTAAAAACATACTCCACTATATCATTCCTTCAATTTTATGACTCTCCCCATCACATATATAGAATCTGTGTTTCCCCTTATCCTTTCAATAATTTTTCTTGTGAACCTTGCTTTTGTTTGTCACCTATAACATCCAAGCTTGACCTCCTAAGGATAAATAATCAGATGGTTTCTTCATAGACCGTGTCAACAATAGATTTGTGACTACCTCATTCAAACTAAGTCATTTGTCCATCTTCATCTTCATCTTCTCCCATGTTGATGGTAGATACACAATGATGAGTGCAACCTTATCTATGTCACAAATATGATCTTCCATGCTACATAGTTATGTGAAAATCTTGTTGAATATGTTGGGATGGTCGAAGAACTTTGTTCCCTATCTACAAAAAACTTCTGCAATTGCCTATTTACTACCCATATATTTTTCAAAGATTATGCCATAAGTATTTCTTCTAAAACTTTTTATAATTTCTTTGATGTGTCGATTAATCGAAGAATACTTTAGCTTAACATAATGAATTAGGAAATTTGTATTGACCCTCTTCTATTCCATCATACTGCACTCTCCTTCAACCATCCTTTTCATCTTCTCTTCCTCCAACACTTCTATTAGCCCTTATTTTACTAAGATATCTTTCATAGTGATTTTCCACAATAATATTAGTTTTTCCTTCAAAATTGCCAATATGATGAATCCTCATGGTAGTAGTTGATGTTTTCATGATTTATTTTCCACATATGCTCTTGATAGTCTTGCAATAACCTTTCTTAGATACCACTAGAACCATTACATTGAAAATTTAAACTAAGGAAATTCATTATGTGATATAAAACCCATAAATTACTATAATTTACTATCTTGGCTATAGAAACCTTGAACATGGACTTAAATGTCAGTTGGCCTAATTCTTTATAAATGGTCAATCAAGGTTAGATCTCAACCCTTATAGATTTTCTTGTACCCTAATGAACATATGATGCACACAAAATGAGTAATTATATGTAACCTAATTAGGGATATACATGACCCTGACCATTGTATAGAGCAATAAACCCTAAATAGATGATAAGTTGGATATATGAGACGTAGCCCTAAGTTTATAGATGATTGTGATGTACTTATGATGAATAGTAATCTTCTTGACCTAAAACCTAAGTTGGAATTGGGTAAACCTAACATTACATCTACATCATTTACACCATTATAATACATTAGTGATATTAAGTGTTATAGTCATATAGCATATTATAATACACACAAAATGGAACCTAGCAACATAAATGTGACATAATATTTAAATCAAAATTATAATTATTATTACACTTCATAAATTGTCCAATAATATGCATCAAATGACTTAAACATGATTAATAAGTTACAAAATGAGAATAAAATGCATAAATAATTTGTGTGAAATACAATGTGCTTAACTTATATAAATCAATATTAATTTGACATTTGATGTATGTGGTGATAATTAATGTTTTTATGAAAGTGAATACTATAAATAATTTAATTAATGGTTTGATTAAGTGGACTACTAGAACTCATGCAAAATAATATAAATAGATTCTCTTAGTGATGGTATGATATTGAAGATATATATATTCAATGTTGAGAATAATGAAGAAACATATTAAAATATATTGAGATAACATGTGTAAACCATAGTTGTATAGAGAATCATCACATGTCTTTCCTAAAATATAAATTTAACTCCAAGATAAGATTTGATCGTCCTAATCAGTGAAGATACCTAGTTTCATAATAATCAGACATCTATAGATATCCTAGTTTAACTAGATAAGATAATCCTTAAATATGTATTCCGTATGATAATTGAACTATGATTAATTTGATTTATATTGTGTTTCCTTATATCATGGTGTGTAACATAGAATAATTACAACTAGCTTTTAGGCCATTGGATGGGATTTAATATCTCTAAGGGTTATATTCTACCTCAAGATACACCTCCCAACTGGGAGAAAATAGTACCACATCATCTCTTGACCCTCTCTCTCTTCTCTTACTGTCTCCATGTGCTCTATATTCCTCCATATTCATCATTTGGATAGGTAATAGTTGATTCTAATATTTCTTAGGATCAATGACAATGTTGTTTGGATGAACCCCGTCTCCCTTTAGTCACATGTTTTGTTCTTTAAGCATATATCCCTTGCCAATGAGCCACCTCCAAGCTATAATCTCAAATCCTATTTGGCCCCCACCTTCAGTTCATATCTTCACAAACTCTATCTTATTGAGCAATGACATGCATGTTTGACACCACTCTTACATTGTCCACAATCATCTCTCATTATCATCATTCTAATGACCTTAAGAAGCTTCAGTCACCATCCGATGTTCATATTTTTGGCAGCTTTTGTCTTCTCTCTTTTCATTCAGCTATATGTTGTTCTTGTATCTGATACGAGATTTTGTGTTTTCTTTGTACTTTTGTTTTGAATCCCTATTGTTAACTCTGTCACAAAGTTACCAATCTATCCATTTATTTATTCTTTGTTGTAGTACCTAGTTTGTTGGATTCTTAGAAGTCTTCTGGTTGAACATGATAGATGTAGATGTGGTTGCTTGCCAACTTATGACATCTACTTATTCTCACTAAGACTCGATTCAGAACCACAAATGCAACAAGGTGGTCTTCTCAGTCTAACTTTTGATGGCCTTACGATTTGGATTTTTCCACCATTTAGCTTTATGTGAGGGATGTATATTTATGAGTTGAAGAACTACAAGAAGTACATAGACATCTAAAATTTCTCAGGTTTGACTATGTTATAGTTTAATTATTGTTATGCCAACAATATCATTTTTCATCTTTACTATTTAAATTCAGTGTTGCATTGCAAGATACTTCTAGTCACCAATTTATTAATTTTCCTATCATACATCAAGATACGAAGCATGATGCAAGGGATTCACAATCTTTTTGCTCAACTTTTTTACCTAAATATCAATAATGTATTTATTTTGTAAAACTCATAAGAAATCATCTATAAGCCACTCCCAACATATTTTTTTTGAATTAGAAACATAAGATGTATTAATTGGTCTAGTTTCTATAGCATAATTCAACTATAATAAGTAGTGGATGGTTTATGATTTATAAAATATAAATAAATTTTTGGTTTGTATATTTAATGGACTTTCATGTTACTATACCCTAATTTGATTTTAGTCTTGATCTTGATATTTGATACACAAAATTGATGTATGTTTCATATTTTACTGAGTCATATTGAACAATTTTATATATCCTCTCTCTCTATTTTACCAAATTGTGACACATTGATTGAATGTCACATGTTTTTATCCATTCAACCCAATTGGGCCAATGTTTTTAATCAAACATATGAACTATAGTAAATGGAAATTGAATCCCTCGTGTATCTTTTTCTGTTTATTTAATTTGGATCACCTTAAACTTATTGTTCAATTCATGGGATGGAAAGCATGATTCAAAATACTTTGAACATGTTAATTCACTTCATATTTATTAATATCTTGAACTAATTTATGGATTTCATGATGTGATCATAATTTGGGTCCAGTCATGATGATCTAATTGAACTTCATCTTTCTTACAATTAATATGCATGTTTAATTTGGGTTAACTAGTATCATGTAAATAATTGTACCTCTAGTGGTGTATCTCTAATGTGTGTATCTTGTCTATCGGGGAAATAGACAAGTGTTTCCTATTCTCAAGTAACAATGCGGTGATGCCATTACTCACCAAAATATTATAGTGGTGATCCCATAATCTATGGTTATGGTGGCAATTCCATCTATCTTGTAGTTTCTTTGTATTGATTTTTATTTTAACATCTAAATGCATCTAAACTAAATTGGTTCATTATTTTTTCTCTTTGTTGATATTTAAGGCATGAATTGATTATTATAAATATTATTTCTTCATATATTTTTCAATATTACTATGTGATGTTCTCTTAACATTAATGTCCTTTATTCATATTTTTTCTAACCTCTGTTTAATGTACATTCTACCTTTGTGTGGATAAACTTCCACTGTTATTCTTTTATGCGGGCGTTCTCAACACCTTAAGTTGCAAGATCTTTGTTATAGTTGAAATGGACCTATAACTAACACATGAGTAGCTGGAGTCTGGAGATAGATTGATATGGACATTTTGTCTTTTGAATGCTATTAACATCAGCTTAGTTTCCTTTTAGTTTTACCTTTTCATCCATCCTTTGTGGTGAATTATAATAGTCAGATATGAGACTTATAAGGTTAGGTCCTAATTTCGGCTACTTTATCTTTGACTAATGGTACAATCTCATACTTATATTCTTATTTTCCTATTTCAAGAAAATTATATAATATTTGGCATGTGGATATTTGATATTATTCCCATAGGTAATTGAATGTCTCCCCTCTTAGGTCCCACTTTTTGAACAGCTCGCACACACACACACACACACACACACACACACACACATATATATATATATATATATATATATATATATATATATATGAAAATAATAATGATCCAAGAAAAATCTCCAATAAACATAATAAATATATATAGTGAAAGAGAAGATTTGGGAAATAAGGTTTTGTATTCTATTAAGAATATAAAACACATTATAAATAATATCCCCTCTCTCACAATACTCTCATTTTACAAAAGGAATTCCACAACCCACTCTCAATGTATCTCCTCTTTTGCTATATTTTTGGCACCTTGTTTTCTTTCCAAAATCACATGGTATTTAGTAAGTATTATACAACCACCAGGAATACATAATACCAACAATCAACAGATAACACAACCATATAGGAATGAAGGAAGGATAAGGATAATTATAGATATGGTTAATAAAAAGATAAAGTCCGACTATATAAGCCATTATGAGACGTTAAAATTAAGTAATATAATTGAATCCAAATTGAGTTGTTTCTTGATTTACATTTGAATATTTCAGGAATAACATACATGATCCAAAATATAGGATATGACTCATTATCTTAATAGTTTTGAAAGTTATTCACACATTGAGAAGGATTGACCAGTATGTGTACCTATAAAGGAAGTAATATCAACAATAACTATAGTTAATATTATCATTCAAGCCCCAAAATTCTAATTAATTATCCTCATGAACAAATAATAATCAAACCACAAGATGATAGTTACATGTCCTTAAGTGGACCAATTCCTAGATATAAAAAGCAAACTTTTTTGAAAATTCATACTTTCATAATAAGATTAGTAGTTTAGTTGGAATAAATTTTGGATGCTAGTAACTAGAAATATATATCATTTTGTGGTCTTCTCTAGAATGATAAATAGACAAATAAACTCAAAATGGGTGAAGAATATTTACCACTTAACCTGGATGACAATTTTTGTTGTTACATAGTATAATAAGGACACTTTATCTACATTAAACATATATTTGACTTTACTATGATAAAAAACATGAATCAAGAAATATCATAACTCTTTGTCTCTATCTCACAACACTACTTTGATTAAAACATTATGAAAAAAATTCTTGAGCTAAGTTTTACTCCACAAAATCCATGAATGTTAGAATTCATTTAATGATATTTTCAAGACTGATTTTACAATTCAACAAAAGTTTTCCTCCACAAAATCCATTCTTTAACTAAGTTTGCAAGATGATTTTACAATTCATATAATGATATTTTCTTCAATTAAGAACGAACTGATTCCCCACTAATGTATATATCCTTTTTATGTTTCCCATCATGTTTTTTGATATGGAAGAATTCCATGATATTTGAACACTAATAAACCCATTATTGGAGTTAGATACATTATCAGGATAGTGTCTTTTGAATTGTTTTGTGCATTTACCATGTCAAGATTTTTCTACAATATTTGTTGAATGTATTTTTTCTCAATGGTTACCGTCTCATGGCATATTGTCCTTCATCCCAGTTTACAACTACTATTATTACTTAAGCAACTTCCATTTTTTGTAATTTAACCCTTTATTATACATTGTTATCCTTTATGCCTGTTTATGCATTTGGTATCATGTCCAATAGTATGGATAAGTTTCATCTAGTCAATATTAACTTATTAGTTGGATTACTTATAATGGTGAGGATTGTGAGGACACTAGTACATTGATATACATGTAATGAGACTAAAGATTTAATAATATGTCATTTATAACATATTGGTATCCAAGTTATATTCTAAACTTTTTATTTCATTTATCAACTTAGATGTAACAAATATTTATCTCAATTGATTTGGGGTTTAGCATGTAAAATCTCGAATTATTATCTATCTATTAATACTACTCATCTAAGAACTACTCTTGTTATCCTCTTATTTAGGCCCGTTAGGGTACAACTTACAACTGGTTTGGGGTTTACTCATGTAGTAAGCCCAAAGGTATCCAGAACATGGTAGTAGGGTCTCTATAGTTATGAAGTAGGGTATCCATATGTTACATGTACTCTAAGAAATCCTAAGCATCAAATAATTAAACTAAACTAGATAATTTCTCTACTTGAGTAGTAGACACCCATAATGCTGAAGTTTGATATGCTGCCATCTACACCAAAGTTCCTGCTTCAATATTACGTGGATCCTTGGTCTAGAAATATTGTCACATAGCCATGTGAAAAAATAAACAATGCAAGTGACATTGAAAATTTAATAAGAGAATAAAATATGCATGTTGCTTGATTTAAGTCAGTTGGTTGAGTGGAATTATAAATGTTCTAACCAAGCGTCATAGAAGTCATCGTTCTGAACCTCCCTCCCCTTCGTTCTTTCCCAACCTCTATTATGGGAGGCCTAAGATGGCTTGATTACGTTGGTCGTCTTCGGCAGAATCGACAATATACATGAATTGAAAAACTTGTAATTTCTTAACATTAGTAATTCATGCATTGCATTAATGAAATAATTAACATCACTCCATGAGTTTTTTATATAGCATCCCACATAGGGTACATTGTTCTTGAAAATCCCATTATTTCTAGGAAGCCCATAATTATCATAAAGGTCCCTCACTAGGAAAAACATATATTAATTTATTGAATTCCTTTCTCATTAAAATAAAACCATCATTTTCATCTTTTGATCAATGAAAATTTTCCTCATTCCAATGATTGCACCAAAATGCTCATTATGCTAATTAAAGCTCATCTTGACATCATCAAATTGAGCATCAAGCCATAAAGGAAAATAACATAAGGAGGGACAAATTTTAGCTCAGGACATATCGTTGTGCAATTTCTCCCTCTTATTCCTAAAATTAATAGTTAGTTGACTAACATGAATATTAATTCAATTATACAAACATGATTACATAATCACAAGATTAACCTATTGGATTTTAGCGATACCAAATTAATTTATGTATATAACCATGGTAATTTAATATATATAACAATAGGTATCATCATCATTGTCTTCATTATCTTTATATATGAAAGAACAATGATAGGACATCAAAATATGTTCCACGAGTCAACATGGTTTCAATGAACCCTAGCTCGGGTCTGCTTGAGTTTAGGAACCCCAAAGATTCCTACTCACCAAGGAAGACAAAGAGCAAAGGTCAAGGAAAGACAATGACTAAAATCCATAAAAAAATATTACCACATATTGACATTGCATCACATATTAAAACATGATGCAAAGAAAAAGGAAAAAGCATGAAAAGAGATATTCAATTGGGTTGTGAGATCATGTCATTGATATAAAGGGTGAATGATTGTTACCTAAACTTGGAACAAAGTTGAAAATTATTGAAGATTTATGGGGAATCACATAGAATAAACCAAGTATTGACATTCATCATGGAGTTCTAAATCCCTGAGATGAATCTCTTATAATTATTGTGTGGAGAGGAACTTGAATGGATGCGGAACAATGGCTTGGCACAATGTGTGATCGTCTTGAGTTTTGGGGGGGTCGTGGGATGGGTCGGGATTAGGGATTCTGATCCATATGCTTGATCCACCTCAAACAAGGATATATACCACACCATTAGATAAATGTGTTGGTTGTACTAAAAAACTCAAAATGTATTTTACATAGGATTTTCTAGTTCATTAGTGACATTTTCTTTATTAAAATTAATAATGTGTCTAGGATTATCTAATTATAATCGAATTTGATAGTTAGTCCAACTTTTGTATGATGATTATGAATATCAAAATAGTTTTGTAGTTTAAAAGTCACAACTATATTAATTCACTTTTTATGAAGATTTATTTTGTTACCTAACATTTATAAGGAACTAGAAAATGAAAGTAACTTATGATCGTATAGAACTGAAGTAAAATTAATGATGTTGTATTCTAAATAATAGGTGGGTTAAATTTACTTGTAACACTTATATATCACTCACCAATCAATTAGGTATGTAGTTTCTTTAAGAAATTTAGAAATGAATTGAATGTTGATCAAAACTTGTTAATTTCTGTGTATTAGATGTTAACTATGTAATTAAGCTAATTAAAACTTTATAAGAACCAATCAATGACACATTTTGGTTAGCTACAACACTTTGTACTGATTTAAGAAATTAGGGTTTCGTCATGTATACCTATCTTGAAATTAAAAAATTAAGGAAATTAAAATTTGAAATTTAAATTAAAGTTTTTGTTATCTTATATTAGATTTCATATTTGTTTGTATTAATGTTTAGGTTTTTGACAACCAAAAAAAAATTTCTTTCACTTGAATTTGAGCGCATATTATTACTTAGTGATCCTTAGTGGTAAAGTCATAACTTTAACAAATTACGATGCTATTGTTGATGCCTTAAAACATAATATTGATTTCTATGTTGATAATAAGGTTCTATCATATTTGATGAAATCTATTTGCAATTGGAAAAATATGTGAGGAAAATGATCTCTTGTGCAATTTGGCAAGTTGCACTATTCATTACTCTTAAAATAAATTTTAGAAGCTTTCTAGTGTTTTCAAGGATATGATGACATAATTATTAAAACGTGGTGAAGTTTGGATCTGATTTAGTTGTTCCATTTGAGAATATATTGAAGTTGAACCAATATAATCACATACCTAGATTTGAATACATGGTAATTTAAGTGAAAATATGATAAGCGAGTTAAGGCTTGAGAAGAAATAAGAGGGGGCATGGTTAAAAGTTTGTCTCATTTGAGTAAAAGGTGCAACATATATCCATATCTATAAGAAGGTAGGATTATTTGAGAGTATTTGGATCATATTTGACTTGAACAAAGAAAATTTTCTCTTCGTCTGATGGTTGAATAGTGGAGCTGGCTAGATCTATAATGTTTGAAAATAAAAATAAAAACGAATAAAGGATTAGATGATTTCACATTGGGTGTTGTTAGCTCTTTTGTGTTCTATATCTATTGTGTTATCATATATATAAATATAAATATAAATATATATACATACATGCATATATAGTTATAATATGTATAAGATTAGATGATTTCTCTAAATGAAGTAACTATTATGGGTTTTTTCACACCACTCAATGGAATTTTTAGTCACTCAATAGATAATTGTATTTTATCCATTTTTTGATATTTTAAATGGCCAGTTATAGTAGACATACGAAGAAAGTTTGTTGGTTGTGGTTCTCATTCTCTATTTGGGTGACTGTATATATACATATATATACATAAATATATATATATATATATATATATATACATACATATATACATATATATACATATATATATATATTTCCATTTCTACTTATATGATTGTATGTATTATATTTCACTTCCTAGTACAACTAAAAGGGTTGTGTATTGGAATTTACTTTCTGTATAGAGTAATTTACCTTGTATCCAATTTTATCACAATAATAAATCATTTTACCATATAGAATGATAACATATACATCACATACTCATGTAACTGATCCATGTACCCCCATTTTCACATGCATGGGCAAGGTACATGTAAGATATTTGATAAAGCGGGTGTACTTTTCATAGCCATACTCACTAACTGTAAAGGGTATCTATATAAAATATCTATATATAATCCTAGTCTCATCAAAGTATCTTGCTTGTTTACATCCCCAAAAACCACTCATAATTTTATCAATATATGTTGTTATCAAAAAAGTGATCAAAAATCATTAGGTAGTGATGGACAATCATGGGAAACATGCCAAACACCACCAGTTAGTTTACCAAATACACTTATATGAACCACTATCATTTTAGATTGTTTTTCTCACAATATTAAATAGACCAAAATCTATCAAATGCTCATTTCTCACCATTAGAATTTGTTGTGATGTAGTCAACAATCAGTGGTGAAAAATATTAAACTCTGTAATAGTTTTTGAATTGCTTCTTTTAATAATGTAAATTGTTGCCTTTATAGTCTAATTCGTAGATATTGCTAATGACCATTGTATTTATGTAATATTTTTCTACGAGAAAAGTTTCCATGAGTCAGTATTAAAATATTACCTTTATATATTTATAAACTATTAGCATCCTTATTGAAACATATATTATTCTCTTACCAACACTTTTGTTAGCGAATGAGGATATGAATATTTTGTATAGAGGTGAATGGAACAAAATTTCATGAATTATGGTTACCATTAATGTGAGTATGACATGCATTAGTATCATTAACATGATGTCCAAAATCTTGTTTATATTAATTATTTCAAAAAAATATATAAATTGAGATCTTATCTCACCTATTATATCCCACACCATATTCTAAATATTAGAGATGGCAAAACTCCCCATAACTCAATGGGTCACGTGGGCCCAATCTGTAAGGAGTGGGACCACCACTGCCTACTAATTGTTTTTTAAGAATTAACATCCATTCCAAACACACTCAAAGGTATGTTGGAATAGGTGTAAATTTTCCAAATTTATTATAGTGGTATGTAAAAGACCAAAGTGTAGCAACGGAATAAAAATAACTAAATATATGCAACTTTCATAAAAGATTACACAAGTACATCAAAATTTCCCATTAGGGTTTACAACAAGATACAACAAAAAGGATATAAGTAGAGGGAAGTCTAAAATACTTCAAATATATCTCCACTCAACATCTCGAAGAGCTAGGTCTATGTTGGAAGCTATGTTCTCCTTGGTCATGTACAACACCTCGATCTAAACTTGGGTGGTTGGGAAATCACCCAACAAGAGGGAAAGAAAACAAGGTACATGTCAAATAATGAAGAAGAACAAAAGATAAGGAATAACATGAAAGTAAAGGCAAAGATTTCATCATAAGATGAAGAGAACAAGAACATGAGGCATAATCAAAATAGATGCTTTCCATAAAATTAAAATAGTAAAGGAATTGCATGCATGATTAATATGGATTACATTAACTAAGTAGGGTTGAGGCACCTACCATACCTCAACCTATAGGTGAGGAGAGAATTAATACATTCCCAATCACCTACATATATTTTTATGGGGGAGAATAAGACATTACCTAGGGTGAATTATTACATGCCCTATCTATGGGTGGTTGTACATAAGTACCACTACTATAGCTAAATTGTTACGACCCCATCTGAGCTTAACTGGTAAACTAGGGTTTACCTAGACAATCGCAAAGATTAATTAGAATAATCATTCTTGAAATATAATTAATAACGATAACACAATTAGGATGTTTTAACTATGATAAGAAGTCTAAATGTTCTTTTGTTTTGAGAATTAGGGTTTAAGAAGCATAAACCCTAATCGGCCCAAAATTAGGGTTTTGATAATGCTTGAATACAGAATTTGATAAGTGGAATGTCTCACTAAATGATTTTTAGTATTTTATGTGTAACTCTGATTTGCTTCAAATTTGGATATGATTTAGATATATAAAATGTGAACAATATTGGAAAATATCAGAATTTTTGAAAAATGCCCTGACCTGTTTGTCGGCCGAGTTTCAAACTCGACCGATCACAATTTCAGAATTTTACAGCAGTGTGGTAATTGAATTTTATCTTTTTATTGGTATATCCAATTGATCTCAAATTTTAACAGTATTTGATAAATACAATTTTAGACACTCTGTTAAATTGGCATAATTTTTGGATGACTTTTGAATCCCTACAGTAAGGGTGTCGGTCGAGTTTGTGCAGGACAAACTCGGCCGAATATATTCTGCAGACTGCAATATAGCAGTGCACTGTTCGATTTTTAATTTATTATTGGTAACTCCAAATGATCTCAAATTTTAACTGAAGCCTTATAGAACAATTGTTAACAACGTGCTAAATTCCCATAATTGTTGGAGAAGTTTTGATCTCTGAAATAAACGAATTACAGTAACTTTTGTATAACTGAATATTCAGCCTATATAATTAAAGTTAAGTGTTGGGTCAATATGCAATTGACCCAAGCAGCTCAATTGACTTATATGAACGACCACACACACAAGCAGCTCTCATTTCTCGTCATCCATTCCAGAGAAACGAGCTCCTAGAGAGAGAGGGAGAATTAGGGCTTGAGTGAAGAAAGTGGGGGAATTGCTGAATTAGGGTTTTGCGATTCCAGGAAGGGTGAAATCAAGTAAGTTCGGATTCCTTGCATATACTTTTATGGTGGATCTTCTCTCTTATGTCAAGATTCCGTCCATGCTCTGATTTGATCCAAGAGGATGTCGAAATTCCCTCTTTTCTCACCCTTTCTTCATAATCCCTCTTTTTCTAGGTTTCCGAGTTGAATGAAAGAGGAATTGGGAGATTTGCTAGGGTTTTGATGGGAATTCGAGATTTCCCTGAGTGGAGCTGCAGGTTTAAGGTGTTTTCACACCTTAGGGTGAGTGGGTTCTTCCTTCAAACATTCTAATGGACGAATTTGATTATAACAACCAAACCCCTAAATGTTTAGCATGCGATTTCTAAATCCTGAAATGTCTATTTGATTTAAGTTATTGTAAATTGATATGATATGGATTCCTTCTCTGTTTGAATGACTCCTAAATGGTAGATTCATATCAGATTCGTATGCAACACTTCCTATTGAGTATGCTTTTAGATTCATATCAAATGATGTAATTAGGGTTTGCCTAATTGGGATATCGCTAGGGTTTCAACCTGTTTGAAAAAGACTAGAAATCCTATATGTGGTTAGGATGTATCTCGTGGGTTATATTAATTGAATTTTATTCTGGATACATGATATCACAGTGATGATATGGAAAACCTAAGTTTAGTTAAGTTTCCATGATTTCATATCTATATTGATTATATAAGATTTGTTGGAAACAGTCTTTATTTAGTGAATGCTTATATCTTATGAAATCATTATGAGAGCCATGTGACAAGTGAATGAGGTAAATGAAAAGGTGAATGAGGCAAATGCAACCCTACGAGTAGGGTGTTGACATGTGATGAATGAATAAGGCGAATGAAACCCTAAGGATAGGGTGTTCAATGAATCATGCTATGGTAATATGAAAGGTCTCGATATGAGATGTGGTGATGCTTAACTATTGAATTGTATGTTTCTAGTGCATTTAACTTTATATGCTTGTTCTCTCTGAAATGATATCTACATACTGCAGGACTTCTTATATTTCAATATATTTCTGTTAAATTGTTTATTGTTAATCAAGTATAGACCTAAGTGCCCTAACACCGTAGAACCCCTAAGTGGTATCTGCAGCTTTGGGGTGAAACTCGTGTTGCAACATCATCCGTGCGTGTGTCGCGGACAAACGAGGAAAGAGAAAAAGGGCAGTGTCTAACAACAATTGTGCTTGTGTCACAATGGCACTGCGGTTTCACCAGAAAACACGGTTATCTAACACCATTCGTGCGGAGTCGCGAAGGTAACCCTGTGACCCTCCGCCTGTGTGCTCAGGTTAGTAGGAGGAGTCGAGAGAGCACTCGGAGTAGTGCATTGAGGCCGGAGAGCCTGTAGGCCGGAGAGCCTGTGGTCCTGTGGCAGAACGGGGCTGGCGTCAGACTTAGCATTCCCGGGTGTGTCGCTAAGTCTTGTACGGTGGGGCCGTAGCATGGACTTGTTGCGGACCTTTATATGCAGAGTACACTGCATATATTTAGGGCATAATCTAAAATATGATCATATAGGTTCACAGAGTTACTTATAAATGAAAGAGTTAAGAATGACTAGAGCATAGTTTTCTAGCAGTTATTCTTTGGATGCAATATTCATATTCTTTGCTATTTCAATTATATTGCTTTAGAACTGCTCAGAGTAGTAATTAATGTTGTTAAATTTCATATCGTTTAATCAAATTATATCTTTGATCACATTAGTGCATTAGTCTGTTTCCATGAAGTATTCATTCACTGAGCGAGTAGGCTCACCCCTCTACTCAAACATTTTAGGGTTAACCGCGTGGACTTGAAGATGATCAGAGCTTCAGTGTAGATCTGCCACAAGAGTCAAGTATGAGATTAGTTGAGTCAGTCGGTCCTTGTCACTCTAGGTCCTCATTAAGAGTTTAGAGAGAGAGAGTTGTAATTACGATGTGTAATATTGTTCCTCTTCGATATGTATGCTAATTAACAAGGTTTATGTGCACAAGTTGTGAAAGACATCATGAATGTTTATATATGTATCTTTTCTGTTAAAGTCTGATTAGTAAAAGAAATATTCGGATTCCCTTGTTAAGATGTTTTATGTGGTTCAATGTGAAGAAACAGGAGTTCTTAAGGAAAGAAAAAGTTAATGGTGTTCTTCGTGTTAATTATAAATCCTATCTTACGCCCTAATCTCATGATTTGAGGAGATTGTGAGATCGGGGTGTAACAACTTGGTATCAGAGCTTAGGGTGAGTTGTCAAGGACCATTAAGTTAGTAAGTTAGAGTCCTATGTGTGGCAGATAGGAGATGTTTGATGTTAGCTTTGGGGATTTGAGTATTTGGATATCCTGGCCCGATATCTGAGTACTTGGATCAGCCAGTATAAGCTACTCTGTCTATTCTCTCACGTATACCCTGGCCAGGTATACAGTGGAAGAATGGGCTAGAGATGAACCCTAGAAAAGTTAGGATTAGAAAACGAGAAAAGAAACAAGAATTAAGAGCATAAATGTAAAAGGAGATAGAATTTACATTTCATAATGTTGTTTTTGTTGGAAAAGTATAGAAATGCTCTTATATGTTTGAATTGAAATATTCAATACCTTGAAATGTGGGTCTTTAATATCTGTTGTATACTATGCAATTGTAGCATTTATTAATTTCATTCCTTGTAACAAGTAGACTAGAATTGACCTTTGAATGAGCTTTTGTTTCTATGGTTTTGCCCGCTGATTCGAGTGAAATTGACATCAGCAGGTCTGTTTAGGTTTTCAGTCTGTGAGCGGTTCGGCCGAGTTCATGTTTTGGTCGGCCGAGTTCCTTGTTTAGGATTTCAAACAGTGTTTTGGTCGGCCGAGTTTGGTCTTGAATCGGCCGAGTTTCTTTGTAGGTAAACAAGTAGTGTTTCGATCGGCCGAGTTCCCTAGAGGATCGGCCGAGTTTCCTGCTGATCGGCCGAAGTTGGTCGGCCGAGTTTCGGAATCTGGAAGGCGATCGGCCGAGTTCCAGAGTGATCGGCCGAGTTTCTGAGCTGTGAGTGGCAGTTCAGGAAGAATGTAATTCTTGTAGTTCTTGGCTTCAGGACTTCAGGTTGGGCCTGGTCCGGTTGGCAGGATGCGTTATTAGGATCTAATGAATCCTATCAATAGCATAATAAGAATAGAATTGGAATAATTAGACCCACATCAGAGTAAGAATGTATATACAGTAAGATGTTGAAACATATGGGCAAGATCAGAACAACTAAGAATTAGTTGAAACTGATATCTGAGGTTCAACTTTGGGGTCTCATATGAGAAACCTTTAATTGGGAATAAAGGAACATGATATGAGATTCATAATCAGTTTATTGATTAATTTTGCATGAACTATACATATGAAATATAGAAAAGATATGTGAAATGTAGGTATGGTTCAAGATAGCAAGAATCAATCATGAAGAATGAATCATAGAATAGAGTATAATGCTTTTATGAACCCTAAAGCAAAGGCTAAGTAGAGAATAGGGTTGAGCATTCAATAGGTCCATAAAAGTAAAGAGGATCGTATGAACATGTAATTCATAAGACTAGAACAACAAACTAGTTTCTAAGCAAAGAACATAGGTATAGTTTAATGAATGAATAAGTCATATAAAGGTGGACTGTATTCAGAAGAGAAAAACTTGATTGAAAGAGAAACTATGTTTGACCCATGCATGATCCACTTGATTTTAAAATGAAGAATATGTAATGTATTCAACATGAGTAAAAACTAATAGAAGGACTATTAATTTAGAACGTTAACTTCACAATAGTATAAAGATAAAGGAGGAAATATGTGCAACATGGTATACATGACCATACATATGAATAAGCAACATGGTCATAAGAGAAAAATTTAGAATTAAAGATGACGGGTTAAAGAGTAGTATATAGTAAGAGGACTATGAAACGTAAGAAAGGGTTTGAAATATGATGGAGAAGTTATAAAATAAAGAGGTTGTGAGATTCAAGCAAGTGCTAATTAATCAAATATCTCTGTTGATAACTAAGTAAAACTACATACGAGAATGTATTAAGGGAATGTTTGAATACAAGTATTCCAAGTCTTAAAATCATCTTCTCTTTCATATATTCCTTAATAAGAGCAAGGTGGGAATGAAATGATAAGAGAAAATGAATCATACATGGTGCATAACTACCTTGGTGGGGTCATCTAGTGAATGTAATAGTGATATACAGTATGATGAAGTGTGATAAGAAATAAATTCTTGTGTGATAGCAAGAATGATGTTTATTGTATATAATCATATGAAAGGATAGGTAGCAAAAGGTAAAGAAGTAATGAATGAGCAGAGAGATATGGGAAAGCACTAGCTTTGTTTAATATGTGAATTTGTTTTTACATGTATGATTTGTTGAAGGCATATTAAGGTATGAAAGCTGGTTCTACATATGATTTCAGTGTATGTGTGCAAGCTATATGTTAAACTAAAGGCGTATGATAGTTGTAGTAATTCATACCTGATATGCATCTTACTATTGTGTATTTGTGACATGGTGATACGGTTTGGATGATGTCAGAACACATGGAAGGATATCCTGAATAAGGTAGTTACACCTATTCACTCATATTAATAGAAAGGGATGATAATCAGATTGTCTGGACAAGTAACCCTAATGAGGTGTAGCTTGTTATACCTAGCTCTAATATAACTGAGTAATGGTAATTGAATATGATTAATGCTTGAATGACTGATACAATCGTGGATTACCTTATTATTGTTGTTGAAACCCTAAGATGATATAATACGATGGTTACACTTTGTATTGTGTGTGGGCCCATAACCCACAGGTCCCAGGATCGAAACATGATAGTATGGAATGAGGTGGTAATGCTTCACCTCATGCATCCATGACCCAATGGGGATGCCAAGAGTAGTATTGTGCAATTGATTGTTGAATTTAGTCTTTTAATTCAAGACTGTTTTGCTATTTTAATAGAACTTGATTAAAGTTTAAAACAGTATAGTGAACTTGCTTTTATCACTTAAAGGTGATACAGAACAATAGAACTCTCTGAACAGCGTAAGTTGAGATAGTTGTATCAGAGTATCAGAGTTGCGCAGTGAAAGCATGGTGGTTTATCTTTGCATTCTATGCTTGACTGTGGCATAAAGAATTTGCTTGATATCATTGAGAACTATTTGAAATATGTTGTGATTTAGTAAAGAATTAAAAGATCTAATGTTGAAAACTACATTCAGGCATGAAATACAAGAATATAATGACATGGAAGGCTTTAGAAGCTTAGAATAACCCTGAATGTATCTTTCATGTAGGTTTATGTTTCGAGGACGAAACATTCTAAGGGGGGGAGAGTTGTTACGACCCCATCTGAGCTTAACTGGTAAACTAGGGTTTACCTAGACAATCGCAAAGATTAATTAGAATAATCATTCTTGAAATCTAATTAATAACGATAACACAATTAGGATGTTTTAACTATGATAAGAAGTCTAAATGTTCTTTTGTTTTGAGAATTAGGGTTTAAGAAGCATAAACCCTAATCGGCCCAAAATTAGGGTTTTGATAATGCTTGAATACAGAATTTGATAAGTGGAATGTCTCACTAAATGATTTTTAGTATTTTATGTGTAACTCTGATTTGCTTCAAATTTGGATATGATTTAGATATATAAAATGTGAACAATATTGGAAAATATCAGAATTTTTGAAAAATGCCCTGACCTGTTTGTCGGCCGAGTTTCAAACTCGACCGATCACAATTTCAGAATTTTACAGCAGTGTGGTAATTGAATTTTATCTTTTTATTGGTATATCCAATTGATCTCAAATTTTAACAGTATTTGATAAATACAATTTTAGACACTCTGTTAAATTGGCATAATTTTTGGATGACTTTTGAATCCCTACAGTAAGGGTGTCGGTCGAGTTTGTGCAGGACAAACTCGGCCGAATATATTCTGCAGACTGCAATATAGCAGTGCACTGTTCGATTTTTAATTTATTATTGGTAACTCCAAATGATCTCAAATTTTAACTGAAGCCTTATAGAACAATTGTTAACAACGTGCTAAATTCCCATAATTGTTGGAGAAGGTTTGATCTCTGAAATAAACGAATTACAGTAACTTTTGTATAACTGAATATTCAGCCTATATAATTAAAGTTAAGTGTTGGGTCAATATGCAATTGACCCAAGCAGCTCAATTGACTTATATGAACGACCACACACACAAGCAGCTCTCATTTCTCGTCATCCATTCCAGAGAAACGAGCTCCTAGAGAGAGAGGGAGAATTAGGGCTTGAGTGAAGAAAGTGGGGGAATTGCTGAATTAGGGTTTTGCGATTCCAGGAAGGGTGAAATCAAGTAAGTTCGGATTCCTTGCATATACTTTTATGGTGGATCTTCTCTCTTATGTCAAGATTCCGTCCATGCTCTGATTTGATCCAAGAGGATGTCGAAATTCCCTCTTTTCTCACCCTTTCTTCATAATCCCTCTTTTTCTAGGTTTCCGAGTTGAATGAAAGAGGAATTGGGAGATTTGCTAGGGTTTTGATGGGAATTCGAGATTTCCCTGAGTGGAGCTGCAGGTTTAAGGTGTTTTCACACCTTAGGGTGAGTGGGTTCTTCCTTCAAACATTCTAATGGACGAATTTGATTATAACAACCAAACCCCTAAATGTTTAGCATGCGATTTCTAAATCCTGAAATGTCTATTTGATTTAAGTTATTGTAAATTGATATGATATGGATTCCTTCTCTGTTTGAATGACTCCTAAATGGTAGATTCATATCAGATTCGTATGCAACACTTCCTATTGAGTATGCTTTTAGATTCATATCAAATGATGTAATTAGGGTTTGCCTAATTGGGATATCGCTAGGGTTTCAACCTGTTTGAAAAAGACTAGAAATCCTATATGTGGTTAGGATGTATCTCGTGGGTTATATTAATTGAATTTTATTCTGGATACATGATATCACAGTGATGATATGGAAAACCTAAGTTTAGTTAAGTTTCCATGATTTCATATCTATATTGATTATATAAGATTTGTTGGAAACAGTCTTTATTTAGTGAATGCTTATATCTTATGAAATCATTATGAGAGCCATGTGACAAGTGAATGAGGTAAATGAAAAGGTGAATGAGGCAAATGCAACCCTACGAGTAGGGTGTTGACATGTGATGAATGAATAAGGCGAATGAAACCCTAAGGATAGGGTGTTCAATGAATCATGCTATGGTAATATGAAAGGTCTCGATATGAGATGTGGTGATGCTTAACTATTGAATTGTATGTTTCTAGTGCATTTAACTTTATATGCTTGTTCTCTCTGAAATGATATCTACATACTGCAGGACTTCTTATATTTCAATATATTTCTGTTAAATTGTTTATTGTTAATCAAGTATAGACCTAAGTGCCCTAACACCGTAGAACCCCTAAGTGGTATCTGCAGCTTTGGGGTGAAACTCGTGTTGCAACATCATCCGTGCGTGTGTCGCGGACAAACGAGGAAAGAGAAAAAGGGCAGTGTCTAACAACAATTGTGCTTGTGTCACAATGGCACTGCGGTTTCACCAGAAAACACGGTTATCTAACACCATTCGTGCGGAGTCGCGAAGGTAACCCTGTGACCCTCCGCCTGTGTGCTCAGGTTAGTAGGAGGAGTCGAGAGAGCACTCGGAGTAGTGCATTGAGGCCGGAGAGCCTGTAGGCCGGAGAGCCTGTGGTCCTGTGGCAGAACGGGGCTGGCGTCAGACTTAGCATTCCCGGGTGTGTCGCTAAGTCTTGTACGGTGGGGCCGTAGCATGGACTTGTTGCGGACCTTTATATGCAGAGTACACTGCATATATTTAGGGCATAATCTAAAATATGATCATATAGGTTCACAGAGTTACTTATAAATGAAAGAGTTAAGAATGACTAGAGCATAGTTTTCTAGCAGTTATTCTTTGGATGCAATATTCATATTCTTTGCTATTTCAATTATATTGCTTTAGAACTGCTCAGAGTAGTAATTAATGTTGTTAAATTTCATATCGTTTAATCAAATTATATCTTTGATCACATTAGTGCATTAGTCTGTTTCCATGAAGTATTCATTCACTGAGCGAGTAGGCTCACCCCTCTACTCAAACATTTTAGGGTTAACCGCGTGGACTTGAAGATGATCAGAGCTTCAGTGTAGATCTGCCACAAGAGTCAAGTATGAGATTAGTTGAGTCAGTCGGTCCTTGTCACTCTAGGTCCTCATTAAGAGTTTAGAGAGAGAGAGTTGTAATTACGATGTGTAATATTGTTCCTCTTCGATATGTATGCTAATTAACAAGGTTTATGTGCACAAGTTGTGAAAGACATCATGAATGTTTATATATGTATCTTTTCTGTTAAAGTCTGATTAGTAAAAGAAATATTCGGATTCCCTTGTTAAGATGTTTTATGTGGTTCAATGTGAAGAAACAGGAGTTCTTAAGGAAAGAAAAAGTTAATGGTGTTCTTCGTGTTAATTATAAATCCTATCTTACGCCCTAATCTCATGATTTGAGGAGATTGTGAGATCGGGGTGTAACATAAATAGTCCATAAAATCAACATGCTAGAAAAGAAATCATGGCAAGTAAAAGCATCATATAAATTAGAACATGGTAGTAGGGTACAAGACCTAAGAAAAAGAATATCATTACCAATTTTGAGGCAATTTAACAAAAGAATCATGAAAAGAGGAAATATAGTCCATTAAAGTCTAATTAGGGAAATATAGGATGGTCTGCAAATATCCCAACTTAGGGTGTAAGAATGCACATACCTCTCATACTAATATAAATTACTAACTTTCACCACTTTAATTGAGTCCAAGTTCCAATTTGCCTATTTTCAATGTATTAACATGTATTAGAGTAATAATCTAGATGGCAGCTAGGGTTGACCCTAGGGTGAATGGCAGTGCACAATCTGGAGATCAGAGATCCCAGGAAGATGAAGGAGACGGGGACCCAGTAGGGAGGCTGAGCTCCATCCCGCTGGGCTCGACCAAACTTCACCTCCACTTTGCTTCAAGCAGCCACAATAAAAACCAACGACAGAAAGAGACCTTGAATACCGGTGAGGGCTGTTCCATGGAGGTGGACGGTGCAGGTGGCAACCAAAATTTTCCGCCCCTGGCCAGCAACGAGACAACCAACGACGTCCTCCCCGACAAAGCCCACTCATCCTATAAGGACGCGATGGGGATGAGCACTGGAGGAAATCCATACAGCTTCATCCACATCGACGCTGATATGTGCGGAGTCTTGCTACAATCCTTAGATATAGAGGTAACGTCTGATCAAGGTTTTCCATCCATCTGAGTTCGAAAGGAATCCCTTGACGGGCTTCTCAAGCCCTGGAAGTATAGAGTCATAGTTAAGCTCCTGTCACGTGAAATAGGGTATCTCACCGTACGGGACAAATTGAAGGCTCTATGGAGGCCACTGGGGGGTTTCAACCTTATCGACATAGCCAACGACTACTTCATCATGCAACTCCAAGCCGGGGATGACTATGTCAATGCCTTGGCCGAAGGTCCCTGACCTATTTTCAGATCATACCTCACAGTTCAACATTGGGTTCCTGGTTTTTGCCCAGATGCAGCAACACCACTGCATGTGGTCGCATGGGTTTGTATACCCAATCTACCAATCCATCTGTATCAAGAAGCTCTCTTAAAAGAAATCGGGGATACACTAGGAAAAACAATTAAAGTTGATATGAACACCAAGATGCAAAGGAGAGGTCGTTTTGCACGTATTGCAGTTGAGATCAATATGTTGCACCCCCTGACCCCTGCCATATTCGTTGATGGTATCAAATACAAGGTTGAGTATGAGAACATTCTGTAAATTTGTCTACATTGCGGGAAAGCCAGCCACATTGAGAAGGATTTCCGAACCAGGTTGGAAGATGAAGCTGAGGCACAGAAAGCAAGCATTGAAACCAGAAGCTTCATCCCTCAGAGTTCTCAAAGGAGAGAGGGCTTCTTCGAATCCATCCATGCTAAGATGATTCCAAGGAAGCCAAAGAAACCATCTACCGCCTGCCATCTCACAAAAAACCAACCAAGCTTACAATAGATTTCAAGGACTCAAAGAAATAGAGGATGGGGACACTGTCCACAAAGTGATTGATGCCGATAACGTTGCTGAAAGGGTCACAGGCAGTATCGACTGGAATCAGAGGAAAAAATAAGGGAAACCCCCCAAGAAGGTGGGAGAAGCAATTAATTCCCAGGCTTCATCGCATCCAACAACATCACAGGAATGACCCTAGAGATCTACCCAGACATCCATAGGAAATCCGAACCATACTACAACAGCCCCATCAGGTGATGCAATACTGCATGGTAGAGACAACTCCTCTCATCCATTTGTTACCTACACTTTCCATATGGGCACCCAACCCAATGAGAAGAGCAATTACATGAAGTATAGAAGCCCCACAAAGTCCTCTGTGGGGATTCACCTGAGGAATAGGAAAATATTTAATGATGGGGACCCTGGACGGGCCTCCACGAGGAAGAGAGGGAAACCCTCCCTGCTCCAAGACCTGGAAAAGGAAGCGCGGGAGATGGGAGCGTCCACCATTGCTGAAGATTGTCAATGAATGCCATGTTTTGGAACGTTCAGGGTGTTTGTGACAAAGACACTCAGAACACTGTGAAAGAGTTGGTTAATGGATATCAAGTGTCTATTATGGGTCTATTCGAAACTCGGTGCAGTGGACCTCGTGCTACGGAGATTATCAAAAAATTGGGTTTTTCCCAATCCCACAGGGTGGAGGCCGTTCGTTTCGCTGGTGGAATATGGGTGCTTTGGCAGCCACACATAAACCTCAAAATCATTTTGTCACACAAGCAGTTTATCCACTGCTGCATCGAAAATAACCTCTTGTCTATGGAGGAACAACAAGAAGCACCCACAAATTCCTTTGGAATCATCTCTCCACTCTAGCCTCATCCATCCAAGATCCTTGGTTGGTTGCAGGTGATTTTAATGTTGTTATGTTCCAGTCAGAAAAATTTGGAAGTGTCACCTTTGACAAAGCAAACAGCCGAGACTTTGTGGAGGCTATGCAAGCGTGCAAGCTTTTTGACTTGGGGGAAAATGGCGCACACAGAACCTTTAGACAAGGACTCCTACATGAATGGTTGGATCGTGCTCTAGGCAACTCCTTCTGGCTTGACTCTCCTCTCACGGGGCAGGTTACTATCCTTGAATAAACCCACTCGGACCATGCACCTCTTCTCATATCAACCAAGGATTTGGGTCCTAGAAGACAACTTGTACTACGTACCTCGACAAGATGGAAGGCGACGGAAGGGTTCAAGCCCTTTCTGCATAACCACTGAGATACCGAAATTAACCTACCTGAAGTCGGATCTCTATTCCTTAACCACGCATCCAAATGGGCAGCTAGAAAGAAGAAAGTAGACAGAAGACGTAAAGATCAACTTGGTAACAAAATCTGATGGAACCAACTCCAACTGGCCCTACACTTTGATCCCTCTATTGCTAAAGACACCGTGGAATACCAAGCGGAGCTCGATTCTATTCTGAGAAGAGAGGAAGTAGATTAGCAGCAAAAGGAAAGGTGCAAATGGGTGGCACTAGGAGATAACAATATACAGTTTTTCCATGCCACTGTCAAAGAAAGAAGAAGGCGCAATACAATAACCAAGCTAAAGAATGAAAGCGGAGAGTGGGTGGATCAAGGTGCAAACCTGAACAATCTTGTTTTAAATTTCTTTGTTAATGTTTATCAGGAACCACCTTTCGAGAACCGCCATCGCGCCTGTGCATCCTTCACCGGTGTCTTTCCACCTCTTTCGGGCCCAGGAGGTCGATGTACTGAGAAGAACACCATCTGTAGATGAAATATGGCAATCCCTCCATGCCATGGCTCCTATGAAGGCACCGGGGCTAGATGGCATAGACGCATCCTTCCTCCAGGAGAATTGGGACATGCTTCAACATCAAGTGACATGTTTCATTCAAGCACCTTTCCACAGAAATCCTATTGAATCGAAATGTGCGGGTTCAATTTTGGTACTGATTCCAAAGGTGACTCATCCGGAGACCTGTGGCCAGCTTAGACCCATCTCTTTGAACAACGTCTGCACCAAACTACTGTCTAAGGTGATTGCAACTAGATTAAAGTGCTTCCTTCCTTCTTGGATATCTCTGGCTCAATCCAACTTTGTGCTAGGAAGGAAAATAGGTGACAACGTTGTGCTCGTTCAAGAAATCATAGATTCTATGGAAGCTAAGCAGTGTCGCAAGAAATATTTTTCCATCAAGCTCGATCTCATCAAGGCCTTCGACAAAATGAGTTGGACCTTTGTAGAAGACACCCTTCAAAGAACCTCTATTCCTACCAACGTGATTGACATCATTATGCAACTTCTTAGATCGGGCGAAACCCCAGTCCCGTGGAATGGGGAGATCATAGGCACTTTCTGGCCATCATGTGGAGTCAAGCAGGGGGACCCTTTGTCCCCTTACCTTTTCGTCTTATGCCTTGAGTGGCTAAGCTAGATGATTGAAGAACAAGTCTCCATGGGAAGCTGGAAGCCTATCCGACTTACTAGACAATGTCTCCCTTTCTCTCATGCCTTCTTTGTTGATGATATAATCCTCTTTGGGGAGGCCTCCCCAAGACAAGCTCGGATTTTTAGGTGGTGCCTCAGGCTCTTCAGCAAGGCATCGGGGCAATTCTTGTCCAATACAAAATTGCCAATTTTCTTCTCGGCAAATACCAATAGAAACCTCAGATCATGGATTTGCAGAATCCTGGACATCAAAGAAACCTCAAATTTTGGCCGTCATCTGGGCATCCCAATTATCCACAAGTGAAAGTGCAAGGAACATTTCCAATTTCTTCTTGAAATAATCCATAGTAAGATCTGCAGTTGGCAGCATCATCTTCTCTCCCTAGATGGAAGGGTCACCCTAGCCAAATATGTCAACCAATCACAATCATGTTACACCATGCAATCCATCCTACTTCCAGACTCAATTACTGATAGGATTGATCAACTTACAAGGAACTTCATTTGGAGTAGCTCGCACAATCCCACCAAGCTGAGTTTAGTCGCTTGGAGAAACGTCACTAAACCACAACATATGGGAGGCTTGGGCATCAGGCCAACCAAGGAATTTAACAAAGCTTTGATAGAAAAACTAACCTGGGATTTAATTCAGGGCAAGCAAGTGCCCTGGACATCCCTTATACAAGCCAAATACGGAAGACAAAGCATGAGGAGTGGTTCAAGTTCGCACGTTTGGAGAGGGATCAAATCTCTAATGCCCTTTATTCTGGCTAATTCGAGAGTAGCTTCTATCTCTGGAAATGAAACTAATGTCTGGACTGACAAGTGGATCGGAGATGGCCACACACCTGACTTACTCCAAGGGAGTGTGATCCCTGAAGATATCAAAGACATGGTTGTGGAAAGCCTTGTTTCCGATGAGGGACATTGGGACCACGAGTTCAGTAATTATTGGTTTACTAAGGAGACTAGTTTAGATATCCTGTCCATGCCTACGCCGAGACCTTCCTATGGCTCTGATGGGAGAGTATGGTTACACACTGCAGATGGTTGTTTCTCGTCCAACTCGGGCTATAAATGCCTCACATAATGCACTCCCCATGACAACACAGGCGGTTTCGCTATCCTATGGACCCTACCAGTCCAACAAAGAATTAAGACAAATCTATGGCTGGCTTACCATAACAGGATACTGACTAACAAAATGCTTTCAGTCAGAAACCTCACTGCGGATGCGTCTTTCTCCAGATGTAATCATCCTTTGGAAACAGCTTTACATGCAATCAGGGATTGCCCGGAGTCGATGGCTCTTTGGGCAAGATTGCTACCTGGGGAGGCCATTTGTTTCTTCTCCAGTGGATCAATCACGGAATGGATAGACTACAACTTAAAGAAACTGAGCAAAGTAGAACATTGGACTCAATTATTTGTCATTGCATGCTGGTGGCTATGGAAGGATAGGAACACCCACATTTTTGACAATCATTGCATTCCCACAACAGTCCTAGAGACTAATTGTAGAGCTGATCTCCAAATTGCGTGTGATGCCTTCTTGAAAAGGCTGAGTCCAGATCTCAAGTCCTCCATCCAGCGTCAGCATGAAGCACCAGTACTTGGAACTGAACTCATTATACATGTTGATACAATTGTGAATAAGTCGAGCATTGCTTTAGCTACCAGCTTAGTCGCACGTTCTAAGGATGGAGCCTGGATCTGTGGCAGGACATGGAGAGGACGGGGGACTGACCCCCTGAGAGGCAAACTCATAGCTGTTAAGCATGGGTTGGAACATGCTTCACAACATTACAGGACTGCATGCACCATCTTCTCTGACTCCTTGACATCAGTGCAATGGATAAACACTGTAGAAGAAGCCCCCCTGAAATAGAGGTTGCTGGTTCAGGATATTCGTCAACAATGTTCTAACATTGGCACCCTATCAATTAGCTACATTAAAAGAAACCAGAATACTCTAGCAGACTGGCTAGCTAAGCAATGCCTCAAGCAGTCGACTAATAGTTGCAGCTAGCCATCCTGCCCTCTACCTCTCCTGGAGGACCTCAAGATGGATGCTCTTTCCTTTCCTTTCC
This sequence comes from Alisma plantago-aquatica, assembly GCA_963693085.1. Taxonomy (NCBI): domain Eukaryota; kingdom Viridiplantae; phylum Streptophyta; class Magnoliopsida; order Alismatales; family Alismataceae; genus Alisma; species Alisma plantago-aquatica. The sequence goes on along the minus strand of OY856412.1, from coordinate 78,092,592 downwards.
ATTTTTTTCCTTCTACCTTTAATGAGTCTGGCTTGTAACCAGTAAGCTTGGTGTTTCACAAAAAAAACATGTATTAGAGTACATAATGCACATTAATGTATAGAAACCCTAATTTTAGAACTTTTTAGCAAAACTCAAATTTAGATTTTGAAAATATCAGCAATGAACTTATTAGGTTCTCCTGATCAAGAAAACATATTTTTATGTTAATTTTGGACTTATGATGATTAAGATGTACTTTTTATGGATTTTATGCATTAAATTTATTTTACAAAAATCACCCTTCGTCAAACTATGAAATCAGACCTTGAAAATATTTTTATAAGATAGAGATTAATTTTAAAATTCCAAAACATATTTATTTGTTAAGTTTGGATAAGCGGATTAGAAGATATGAATTTTTCAATACTGACCAATAGGAAATTGCCACATGATCAAATCGATCGAGATAATTGAAGAGAGAGGGAGAGGGAGAAAACACCATTTGACCCAAGATCATGTTTGAAGTTTCATAGGTAACCAAACTAGAGCTTCTAGAGAAGGTAAAACAACAAGAAACTAAAACCCTAGAAGAACATGGTAAATAGAGATGGAGATCATCGATTTTAAACATAGAAGCATGAGTTTTAAGCATGTAGTAAGCAATATATGAGAAGGGGGTTAATAAAACTCTCCTCTAGGAAGGTAAGAAGGTCCAAACAGAAAGGATCCCAATATTAGAAGGTCTAGTTTCTCCAAGCCAAGCTCCTTTCTTGAGCAAAGATCACCTTCTCCACTTTAGAGGTGCAAACCCTAGCAAAAGAGCACATAGATGAGATGTTTTAGGGCTCTAGGTGGAGTTTTACCATGGAAGGTCATGGTTCTGACCTGGAAGAAGGTGGGAGGAAGTCTAAAAGCATGAAAACAAGGAGGTAAAGGAGGAAACTTACATTATTTGGTCGAAATCACCAAGAAGGAGCTTTAGAAATCCTAAATAGAGAAATTTGGTACCCTAGGAGCCTTCTTCACCAAGGTAAGCACTCTCTTTTACCTTGGGACATCACCTTCATAGACAAATAGAGTAGGAACGATGCTCTAAGATGGGGGAAAGAGAAGGAGAGGATTTCTTCTGGGATTGGGAGATGGGAAGGGTAGGCATGGTTTTATAAAGAAGGGGGCAAGCATGAGGTGTCTATGAGACTTTCCATGTGTTCTTAGGCTTGGGCTTCATGGCCATGCAAGAGGACTGCTCATAGAGACTTTTTGTATATCCAAGGTCGGTCCTAAAAGATCATGGAGACTTCTAGGACATCCCCACTATCCTCCAATTAAAGAAATAACCCCATTGGTTGATAGCTTTTAAAGATAAGCTCACTTATAAAGAGGGTAATCCCTATAATGCCCTTGGAAAATAACACCTTCAAACCAAGGCGCAACTAGGTGCCCCATGGTTCAAAAACTCTAGAATTGTAATGGAATATTGAAATATTATAATGCATGTGATAAATTACAAAGAAAACCTCTGAATTGGATAAATTGCATAAAAGTCCAAAATGTGCATATAATTGCATAACTTGCACAAACATCCAAATTGGATCAAACTTGAAACTTAATCTAGTATCATGATTTTAAAAAACCACACAAGGTTATATTAAGGTTTAGAGTATTTAGTTATGGCAGTTAAGATTGTTCAATACATTAAGGTTTGGGGCCTTACACTTTTAACATGGATTTATTTCCCATTGTTCCACTTAAGCGGTGATTTTACATTTTAGATCCTTAAATAATATTTCACCGAGGTGTTTGTGCATAAATCCTTCCATTGGTATAATTATTGAACAAATTTTCACCAAACCACTATAAATTCCACAATTTAAGCATCAAGGCTAAACATGATAGAAATGATAAAAAAATATTGGGAAAGGGCCAAAAAGAGAATATTTCAAAGTTTCAATATGTTACACAATATGAATTGACTTAAATGTAATGGTGTCTGCTGGGTCTTAATTACTTATTGAGTCTTCATGGGGATACAAATTTGGAGTCAAGTTTCAAATGGGGTGCCCAATGGGACCCATTAATACAAAAAATATCTAATCTCAGTCTTGCCAGTCACCACCCCAATCTACCATCTTACCTCCTCAACCCCTTTACTTCCTCGTGACAAATCTACCACTTGTCTCCCGTTTCTAATTTCCCAAGAGCTCCTCATTTTCTCTTCACTTCTGTATCGACAATCCAACTCTTTACTTCATCTTTGCTGCTTATGGTTGCCTCTAGCTTTCCCACCTAGTTGCCTCATCATCTCGGTTGCTGTGTGGTCAACTCTGTCATGGGCGCCAGTGGAGGAGGAGGCTCTTGTGATGCATATCTCGACAGAAGCAATGGAGGAGGGAGACAACACCTATTTCCATCCCCAAGGGAATCACTGTGCCTGACTTCTGAATCCAACTGTCGCTACCCTAATCTCATTCATCCAATGTTAACAGAAGTGGTTGTGGCAGAGGAGAAGGTGGTTGTGGTGGTCACCCTGGTCACAATGACAAAAGTTTAGGAATGTCAAGGGGTATAGGAGGAGTAGGGATGGTGTACGATGTCAACAACAACAGAGGTGGAGGTGGCACATCTAGTTCTAGTAGCCACGTCATCTGACAACCTAGCTCCCTGGAAGGATTCCTGACTGTTGACATGAGTACTATGGTTGTGAGAGGATCCTCCCTTCATCTAACAAATTCCAGGTGACATGGTCGTTATTATGTTTGTGGAAATGTCCGAGAGATATGCCTATATGATGGCACACATGTTTTTTGTAAATATATTTTCTACACTTCTGTTGTTATTAGATTCATATTATGTACTCTCCATTTTATTAAAGAGGATTTAATGATCAAAGGTATAAACCTAGTTTGTAAATATTTAGCGTAATTTCTTCATTAATAATAATCAGATAAAACCAAAGTGGAATTTAACATCTAGTAGTATATGTATAGAAAATGTGATTTTAGTTGTGGGGCCAATTTGTGTAGGCTTGACACATAATATGGGTAGTGATGGGGACCCATTCCCTAATGGGTTTGGTATGGTTGGGTTTTGTTTCTATTAATTTGATATGCATTTATGTGGGTATGGGTCCTATTATATTTGGGTTATGATGGGTTGGGTCTGGGTTTTAAAAATCCACTCCATTGTCATCCCTACTGAACATATTTAGTTTGGTATCTCTAATTCAAACAATTGACAATACACGCCTTTATAATTTTTAGAATATATGTTTTCCATGATGATATTTAGAAATAATAACATGTTCCTTGCATATTCAACACAAATATAATATCGTTATGTGTCAATTGAGTTAAATTTAAGGATGGTAATCATATTCCCAAATTGATGCACATTGTTGATTTGAATTATAAACCCAAAATTTCCCAAATTGGGTCTAAACTACTCATTGTAATCTGAACAAACAACCCTATGTGCATATTTTAATTGTAGGGACCCAATAAACTGAAGGTGAACTCAATTTATGTCAAATATAACATAAAATTGTATCCTATGTGCATTTTAGTTGAATACCTTTTAAATAAACTAGATGTTGACAATTTATAAAAATATTTGAATGTATAATAATACTATTCAAAATAGATACATGTTTTTACATTTATAATACCTCATATAAAAATACCCTTTTAGGACTCATACTTAAATCCTAACTTCACTTGAATTGTATGTGCTTGATATCAGTAAAGCCCTTTCCATCCTTACCATTCAACAATCTCATGTGTATTTATTTTTAGTGCAATGAAATAATATCAACATTTATAAAGTATCCAATCAAAATTCAATTTTACAAATTTTGAAATAAACAACTTACTATTGGGTTAGAAACATATCATGGCTCATGTCCTACATGTATTAGGGCAAACTAGGAAATGGATTTGTGCTTATCCAATCCTAATATGATTTGAATCAGAGAGGAGAGAACATTAGTCCCTTTGTTCAACAAGAATTTTGGTTTGGATCTGAACTAGAACTTGTAATATTTCATCCTACTTGCTACATGGTATGAGGGTTTACATATAGATCTAGAGAAGTCCATTGAGGTAATCCCATAAATTTCTTGTTGAATTGCTCTTATTTGGTATAAGAGATAGAGACCAATTAATTTGTAGAGCTCTCTTTTAAAGGAGGGAGGTACAAAAAACATATGTTGATCACAAATAATGGAAGGAAGTCAATGTCACATTAGAGGTGCATTGAAAAAGCTCTCTCATGGATGAGAGGGTGCCAAAGAATTCACTTTAAAGGAAAATTCACAATTGCAATTGTTGGTTCCTTGGTTGTAGAACACTATTTTAGATGAGATAAAGGCAATGACTTTGACTTGAGGCAAATTTAGTAGAGGTTTGCAGTTTATGGCACATTGTTGGAACACTAACAAAGAAGATCTCTTATGAATGAGAGAGAGACAACAACTGTGCACTGAGAAAAAGTAAAAGTTCATAGTTGTTGGCACATTATTGGGGCATCCAAAATGATAACAATATGCTTAGTTAATAGAAGACACACAACTCATAGGTGATGGCACACTAGTGCCAACTCAAAACAACAAAAATACATCTATCAGTGAAGTACACTCATCTTCATATCTCAATTTGTGGCACATTGGTGGTTCATTTGATATGGAAGTATTATGTAATACACATCAACGCCCCTAGTCAGTGTCATAGTGGTGGCATATCACCACAATTAATATGTATAATCATTAGAGGACACACATTATCTCTCTTGGTTTGTGGGACATTAGTGGTACAACATCAATGACAACGATCTCTCTAATTAGAAAATGGCACACGTGTTCTCTTTCATGTTGTAAAATTTTGGTATGGTGGTGGTACATCATAGTTCTAGTTGGAGGAGACAACTAGAATGTAGTAGTGTTGTTAGAAAACCTCATCCCATGTAGAGGTGGTCCAGTTAGTAGTCATAACTATGACAAGAGAGGACACATGTGTGTGTTAGATCCCCAATAGCAAAAGTGATTTCATGAGGAGGAAAAGTTAAGAACATAGTTTTGTACTTGTCTCATGTGTATCTTCTTTTTTATAGTACTTGTTTGAACTGGAGAGATAACTGCATTTATTAGTAATTAGATCTAGATGATAGATTTTGTAATATTTGTTACATAGAGCTTGTTTGTTGGCTTTGTCTTGTAATTTGTATCTTATTATTCGAAGGAGAGTTTTCCATCTTAAAATTTCATTCCTCTAGTTTTGTAAAGAATTTTAACACACACACCATAATTCTTAACAAGAGATAGCACATTACTGTTTGAAGGTTGTAGTGGGAGTTATAATGGGATGTAATTATTAGAAGGTGTCAATATTAGTTCAAAGGCAAACATGGAGTTAGAAATGAGGATTGGGAAGTAGTCCCATGGATTGTCACATGTAGGACTTGTGGCACTCTCTCAAAGATGTTATGAAGGACATAAAGGAAATGCTACACAACCATCAAGAGATGCAACACTAAGGATCCTAGATATAGAAGCACTTCAAAGACTTCTTTAGGAGAGTGGCATGTGAAGTAGAAGAGAAGTGCAACTTATGTTTATCTATTACTTCCAGAGTGAATGATTAAGATATGTATGCAGACACATAGATAGAGGGCATAATACATTGCTTATATCCTTCATTGTAGGAGAACAAAAACATATCTCTCTTCCAAAATTGCTCAAATGACCAACAATGGGGAGATAAATCCATTCTAGGTACATATGCAGAGAGAGATGTGGTGACACCTATATTGTTCTTATTAACTTTTGAGTGATGTTAGAGTGGGGCTTCAAAATGATGCATGCAAATTATAAGATGCTGACATGTTTTCATTGAAGGACTAGCTATCATAATGCATCATATTTGGTGATGGACTCTAGGAGCTACTCTAGGTTATTATTGAAAACTACATCTACCACATGGGCCAGAGTGGGAGATTTTTGGGATCAAAATTGGATTTTGTCCTCTGCCCCACAAAAATAGGACTTAATAGGAATTTTAGTTTTTCTTTGGAAATCCTGAAAGGAGAAAATTCAAGGGACATGACTCCCTATGTGTAACATGTATTAATGTTTGAAGTTGAAACCAAACTTGTAACATGGAGTACTAATTGCAACCACATCACATAGAAAAATCTATATGGAGGTATGGGGAAGGACAATGTGATAATCCAATAAAGTAATTTTTCTTGGTTCTCTTTTGTGGTAGAAGAGCTAGACAATAAGAGTGTATCACCCCCAACTATAATCCTTAAAACAACATAGGAATCATGGATCATCAAGACTATGCTTGAGGAATGTCACAAATAGCATATTTCATTCATCGCAATAATAAAAACAACTTTACACAAGGTATAGATAAATTGATTCTCATACATATTCTTTATTATCTTAAAACTTACAAAAGGAACATAATACATGATATAACTGGTAGACTAGTCAAACCTCCTTGGATCACATAGATGGCACCTCACCAGGTCCTGAACTTGTATGTATGTCCTTGAGCTAGTCCTTGCACATCAGATGGATTTATCCTTTAACCTTAGTCTGACCTGGGGGCATCACGCCCCCAACCATGCATTCGAGAAATCGATCGTAAGTGGTTGTGTTCAATATTAATGTATAAAGATAACTTAACATAAAGCTTTGAAACTAATACGAACTTGCATAAACATTAATTCTGGCTTAAGGATGCATTCTTAACTTAAGCTTTCTTATTAGGGCACCTACTCAATGACCATAAACATACCGAACACACTGAAAGTAAACAATAATCTGAACACACTGGAAGTGAACAGGAACATAAACATACCAAAGACACTGAAAGTGAACAATCATCTGAACACGGTGAAAGTGAATAGGAACATAAACATACCGAAAACACTCAAAGTGAATAGGAACATAAACATATCGAACACATTGAAAGTGAACAATCATCTGAAGACACTAAAAGTGAATAGGGTTGGGCTTGAACCCAATAAAATGAAGGGGGTTCATAAGGTACCAACCTTCCATAAAAATGTTCATGAGTAGGGCCTAATTATTTGTTCTTAACCTGATCTGATCTTGTCTTATCTTAATTAGGGTTTTCACCATTATCACATTACTAATCTTAAACATGAAGATGTATATCTTTTTGACTGATTTGGCCGTACCAAGAATCTTAATGCAGTAAATCTTAAGAAGATGTGCATATATAAATACCTCTTAAATGATAAGGAACTCACATGTTAACATATATAACATGAACTTTAAACATGATTAAACGAGAAAAACTGAATGTATTTAGTAAATTAAAACCCAAGGCATGGACCACTTACCCAAGTTGTAGAAACCAAAATTAACCCTTCAATATTTAAGTCAAGATCCTAGCTCCTGAAAATATCATGAACAATTCATAAATATGCATCAAACCCAAAACCCATAATTCATAGGTCTAACTAGGGTTCACGTCCCATCTTAGACATGTATGGGTATATACCTAGCTTCATTCCACTTATACATGTATACTGATCTAGGATGTTGTAATCATTTTCATATGTTCAACTAGCATTATGGTGATGTTTAGGGGCATTTACTTACCATCATATCATTGCCTCAAATTAGGTTATGGTTACTATCCCTAATTCAATTATCATCCACATAAGTAGGTGAAACTTGCACCATACATCGTGATTAGAGGAAAAATATAAAGGTTTTACACATCATCAGGGTTCTTATGACAACTTTTACATACATAACATCCGTTACGGTATTTACACTCACTAATAATTATTACTTATCATGCAATACCTCTTTTATGAGTATCACTCTATTATATGCATATACACCCAAATTTAGAGACATAAATAAAATCATACATGATTTTCCCTTTAATTCGGTACCTTTTAGCTCAAAAACGGACTTAGGGATCATGATATATGACTTAAATGAGAAAATACCTTTTTCATTAACTGTCTTCCAGTGGATATTTATCTAAAGGCTCTGGCCAGATCATCCCCACAAGGCTATTCTCACTTTAGACGGATCTTAAGTAAGGATCCACACCTTCACCTACCAGCAAACTCGCACTGGTGCAACTCCCCGATCTGTCGTTGCATAGGTCTTTGTTTCCCCTATGGAACAGAGCACCATGCTCATGGTCTTAAACCCGACGACGTACCATCTGTTCGAAGCCGGTGCTATTTTCCCGACTAGGTGTTGTCGTCTTCCCTCTCTTCCTCTCTTGGTCTTTCACATCCTCTCTCCTAGTGGCAACAAATGGATCTTCTGTTAGGCTGCCATGGAAGGTTTTCTTCTACACTTGCCTCTAGGTCAGGCGAATATGGAGCTCACCATCATCAAGCCCTATCTCTCTCCTTGGGTCTAATATACATGTACGATGGGATGCTCGAACGAACACCCCATGCCTTAAAGGCAGTTGGACAAGAAGGGAATCTGTCAACGGTAAAGGTTGAGTTGCATCTATCAAACTCCTCCAGGCCACGATGTCCCTTAAATTTTCAATCAGGTTTCACATGTATTGAGATCATGCTTTAGATTGTGATGGCTAAGCACTCCATAAATCTTCTAAGAAATAGCATCATAAGGTGCTATGATAGCTGCACTTGCCCATCAGGTCGTTCAGGATGTTCAAATATATAAGGAGAAGATCCAATCCTACCAGGTCATCCACAGATCTTGGGATACCGATAATTGAAGTCCTAAGGACTCATGATTGTTATGTATCAGATACTTATATTACAACAAAGAAACAAGCCTCGTACGATCTTTTCTCCTCCTATTAAAGGTTTCTTAAATAACTAACATATCATATATCAAGATAATGCGATCAACACTCACATCAAATTATTATATATGTAGGCTTCATGAACCCTATTTACTTTTGAGATTACTACTATGATTACATAATTAATATCTCGATTTTCAAAACATCTCCACTTATTTCTAAATGATAATTTTACCTATAAAATAAGTATCCATTTCCACTGTTAAGAGAAGGTCATATGACAAAGACATGTATTAAAAAATCCAGTTGACTTCACATCTATACAAATAAGCATCTAGTCGCATATATACCATAATATGATTTAGTTACTGAGATAATATTTTCTTTATTATCGTCTATCGTAGCTCTTGTCATAACGACCATCCTTTTGTTACTTTCCACAACTTCGAGACTCAATATTTGCCTCATCCAAGGTTTAGGTGAAGACAAGGTCCACTGATCCAAGTAGATTTCATTGGGTGATAAAATCATTAAAAAAATCAAAATTTTACAAAGAGTACTTGGTGTAGCTCTGTTGTGGAAGAGGGAGAACCAAAAAATTTTCCTTGAGGCGAAGTAGTGACAATTCATGGTACACTGAAGGAGCATCAACTAAGTTCTCTCATGGATAGAGGTGGCCAACAAATTTTCCTTAATACAATGTAATGATTGGTAGTAGATGGCATGCTATAGTGTTATTGATAGTGAAACTCTTTTATGAACTAGAAACGACAACGACTTTGCCTTAAGGAAAAACAACAATTGATATTTGGTGGCACATTATTGGAGATTTGACAATTATGGATGAGAGACGTTCATAGATATCATCTTTCGTAAAATTGGTTGGAAATTGTTGGCCAATTATTGGTGCTTCTATGATAAAAGTGGTCTGTCAAGACACTGAATGACACACATCCCATAGTTTGTGGTACATTGATGGTGAATCAACAATATAAATGATCTGCTTGGCCAATGGAGGATGCACATTTGCATCATTCAGTTGCTGGCACATTGGTGGTGCATCAACAATATCAACAATTTGTTCGACCAATGGGGGAAACACATTTCCACTCTTTTTTGGTGACAAATTGGTGGAACATCAACGAACGTGCATATGATTTCCCAACATGAGTGAGTTTCTAATTGGTGGAAGTGCATCGATGTTATTATTGAAGGAGCCAACGAAATGAGTACTATAGTCGAAAACGAGATAGACGACTTCCTAATTAGCCGTGACATCCTAGTTAGAAGGTGCAACAACAACAAGAAAGGGAATGTGCATGTGTTTGATCTTCAACGATGACAGTGGTGTCATGAGGAGAAAAGTTGAGAAAAATATTTTGTACTAATCACATGTTATTGTTCTTCTTTCTTTTCTTTGTTGTCAAGTGAGGGGCTGCTTGGATTTACATATAGTTATATGTAGGTGGTTTTTGGGTCACAATATTTGTTACGTAGTGTTCTATTTCCCGACATTACTTGTGATTTTTCTCAAATTTTTCATCAAATCTTGCGCCTTCTAGAACTTGCCCACTTCAACTCATAAAACTTATTGACAATTGAAGTTCATTGTCTCTATTATAACTTGGCCTCACCCACCTTTTGTTTCTTCTCCTTACCCTATAAAATAATAGTTAGTTGGTAATCTTAGTCGATTTATTAGCCACGTGTTGCGGATTAAATCCCTAACTGAAATACCCACAAGAAAGTTTTATAAAAACAACCATATACTCTCTTTCAAATTTCTATGATAGACTTGGACCTCCCGTCCTCACAAATGAAAATTTATAAAAAAAAAAGGACTTATGAAAATAACATACCCAACTCTTAGGTTTGGGCGCCGAGTTCGTATGACCTTCAACATCATCGGTCAGAAAACAACTTTAAGTGGAGGTCGTAACAAACACTCAGCCAAATCAAGACTGAGACCTGGTCGAGATTATGTGAAAATGATAATTCTATAATTGGAAAAGAGCGTCCAACCTTTTGGTGGGAGGCTGTGCTGTAGCTCCAAGATTCCCTGGTTGATTTGTATGCATCCCAGCTCAGTGGAGGAAGCAAATGCGAAGAGGGCCAGATCTACTATAGGTGCCTGTAGAAAAATCATCATTCTATATATAACAAATTAAGACGACCCCAATCCACGCCAACTAAGGCTCACTTTGGAACGATTCAGAGCAGCACGGCGCTGCATCACATTATTTATTTCCCTATATATCACAAACGTAGTCATTCATGCAGCTTCCCTCCCGCTTCCTTCAATTCCTTTGTGGCAATCCTATAGGGTTGTTGCGCCCTATTTAAGACCTCAATCCCAACAAGGGGGACTTTTGTATTTTCGACATGGTGGGTGGTGTGGAGGTTCTGTCTGATTTTTTTATTTTTCAAGGCATGCCCCGACGAGCGCCGGCGAGCAATTGTTGGCTACTTGGCTAGTGACATGGTATCTTACTCCTCCGATAATTACATGAAGAGGCAGCGTCGACAAACACAACTAGAAACATCACGGTCCATCAATCACAAAATTCAGAATAATTAACTACATTCCAAACTCTGCTTGCTTCATGTAAGCGTTTTCTTTTCTTTGGATAACAAAGTGAGAAGATTCCATAAGAACACACGTTGGATTGCTGGATTTCTCGGCAACAACTCTTCAACCTCCCTTTGTCAGCTTTCCGTCAACAGTTGCTTGCGGCCGGGCAGCGGCTAGGTTGGGTTTCCACCTGAAGAGCTTACAGTACTGTTCCGTGGCATCCTCCGTGCTTGTTCCAGGTAAGGAAAGTTGCTCGAGGTCAAGTATGATGTCACTGTGACGTGGTTATTAGCTCTGTCGTTTTTAGTTAGAAAAATTATACTCGAGCCCACTTGTCTACCCGTTCACCCACCCGGACGTGGGGGAGTGTGGAAAAGTGGGCAATCTGTCTCGTTTGCTGCAAGAGTTTTTATTTGTAATAAATTTTGTACAGTGCAATAAAGGATGAGGGAAGTAGAAGAGAGAGAAAATATTTTTGTCCATAACTTTCAATATGTAGCGTATTTTCCGATGAAATAAATTAGATTAGAATCCTTGTAGAAAATAATTTCCAACGAGACTAGTGTTGACATATTTTGAAATAATGATAATACGCGAGAAACATAGTACCATTTATTAGGATATCATACACATGTTCTGGGTACAGATGTATAGTACCCATGAGTATTGTACTTTTGAATGAAGGAGGATCAATGATTTGTTGTTCTTAAATAATATTTGAAAGTATTGTTCTTAATAAAATTTAACTATAAAATGCTTTCGTAAGTATTGTATCCACTTGTTAATACTCAAGCATAAATACAGTACCTACCAAATTACAAAATCAAGCCTAATTGTATAACTGATGTAGAAGTATAAGTACAGTACCTACGGAATCGCATAGCAATATTAGTCATCTGGACATTTTTTTTACAAAATACAGACATAAGTTGAGTACTCACTTGTTAATGACCTCAAAAGTACAATATATATCAGATCAAGAATCACCTATAAAATACAACCATATGTATTGTGCCCACTTGTTAATTTCAACTCAGTTACTTATGCATAAGTACAGTACCTAACAAATTATAAATCAAGCATAATTGTATATCTGGTCTAGAAGCATAAGTACAGTACATGCAAATTGCTATGTCAACATTTGTCATCTGGACAATTTTTTTTTACAAAATGCAGACATAAGTTGAGTACCCACTTGTTAATGATATCAAAAGTACAATACACATCAGATCAAGAATCAACTATAAAATGCAACCACAAGTACCGTACGCACTTGTTAATTTCAACACATTTACTCAAGCATAAGTACAATACCTTACAAATTACAAATCCAAACATAATTGTAAAACTAGTCTAGAAGCATACACACAATACTTACAAAATCTCAAAGCAACATTGGTCATCTAGACAAATATTTATTTCAAAATACAGACATAAGTTGAACACCTACTTGTTAATAATCTCAAAAGTACAATGCACATCATCTCAAGAGATCAGCTATAAGATGCATCTATAAGTACTGTACCCATTTATTTATTTAAACTCAATTATTCAAGCATAAGTACAATACCTAGCAAATCATAAAATCATGTATAATTGTATAACTAGACTAAAAACATAAGCAAAGTACCTACGAAATTCCATAACAACAATATGAATGTATTGTATATGACGTATTGTACCTCAAAACACAATTATCATACCTCAAAACATAGATACTGTACCTTGAAATACGAATATTATATTTCTCTCATATTATTATTACTCCGAAATATATCAACATTGATCTAGTTAGAAAATATTTTTTATAAGAAATCTAATATTTTTGTTTTGTAAGAAAATTCATTCAGAATTGAAAGTTATGAAGAGAACAATTTTCTTTCTCCTCTTTTAATTCCCCTTTTCGCTTTAAAGTAGGCAGTTCAACCACATCAACGACAATAATCGAACAATACGAGAGATGAGAGAAGTTGATATTTATGATATTTTCTTATTTAAAACATGTGAATATTAGTCTCATTTGAAAGTATATTTTATAAGAAATTCAGTACTTTTTTCGACAAAAACGTATTTAAAGATTAAAAGTTATGAGTAAAATGATTTTTCCTTTCTTCATATTTAATAAGATGTATTTCTCCACTTAGAAGACTAGTAGCAATAATGTAGGGACTCCTCCGGATATGTAATTCCTTCGTATTTGCTCCATTTTTTTTTCTCTTCCCTCATAACTAATCCCATAAATATAGTAGTTAGTAGACAGTTCTGATAAAACGGATGGGAGAGCGGAGATATCATCGGGTGTGTGTAGCGCTGCTCTTTAGTTAATGCCCTGTTTGGTAGGGAGTGAAACTGGATCCTTACTTTTGAACTCAAGGAATTATGATGTGTTTTTCGTTGGTTAGCAAATAGGAAAATAAAAATGATGATTTGTAACTCACAAAATAGACCTAATCTAGCAGAAACTCCCCATTTGGTACCACGCCCAAAATGGGCGTCATCGGGTGCAGTTTACATCCTGTACAGTCTCGCATTGTGGTTACACACACTATTGCTGAGCAAAAAATTGCCCGCTGCCGCATACCAAATAATCACGCATGCGACGGCAAGTTCTGTGAGTGTTCTACCAAATGAAACTAAAGCACGCAAAAAGCATGTTTCTTTTTTATCTGTAGAAATGTAGCAAACAGACCCTAAGTTGGATACAGGGAAACCAACAAGCTGTGTACTCTCGATATAGACGGGTCATTCGTGTTAACTACTGCGGTAGTTCATGCCATTAGATAAGATAGCTCCAATCCCCCTTTGTAAGTCCATTCCGAGCTATCTCAACTAAGGCCTTGTTTGGTAGGGTGTTCTCAGGTGCAGTTGTGTGATTAGTTAAACAATAGGTTTAAAATGATTGATTTTATTCAATAGGTAACGTATTTGGTTAGCTGCAGGGCTTACGTGATAATTTCATTTGGTATTATTTGGTTAGACGCAGCTGGTCTTAACTTTTACACGCAATCTGTCCATTCATAGGTGTCCGGGTCTTTTCCAGCAATGCACCGCGCCCTTTCACTGCGCGGTATTGGGGCATAAATTGTGCCAGCCGGGGGCAAGAAAGCCATGAGTTTCTCTTCCATTTTAGTAACCAAACAAAAACCTTGTCTATTTTTCCGACATTTGATTTTATTCTTTTGTTCTTACATCCCACCAAATAGGGACTAAGCAAAAGCAACATGTTTAGAAAATGACACCTTTGAACTTGAGAGACGGCAAAAAGATTTTAATCTATCATGTTCTGTCGCCTCGGCTAGCATAGAAGTAGCTGAACAACTTCATGACTGGTGGATAGTTTTCGTTGTATCTGCACCACTAAATTGTGATGTCATATCGTGGAGTAGGAGACCGCTCCTCCACTGAACATGTAAGTCAAATCGTAAGTCATTTCACTTTGGAAACACCAACATGGAATCATACGGGATTTAGTACTCGCTTCACTTGACGAGCAAGACTCATTCTCATTTCATACCTCCCTGTTTGCATGACCACATCCTCAACAATTCAACATACTACTCATAGCCCATTGATTTGGTGCTTTAATCGAGGCACAAAGAAAATCATGGACTTAGTTTTTCACCTTCACAGTACACGGCTAATATCTCAAATTCTCAATTAGAAGTGAGAAACGACCTCCAAAAGTTTGTGATAAGGAGCGTGATGCCAGGGACCTTTCCTGCCAACGGGAGGGTATTGTGGAGGATAAGGCTCTATTCTTATCCTTATCCTCCAGGTGGTAGCGGGTAAAGGTAAGGGTAATTATCTTTTTTAATAATTTTCTTATCCTCTATTTACCTTTACCCTCTTTGTTACATTGTAAACGGGAAGAATAAATAATAAACGAATAATTATGGTATAAAAATAATTTTGTATAAATGCAAACTTACTTTAAGGCGGTGTCTAAGGGGGTAAAGATTAAATCACATCTTTCTTTGACTCGTATTTTTACAAATTTGAATATAAACAATCCAATGTTATACTTGTATACTATGTTTAGATGTTGGTCTAAGAATTACAAGAAACTTTTGTAGTCAAGTCAATTTAGTTATATTTTAACAGACTGAGGAAACTCTCTTCTTGATTTTACCCTCCGACGAGGGCCAAGTAAAAAATCAATGTGAAGACGGTCCAACTATTCTATCGGGTCAGCTTCTATTGGGAAGTTTTTTGTCACTACAACAACCAATCACTTCTCATGACATAAATGAAGAATGGTAACCACAAAAGGGAAGCCTAGAAAATCTCAAAACACATATAAAAAAGGTAAAGGCCTCATGATTAAGCAAGTAGAACACAATGGTGTTCCCGATACATAAGTTGCTTTATATTTTTTTTATGATAGATTGATAATTACTCGACCAAAACGTGATACTTCTAATGCCTTTTTTGGGCCTCTAATTCTAGATAAAAAAAAAATTTATTGTTTGAGGAAAACGACACTCTTATGATAGAACCCATTTAGGAAACGACCATGAACTTGAAAGAGAGTTGAAAACTACTACAACATACTAGTTTCTAGGTAATTAGTTAAACTTTTTTGATGATTTTTATACAAGTTTGTTTTTTGATTATTTAGTGTTAATTCACTCAAATTATACAACAAAGAAAATGGTTGTCCTCAAATGTGTCAAATGACTAAAATGTCCAGGTATAACTAAGTGGATACTCATTTCATTTTCGAAAATATGCGGATAATTAGTTCATTCTAATCAATTTTATCTACATTAATAATCCTAATTTTCAAGTAAACTAATTGATTGAAGATACATTTTTCAACTTGTCTCATAACAATGAAGTTCCTGATAAAAGTATAATCCTAATTTTAAAGATAACTAAAAAAGGAATTAAAACATATATGGGAAACAATTAAAACCCTAATGTTTTGAACCATCCACCTCTTTTTTTCTAGAAATCATGGTTTAATTTGTATTCCCCTTACTTTAATCAGCTAGAAGAAAATTTAAATATGATTAGATTTCAATTATAGAGGACATAAAAATGTTTTAAAATACCCAATGAATACATGATATGTTTCAATAGAAATTGAATGAATTGCTATGATTAACGGCTTCATGATATCATGTGGTTGTATGTTATGTCTCTAGTGATAATCAATATGAAATTTGAGCTATCTGATTTCCATCGTGTTTTGGTTCTTACATCCAGTTAGAAATGCCCAATAGTGCAAATTCAGTCGCCCATTTTCTTCCTCTAATAGTTTAAGAAACAACTTATAAGGTAAATAATTCAATAATGTTTAAAAGCATCCTAATAAAGAAGGAAGACCATTGTAGAAAATTGACTTAGATCACTAGATTCTCATATAGATGACCATGTGTATATAGATATTATTAATTGAATAAGAGTACTAAGGACCAGCTGAATGAAAAGTTGGCATTTAATGTATTATACTATATATCATTTCTAAGAGGATAAGTCCATTGTCTTATCGGTTGCTACTAGTGCTTGATATAGCCAAGTAGAATAATGTTTTATACATATTTATTTTTAATATTTTCTTGCTCAGATATGGAAAACATTCTTGATGTGGGACAAACTTAACTTTGGGATAGTGTATAATATTTGAATGTACTAATCCGGTTACATAACTAAATCTTGTACCAGGCATTACCTACATTTCCTTGTGCTCATTTCAAATATATCAATGATAATTCCCATTTTTCCTTAGATTGTTTGACACTAGGGGTGCTAGGAACCTAGAAGTATGATCTTCATATATACTTTTTGCATAAGGCCATAGTGCAAATTAGTTTTCTATATTTTGAGTAGGGATTCAAATTGAAAATTTCTCATTTAATAGGTATTCATTTTAAATTGTAACTCTAGAATATTATTGAACCCATATGATGTAGAAAAGAAAGAAATATGAATCATTGTATAAAAAGGAAAATAGGTACATTGATTAGTGACTTTTTTCAAAGTCAATATATATTTAAGTGAATGATTCCAAAAAGGAATATCCCTCATATAATTGAAGTCCTCATACTTTAATTACCATATTTGTCAAATTTCAAGGAAATATGACTTCTTTTATTCACTCATTTCATTTAGGAAAATAGGAAAGAAGAATATATAAAATGGCCAATATCTGACTTAATAGGCTTGATTTACCTATAGTCTGCATTGTAATATTGTCACACATGTTTAATTGTTTTTGTAGATCAGTGTGCTGATCTTACAATATTTTCGCTTCTCCCCTCTTTATTCTCCCTCTGTCTTGATGGTCATCCAATATCTCCTACCTCCCAATCTCATTTCCTTTTCATGCAAACAACTCTAGTGTCTGTCCTCATTGCCTATCTTCCCCATTGCAAGATTTCTTCACCATACCAACGATTATATTCATCAATTGATACCTCAATCAAGAATTTCCATAATTCCTTGAGGAAACACCTATCTCCCAATATAGGATTGTAAATATGTAGGGTAGGGTAGAGTAAAGGCATACCCTTACCCTTACTTGCATTAAAGTTGCAGGTCACGGGTAGGGTAATTACCTTTTTTCTAATAACATTTATGCTACCCTTACCTGCACTCTCTTACATGCATGGTAAAGGGGTAGGGTAATGGGTGAAATGAAGCAACATGAAGATTGATATACGATATTGTAAAAAAAATCTCATATGATATTCCTTATATAAAATACAAGACACTCCTAGAACTAGTTTTAGATAGTAATAGTTATTTATTTTGGTGATATATGAATATATCAGAGTATCTAACTTAATATTTTTCTAAAACAAGTCCTAACCTTTTTAGTATATATTATTTTATATCGATAAATTCATCTTTCTATCTAATAACGACTATAAAAGGTGCAATATACTTTTTGTTGTTTATTAAATTTTGGGAATCATAATATTCAAATTGAGAAAGTAGTGGTGTTCTTGTTGGGGTATATTAGAATCTAAAATTATTAATTCAAACTTATACTAATGGGCAAATGGGTAAATAGGGAATGGTAAAGTTTTACCCTTACCCTACTGTGACGTCCCCAGATTTTCTAAAACTTAATCTGATGTGTGACGTCCTAATTGAAACCCTCACCTCAACAAGAATCTAAATTTGAGCACCACACACAAGGATACGATGAAGAAAATCATTGGAAGTCAGAAGGAAACAATCAGTAGCAAATGCACATGAACAATAATAAAACCATACAACACATGTTCACCATTCAACATATAATTACAATATTTGATATTACATATTGAACAACAAACTTTTACATACACATGTACTACCACTAAACAAGAGGATCTTAAGACAACATGTCCACTTGTACATTAGCTTGCCACACAACTCACAACTATCATGGATCTTCACATGTCCACAACCTAAATGAAAGATTACACGCGGTACACATCAGCACAATATTCAAGAATATTGTACTGAGTATGCCTACGTGTCTTTTTATATACCTCTCATTACTAAGTTTGGATATAAGATAAAACTATTAATTGGCAGTTATAATAAAATATAAGAAAAAGCATATACTTTCAAAAATATGTTCATTAACAACAGAGAACACATACTTTAAGCTCATTTTCCATTATATGTACAGTTAATCAACCACATGCACTATTCTACCAAAGAGATTTAGTGCTCACATGTACTATCATACCAAAGAGATTTAGTACTTTCGTAAATGCACTATTCTTCCAAAGAGATTAGTGCTCACATGTACTATTCTGCCAAAGAGATTAGTGCTCACATGTACTATTCTGCCAAAGAGATTTAGTACTTTCATCAATGCACTATTCTACCAAAGAGATTTAGTGCTATCATATAATGGAACATATATATCATGTTTAATGTTCTCATAACTGTAAGTATGGTAAATCAAGCAACATATCATACAAGAACAATCATTTCATCCAATACCATATGCCAAGTAATTTACTACACATATAATGCAAGCATATTGTATAATAAGCCAAGTAAGAGGTAATAGTGTACCTTTAATTAAGGCAATCTAACCCATATTCTTTATGTCATCTATATCTTGCTCTACCCCTGATTAAGACAAGATCATGTACTATCATTAGATTCTCCATTACTTTATACCTCGTCTAAACCCTAATTATGTCCATTCTAGGGTTTAGCTTGGTCATTATGGTATCTCATTATTACTTGGCTTGTCATCATGTAATTATCTTACTGATGTCATATTCCATATTGAGGTGCATCATTTGAACATTAATTTCCATATCATTGTTTGCATTTATTAACCCTAGATTAGTTACAATAATCCAATTAGGGTTTTCTCATTGTTATAGGATCCTTAAACATGTAACCTTATTTATATGCATAATTACGATCTCATGATTATATATTATCTTCCAGTTACTGATATAAGCTTACTCTAAAATTTTTAGGATTTCTTGAGCATATTTGTAATTATTTCACAGTAATTAGGGTTATTAGCCCTAATTAGCCACATTAAACAAATTACATGATTTTAGGTTGAATCATAACCATCTTTGACATCGTATGGATTATATATCATATTTTAGAGATACTGATGCATTTTCATAATTTTAGGTCATCATTTACTATTTATTTTTCATGAAACAAGTGTATAGCATCTTACATGATATCATCTACATTTATGCATCAAAAGACTGAAATTATGGTTCCTTCTTGTAGTACTAATTTTTCTACACATTTTGGTAACTTGTTTGTATTTTTCTGACAATAGATCTATTTATTATGCATTTTCTAGTATCTATTTTTTTTGGGATATTCATTACCTTTGGGCCAATCACTCAATGCCGTGTGGAAATTAGGGTTGGAGAAGCTCATTGCTTGGTCCGCTTGAGCCAGGCAGTTTACGATCTGGACCGGTCTATGTCCTCCCCCTTTCCTAGGTCACAGGTGCCTCTGTTTCCTCTGTGAAATAGAGCACCACCTCCAACAACATCTCTTGTGAGGTTTCCATGGTGGTCTGGGCATCTTTGCCTTGTGAACTAGTGCTTGCTCAGTCTGCATCACCTCTGTATCACAAATGACATGCTCCTCTTTAGGTCATCATGGGCATGCTTCACAATCACCACCTGGGATATTGTGGTGGAGGTAAAGGGGCGCACTGCCCCCCTCTCAAGCGCGACCTCTGTTCGTCAGCATTGCCATCAGTGCATGGGTTATCATCAAGTAGTCCTCCTCTTAGATCTTCATTGTGAGCCTCTTGTATCGTCAATAGCTTCTTAGATCCCCAAAGATTCAAGACTATAGGTTCAGGATGCATCCATTCCCCAATTTCCACCTTGGACAAGCTTTCCAGTGCTAGCTATTGCTACTGTGGGTGAAAAGGAGAAAACCATACCTCGCGACAACACTTGACGTTGATGCATCCAAAAGCATCACAATGGCTTCTTCAATTTCACCAATTCATCAAAACTCATCAGAAAAGTAGTAGATCCCTCCCTTAAGATCCCCCTTTTGCTACCTTGAAATGGGTATGTTGGCCATGGCAAGGACCACGAAGGGCATGAGAACCCCAGATTCAACTCCTCTATCCTCTCTCTTCAACCCTATTCTTCTCTTCATCGACACCTGCAACTGGTAGTGGAGAAGCGGTGGATGGGGAGGATTTGTTCTCCCTACTGAAAGGTATGGAAATTTGTGCAAGGGGTCAAATGGAAGCTCCTATAATTATGAAGCCAACTACTCAGTTAGTTTTGCCTCTAGATCCACGATCACCCACAACTATCAATCAAGGTTTCCATTTCCACTTGCCCACGATTCCATGTATAATTGATCTTAGAGACACACTTATGGCCATTAGATCTGACCCATCCAATGGTTGGGACAGGGTCCATATTGTGGATCGGTGGGTTCTCAACCCTGTGGGTGTACATGCTAGTTGATCAACAAGTTAGGCTAGAATAATTAATAGGCATAGTTCTAAAGTCACCAATACATGCATTATTTCACCAATTTCAAGTCATGATATCTCCTTCTAGGAACATCAAAACATTATGAAACTTTAGTCATAGCTTTATCATCATTCTAACACATACTGCCCATTTTTTATACCAAGATTCACTTATTTGGCCATTTAATTAAATAATCTAATAAGGCATATATATATTAAGGGGTATAAAACATATGACCAACATCGATAGGCTCCCAAACTATGTCAAACTCATTAATATGCATATAAATTCAAAAGTCCATTTGATCTCAAATATATGAAGTCACTTATCCAACTGGGTCCAAAACCCTAAAAGTCAACTCCATCACACCTACCCTCTTTAGATGTGGGTAAAGTCGATAAACGGTAAATGGGTGGTGGGTAAATAATATGCTTACCCTTTCCCTACCCTACATGGTATGAATGGTGGGTAAATGGGTAATACCCGACCAATTTACGTCCCCATACACATATATCTTAATCTTGTCACCAATTCATAAAGCCTTGAACATACACAAAGCCTTGTTTCCACCTAAAAATACTCTCCTAGTAAGACAATCTAGATTCTTTATGTTCACCCGATCCCTACAAATTCATGTTATTAATCTCGCGCCGCACCAACTAAGTGAAGGTTGATTTCTAGAAACTAGAGCCTAGACTCAATGGCCTAGGACATCACAAGAAAAGTCATTCCATGATGATCTGGCATGGGTCTTTAACTTCCTTATCTCATCATTATCTACCTGTGCCTTTCCCCTAAGTCATCTCCCCAAATCTCCACACCTCTACATGCTAATATTGGCTTTGGAGAGGAGTCCCAATGACCTATGGGTCAAAAAAACACCATGTGAAGGTCCTAGAGACCTGAGTGAAACTTTCTCTCTTCTCATATGATAATTATGTAGGTAGTTTACTTGGTTTAAAATTTTTGGATTGTACAACTTATTCCCTTACATTGCATTGCTAGCCCAACTCTCCTAGACATGACTTGACTTGATGTTTGAGTGAGGAGATCCATATTCATCATATGATTTTGTTTACACTCTTGTTTGGTGATACAAGTCATTCTTCTCTCACCATCCTCCTTTACCTTCATGATACAAATGGTGGATGTTATTCCCTAGCCCCTATGCCCCTGGTTCTCGGGGCTCAAGCAACTGACTGTTAAGGTTCAAATAAGGCTCTAGAATGCAATTTGAGTGTTTTTAGTTGCAAGAAGGGAAGGATAGGGGGTTTCTATCCTTTGGTTCAAACTCTTGGAGGTCTTAACTTGGAGAGATGGAGGTCTCTTGACTTCGTATGGATTCCTTTCTTTCCCTCGTGGGAATAATCATGTTTGTTGGCATTACCTTGTGGGTTTTCTTGTCTTAAGGAGAGTTTCCAAGTTGAAATACCCCATCTTTAATTTCACTAAACATCATACCTTCCCACCTTAATTTGTAGAATATTACATAAGAGAAAGGTTTGAATGTTTAAATGTGAGTGTTTATGGTGTTTGAAGATAGGAGGTATCAATGACAGTTCAAAGGCATAGACAAACATAGAGTATGGAGGACTACAAAGCATTCCCATGGATGATAAAAAAATTGAGCTACAAGATTCTCTTAAATATGTTAGCAAGAAAAAAGCTTAATTTTTACAAGCACCAAGTGATGCAACTCCACAACTCCCATTTAGACAAGGTCGCTCGAAAGCCTTCTCTAAGAGAGAACAAGTTTAAAGAAGAAGGACGTGCAATGGATGTTTAGCTATTACATCTAGCCTAGAGGATGAATCTATTATTGTAAAGTTATATAAATAGAGGGCATACTATTAGGGTTTCTAAGACTCACTATAGGAGTTCATAAATATGTCTTGCATCCGTGATGGCTTTAATAATTGGTAAAAGGGAGTTAAAAACCTTTTAGGTACACAGATGGAGAGAGAAGCAAATATGACTTGATTGTTCTCAATTTTTATGAAACAAGTGATGTTACGGTGGGGCTTTTAAGAAGGTGGGTGGAAATTATAGGATGCTCTCATGTTTGAGGAGAATGACCTGCTATCAAAATCCATCGCATGTGGTGATACATTCCAGGAGCTATTCCAGATAATTATTATAGACAACGTACCTTACGACAAGAGGAGGAGATAGTTGGAATAGGAAAGAGATTTCAGCTTATGTCCCACATGGATTAGAACTTAGTATAGGATCCAAATCCATGAGGAGGAGATGGTTTCATATGTGAAACATGAATCACATTTTAAAGTTGAACTACAACTTGTAACATAGAGTCCTAGTTACAATGAGATGACATGGAGACCTATATATAGAGGCTTGGGGGAGGCCACTGAGATAATCCCATCAATTAACTATTATCAGTGCTCTTCTATGGTATAATAACCATATATAAAGAGTATTTGGTGAAGCTCTCTGATGGAGAGATGACCATTGGATTTTTCTTGAAATAGAGTAGTAGATGGCAGTTGATGGTACATTGGAGGTGAATCAATAGAGTTATCTCATGTATAATAGAGAGTCAACAACTTGCTCTTGACATAAGGTAGTAGATGATGGTAGATGTCACATTTTTTCTTTATCAACAATGGAAAACTCTTATGGATGAGAAAGGGGTAACAAATGTACCATGAGGTCAAGTAGTAGATAGTAGTTGGTAGAACATTATTGGTGCATTGACAATAAAATTCTCTTGCAGATGAGAGAGGGTCAACAATTTTGTCTTGAGGTGAAGTATTAATTGACAGTTGGTAACACATGGTTTGTGCTTATAAAAAAAAAGAGTTTGTCAAAACAGTGGAGCATGCAAATCTCAAAGCCTATGGCACATTGATGACTCATCATCAATTGTAATAATATATCTGATCAGTGGTCGAGGTGCATGTGTATCTCTCAGTCACTAGCACATTAATGGTGCATCGACAACAACATGTTTTTGTCCAGTAAGAGGAGAAAGAATATCTACAAACTTAGTTGGTGGCATAATTGGAGCATCAACAACGATCTCGGTCTGTCCGGTCTAGGGAGGATGTACGTCTACTCTCATTTGGTGTCATGTTAGTGGTGCATTATTAACGAAAACAATTAGTCTGATAAAAAAAATGAATATTCTCTCACAATAGGAGAGAGTTTCTAGTTGGTGGGGGTATGCAAGAGCTTGTATTAGAGGATCCAACTAAAGTTGGTACTGCAGCTGACTGCGAGGTAGGTGACATCATCAAGTATCGTAGTCGACAATGAGGTAGGTGATGATGTCTTCAATTGAGGCAACCAATTCACTGGTCACTATAGCAACAAGCGATGACATAATCATGTTTGATCTCCGAAGATGATAGTACTAGTGTCATACAGAGAAAATGTTAAGAAAAATGTTTTGTACTAAACTGGTGTGATTTTTCTTCTTCTTTTTTCTCTTTGTCCTCAACTGAAGTGCTACCTAGATTTACAAGTAACAAAATCTGAGTGTCTTGAGTTGAAACACATGTTACATAATATTTGTTTTTGCTATAATTTTCTTGATGATTTATTTGATCTAGATGCTTTACTTTATGTTTCACATATCATACATGTCCATTCCATTAATTCCAAATTCCTTACATTTTTTCACATTGTTTAAATTCTTTTTTATTTTTTCTTTCCATGAAATTCCACATGTTGCATTGAATGTAGGTTTTAAGTAATTCCATGGGTGAGGTTAGGTAAGTTTCCATTTCTTACTTATATTTCTTCATAGTTAGATCTTGATATGTTGATGACAAAGTTTATGCAATGATTTCAACGTCATCATATTTTAAAATATTTTTTCCTAAAAGGGGTTCAAATTATATCTCCACTTTTTGAAATAAAATGTTGATCTTTGGTTAAATTTTTTCAACACTTACATGTTCTTATTGCCCCTTAAAGTCATTTGTTGGTTTCGTATATGTTTTTGACTTCTCCTTTAGAATTTTTTTGATGGATGATTTCATTAGTTGTAAGTTGCAACCTTTAGGTTTTGATAGAATCTTTTGAAAATCATATGGTTTGAATAATTTATTGTTCATAATGGTTTTTTCATATTGGTGAGGTTGTTTAGTTTACCTTTCTTGTAGGAAACCCTTTTTTGAAACCCTTTTTTGTTTAGTTTACATTTGACATATCTTTCTCATTAAAAACACAAAATTGAAATAAAGAGAAAACCTTGGCCAACCTCTAAAATATTGGGATGACCAACCCTTCTCCTCTCTACATATTCCTACAAACTAAAACCCTACTATAGATATAAGGGAAAAGGAAAGAGAATAATGTAAAAGGAAAATGAATGTCCTCTTATGTAATAGAATCAAAGAAAATAAAATAAAATTAGAATACTCCTATGTAAAAACACCCCAATCTTCTCCTACAAAATATTTCTTTGTTTTGCATACCCATTGGGTTGGGGAGCATCATCTGTACCCCCTTATACCATGTTACATAACCAAGTAAGTCAAGTAACATATTTATATAGCAAGTGGAACAATCTTCTATATTACTTTGGCTTCTTAACAATTTTAAGCGGTTTACCAGAAGTATTGTGAATGCCATGTCACTTTAAAAACATTTAATTCCTTACATATAAATTTTGCAATTTTCTTTGTTTAAAGTGGAATTTCTAGAATGGAGAGAGGTTAAGTGTATTGCATACATGAATCCAACCTTGGCCTTGCTAGTCAAATGGACATATTTTAGAATAAATTAACCATTTCTTATTGATTGAAATTCAATAGATATCTAGTTGAAAAATACTTGAGGATAATTGTATTTTGATCTTGGGGTGGGGATGAAACCCTATTTTTGGTCTCCATACATATTCTTTTTGCTCATCATTCATGGTAAGATAGTGAGAATGCATGTTTTGTTCATGTTTAAATATAGTAATGGAGTCTTTTATGTGTTTTTTTAGGTACTTGATGGAAGGAGAATAAGGAGGTAGTTCCAAGGATGTTACCAAGCATGGAGGATCCCAAGGAACCACCAAGATCATCTCCATCCTAACCCAAGTTCTTAAGAACTACTTTTTAAGCAAATGAATCCATGAAGAAACACTTGAAGAAGCAAAGTACACCCCATTTCCATTAGAACAAACTCCATATCCCATATTGGTAGTTCAGTAAATATGCAAGCTAAAAAGATTGATAGCTTTGAGAATTTTTCAAAATGGTCTACCCCAGGAAAAAGAAAAATTGTGGGAAGAAGTGGCCAAAATGCTCATTCTACATTACCAAGTTCACTCCACACGATTCTCTAACCAACTAAATTTTCAATGACATTACCCATACCCACTATTGGTTCATTCCATCTAGAATGGTCGTACCATCTAGGTCCCACCAAGACAGTTGTATTCTACAATCTCCATGCTACCTACCCCAAAATCACTACTCAAGCCTGAACCAGTCCACCCATCCACCATGACTATTCTTGGTTACCAAGGGCATTCCATTCAACCCCCATACAATCTTTTGTGTGGTAGAAGAAAGCTTTAACCCTAACCATAATGTACTTTTTGATTGCATTTTGCACTTTGACCTCACTTAGCTCAATCTACCCCTTGGATCTACAAGGACTTTAAAGTGTCTAGAGTGAGAAAGTTATCTTATTACTCCACCCCATCATCCACCCTAGTCCTACCTACTCCCTTTACTACCTTCTACCTCAGTTTCAACCAAACCCCTAGTTTTCCAGGGTTTTTCTTATTATTTGACTCCACTTTCCATGCCATCCATATTGTAGGGATTGATTTTTTCTACTACTATCTAGAGGTGAAGAAGGGGAGATTATCTTGGACATACATGGATTCCTATTTTTCTTTAGCCTCTCCTTTTGTTCTCTATTTGACTGGGTGTAGCTAAGCCCCTTTTTAAGACGTCTGGTGATATCATATTGGAATGTGATATCATGGTATTGGAAATATTATTGTATAACATTCAACTTTGTTAATTAATGATATATTCATTTTATTTTCTCCTTCTACCACTTTCATATGTTATTGAGTTATTATATCACCTACGGTATAAAGAAAAGAGGGATTTTAAGGAAAGAAGGAAACAGTCCCAAATTCCCTTGTGGAATCTTGAATTGTTCTCCTCTATTTCCCCCACCCCTCTTTTCCACTAACTATAGGTCAGAGATTTTACTGTCTAGGTGTGCTTCTATCCTCTCAGTTGGAAAAGAGAACTTTAAGTGTTTGGATGGAGGAAATATGAGGTCAAAACCCTTATCCTACACCCTACACCATCCCTTGCCACGAAGTGAGGTTAGATATTTCCATTTAGAAACAGATTACAATTTGTCATTCCTTTAGTTTACCTATTAAAGTACCAACATGACAAGTTCCTCTTGATGTATGCCATGGAATAAAAATGTAGTGTATCTTCTAAAAAAAGTTGAATAAAACTTTATGCTCAATGCAATCAACTACATTTTCCTTTCCTAGGGGATAATCAAGCTTGTATTCATAGTCCTTTATCAACTCCAACCGTCAATGTTGTCTCATGCTGAACTCCTAGTGTGAAAAGATATATGTAAGATTCTTTTGATATTTAAGTTTTTGACACTTCTTCCTTGAAAATAAAGTTTCTATATCTTTATATCTTGGACCAGAGCTTCAAAATCTAGACCATGTGCCTGGTAGTTATCATCGTGATTCTTGAGATGCCAAGAAAAATATATATATCATGTTTTTGACATACATCAACACACATTCTAACCCATTCTTTGAAGCATCACAAAAAATGAGGAAGCCCTTCTAGGTTCTAGAAAAACTAATATTGGTGTAAGCATCAAATTCTCCTTCAAAATAAAAATTTATGTTGATACTCCTCATTACAAACAAGTGACACATATTTCCTAGTTAGCTTTGATAGCATCAAATCTTTGACAATACGTTTCTAATGAATATCTTATAGAATTTATTAAGACCAAGAAAAGTTTGGACCTCCATCATTATATTGGGATTCCCCCACTCCAACAATAACTCCAACTTCTTGGGATCTATACAAATCCCTTCCTTGAGATGAGATGACCAAAAAGATACTTCGGTTAGCTAGAGCTCACACTTACTTAACTTAGCATAAAACTAATGTTTCCTCAACAAGCCAATCTCTTAAGAAAATGCTTCTCATGCTTATATCTATTCCTGGAGTAGATCAACATATCATCTGTGAACACCACCACAAATTGATCAACATACTTTCTAAATACCATGTTCATTAGGTCTACTAAAGTTAAAGGTGTATTGGATAACCCAAAAGACATCATCATGAACTCATTATTACCGTAAGTAGTCCTACATGTTGTTTTTAGTTATCATCGTGATTCTTGAGATGCCAAGAAAAATATATATATCATGTTTTTGACATACATCAACACACATGCTAACCCATTCTTTGAAGAATCACAAAAAATGAGGAATCCCTTCCTAGGTTCTAGAAAAACTAATATTAGTGTAAGCATCAAATTCTCCTTCAAAATTAAAATTTGTGTTGATACTCCTCATCACAAACAAGTGACACATCTTTCCTAGTTAGCTTGGATAGCATCAAATCTTTGACAATACGTTTCTAATGAATATCTTATAGAATTTATCAAGACCAAGAAAAGTTTGGACCTCCATCATTATATTGGGATGCCCCCACTCCAACAATAACTCCACCTTCTTGAGATATACACAAATCCCTTCCTTGAGATGAGATGACCAAAAAGATACTTTGGTCAGCTAGAGCTCACACTTACTTAACTTAGCATAAAACTAATGTTTCCTCAACAAGCCAATCTCTTAAGAAAATGCTTCTCATGCTTATATCTATTCCTAGAGTAGATCAACATATCATCTGTGAACTCCACCACAAATTGATCCACATACTTTCTAAATACCATGTTCATTAGGTCCACTAAAGTTAAAGGTGTATTGGATAACCCAAAAGACATCACCATGAACTCATTATTACCATAAGTAGTCCTACATGTTGTTTTTTCATCTTTCTTAATTATGAATTTATGATACCCTGACCAAAGATATATCATTGAAAACATTGTATCAACATTCAATTAAAAAAATTTCATCTATCCTCACATGTAGATACTTGTTCTTTGATATAAGCCCATAAAACTTTCTATAATCTATGTACAACTACATATAACCATCCTTCTTCTTAAAAAACAACAACAAAGTATACCAAGGGGATGTTTTCATATGAATGAACCCTTTCTTCAACAACTCATGAAGTTGTGCATTGAAATACTTCATCTCTGTTGGTGCCATCATATATGGTTTTTGTGCTATGGGTTGTGTGTCTGGTAACAGATCAATCTCAAATCAATATCCATAGGAGATTGAACACTTGTGAACTCACAAGGGAAAAAATCAACAAACTCCCACATGATAGGAACGTCCTCTATCACTTTCTTCTACCACATGTTCCAAAAAGCATGTGCAACCCTATCTTCTCATCTTCTCTATTGAGTTGCTAACACTATATGTATAGGGAGGATCATCCTATAACCTTGGATATACCAAGAGATAATACCATCCCTAAACTCTACAACCTTAGAACCACATCCCAAAACAACCTTATACCTCTCTAAGATATCCATCCCCAGAATTGCATCAAATCCATGCATGCTATGTGGCACAAGATACACTTTAATGATGTGTCCCAAAAAATCAAGGACCCATGATGGACATACCTTCCATAAAATAACAAAACAAGCAAAGGCCTTTCTAACAAGAGATGATCAAATGTACTACTAACATGCAAGTGACATTATAGTATCAACTCTTTGGTGATAAACAAGCATGTCATACCTGGGTCAACCAAGCTAAATACATAAGAAGAAGTAATTAAGTTATAAAAAAAAGTTTCACTTGACCTTTCACAACCCCTGGATTTACCACTCCTTGAAGCTGAGTCATATCGTGGAATCTAGACTAATGAACATACCTAAAAAGTTTGACCCTATCCTCTTACACTATCATTGTCTTGCTATGAGACCTACTGGCTCTTCCTCTATTATTGTATTACCTGTACTAAAAATGTTGGTATAAGATTCTCTCACACCAATATTTCCTAAATAGTACTTCCTAATCTCAAAATTACATGAACCAATGTGATTGTTGATGCAAGAGGAACATTTCTTCCCATATTACAACCTAGACGGCCATGTCACTAACATGGATCTTAAATTGTTCCCCCTAGAAGTAGGAAAACCACATCCTCTTCCCTTACTAGGAGGAAAATGAGACTCAACTCAAACACCTCTATGAAATTATTGGCCTCTGTTGTGACTACTGACATTGTTGTTGCTTTAACGGTGCAAAATATATTGGCTTCTTGCATCCATCTGTCTGTAGCCTCAAAGACAAAGCTGACATATTGCTAGAATCAACATCATGATAGTTCACTATCATCCTTGCTATCCTTGTAACTACCTCTATATATGTAGAAAACTTTTCACATGACTCCATGGTAGGTGCCAACTGAGATAACTCAACATTTAAAACTTTCTCAAACCTATGGGTCCTCTCCTTATTGATATCATTTGGATGAGGAAAAAACCTTAACAAATTGGCGAACTATATCTCGCGATCATTCATAGCTAATGTCCTATGATGCACATGCTTAAAACAAATAATATGCTTCTCTAGATAGGACTGTGTGGATATTATGCTCTCTAACTACATATGAACTCAGATCATGTGATCATCTCATCAAGCCTCTTCTTATCATGTATTGTCACAAAAGGCCAACAACACCATTCAATAATTATGTATCATGACTTATCTTGTCCTCCTCTACTATGTATTAGGTTCTGAAAGTCTTCTCTAACTCCATAGACAAAGATATACATTATCAGATCGATTGTTCCAACATAATGTGTGCCATCAACCCTCTTCAACCTCTCAAATCTAGCCCAAACCCTGTGAAGACTCTGGTAGTTCTTTGGGAGGTGCACCAAGTACTTGCTCAACCAACTGTTCAAAGGTTGACATCAACTACCTAAAACATTTCCTAGAATCTTGGTCAACCAAATTTTTGGGTTTGGGAAAGTTGTGTTGTCTCCACCCTAATCGCTGTCAGCTCTGTGAGGCTCTTTTGCTCACCACCTCCTGGTGCTCCATAACTACCTCTACATTCTCTTCATGTAGGTTGGTGATATCAACATAACTATATATAGTAGTTAGATACATAGATCACATAAGAATAGACACACTATCCTATGTCAGTGTAAAATCAGTGAACCTAAGCTCTAATACTACCAATTGTGGTGCCCCAAAAAATCACGATGGGATAATTAAAAATTAATCATCTTTCTTACACTAATGTAACATCATTAACCAAAAAGGTTTAAAAAACAAAGAATAAACATTCTACTTTCATTTCCAAAAGGAATGCACATAAAGGGACATAACTTCCACTCATCCATAAATAAGTAAATATACATGATATTGTTCAGTGACCACTGTCACAATATGTGTACAAAAGGCCATATCTTTCAAGTTTATAACATGAGAAAATGTATACTAGGCATTCAAGACAAAAACTAGAGACATGAATACATCCAATATCAAATTCACCTTATCAGGATCCAATTTTATAGGGATGACTCTAGGACAAACCAAAAGAATACCTCTACCAAACTCCAAGATATTGTTGTCCAACAAATGAAGGATCCCCCCACTAAAGACCTAGTTTCACACTAATCATCAAAATATGTGGATAACCATGAGGATGAGATCCATGTCCCAAAAATATGATATAAGAATAGGAAACATTCCATTCTTACAAGTCTACAATAAACAAATTAATAAAGGAAGAATAAATGATAGACAATAATATCCTCAATGTATGCAACATGAGTAAATGCAATATTAGAGTAACAAGTATTACTACACATGAATAGAAGTAAAATAAAAGCGTCACAATGTGAATAATAAATGGAACCCTAAATAGAAATACTACACCTTGATCCCTAGGTTGTTTGAGGTGTGATGAAAGCATATTCATACTTTTCGTTGTATCTCTAAGATCATTCCTTAGGAACATTTTTTTGTTATTTCCTAGTTTTAGAATTTAATTGCATCAATTTTTCTTTGGTCTCCTAAGCTAGAGTTTTAATTAGTTTTGCTTGTTTATTGCATGAAAATAGTCAAATTGTACCCATTCACTCCAAAGATCAAGAACTCCCAAAAAAATTTGGGAATTAGAAGATCATGGAGGCTTCAAGTGCATATCTTAGCCTTCTAGAATTTCCAATTGGTCTACTGGTTATCCAATCAGTTGACTAGCTTCTAGTAGAGAGACTCACATGTGGATCTTACCGCAATGCCTGATTATCCTGCACCAAAATGACCATATATTTTGCATATGAACTCAGATTTAATGTTGAAATATGAGTTAGAAATGGAATTTCATTTTCCAAAGGAAAAACATATTTCTAGACCTCTTTGAAGCCCGTGACTGTCTCTAAATATGCTTAAAATACATGTAACTAAAATCTATAGCTAAGAGAATCATATAAGTTGAGTAGTTAAAATAATTAAAGGAAAGACAATGCAATAATGTTCTCCATTGCCTATTGGAGCAAGAAATTAAAATTGTCAAAGATTACTCCCTTGAATGGACATAAAGGAAAGTAACTATTGAGTTTACTTTATGATTATAAGGTTGAGAAATTTTTTTAAATGCAAGTTATATCAGTTGGCCAATAAAAACAACCAACCATGACCATGCTCTTTTGTATGGAGGACACATGTAGTTATAGCCATTGAACAACCACAACTGAGAGAGTGTCTCACTGATTTCTCCATACACCCATGAGCCAAAAGTCAAACATATTGCATTAATTACAGTCATGAATTGTGAAAACCAAGATCAGTAACAATGAACCTTCTCTCTATTTGTACAGTCAAACTCTCAAATATTCTCTCTGTGGTTGACTCTCATTGGAAATTAAACGCCTATTGTTGATTCCCATTACTAAGTGATTGTTCTATCTCAATATGTCTCTGCATTAGCATGAGACAAACTTAAGGCTTCCCATCTTTCACTATAATAGAATCGATCTGCCACTTTCAAGGGGGATCATACCCTATCATACTAGAGCCTACTTTGGGTGCAAGGATCAAGGAAATTAGAGAAGATACATCATATTCCTCATATATACTACCATACTTTTGGTAGACACTATCAACAAGAGTCCTTCCCTTCCTATCTATACTTTTGTGTTTAATCTGACTACGAGTGAGTGAACCATTTTACTGGGGAATGGGGTGTGGCCCCATAGCCAATACCTTGTTCTAATTGATATTAACTCTAAGAAATTTGTTTAGATATGTTATTTTTTTTATCTATGTACTTTCTCAATGGTTCAATTAGTTATATTCTTATTGTTATAATCTTGGTGAAGAGATTGTAGATCCTAAGGCTATAATGTTGAATGAACTTGTAGAACTCAGGATGAGATCCTTGATGGAGTTATAATCCCTAGTGATGGGATTGTAGATCAACCATTTTTTTGTTAGTTATAATCCCTGGTGATGGGATCACAGATCCTAGGATTAGAACACCAGATGAAACAATAGAACTCTAGAAGAGATCTCTGATGGGTTTCTATTGGATGATTGGACACAAAATTATAATCATTGAGATCTTGGGTTTGTATGGAGTTTGATCGTTGCGATATTTTTGTTCCATGAAATCTGCTTGGTCCTTTTCTAAAAAACTAATTCAAGGATTGGAATCGATCAAAGAAAATTTGTAGGCTATGGTGGTGAACCCCAGACTCTCAAAATCTTTCCTTAATAAATTATAAATGTCATTTAATCAATTTTACTATTGCTTTCTTTATTACAATTTTAGTTAAAATATCTCTAAAAGAATCAATTTAAATAGTGTTCTCAGTAATACGTTGGAAATAATTATTAATCATGTTGTCTCATGGGTTCAACCCTTTTTGTACTAAAATTGACTCGATCAATTGTTGGCTAGTTGATTTCCAATGCTAAGGTTAAACTCTAGGGAATCATCTTCCTTAGTGAACGTGTTGGGCAAATGACTGACATCAAATTTTGGTGTTGTTACACAAGACAATGTAATTTCTTTTGAACTCCATTACTTTGAATAATTAGGATTTTTATTTTTAATTGATAATCACTCATGTCTTCTTCAACTTATTTTTCCTTGAATCTTTACATTGTATGATCTCTTTTTTAGGTACTAGTAGTATATGCAACTTTCACAAAGCATTGATTCTACACCGTTAGTATTCGATCTAGACATTAATAAGACTTTACATTGTCTGAACCAAACTCATCAGAACAAAAAGGATGAGTAAGAACTCAACTATGGGGTGGATCTGACCCTTGTTGTATTAAGCGTGACCCTTATCAAAGAGACAAGCGATATCATAGCTTATGAACATGATCTCAGTACAAGAGTGGTAAAAAATATTATCTAAAATGTCAATTGTATGGGTATTACAACAATACATTAGTAGACTATCCCATTGTGTCCCTAGATATTATGGCATCACTCTGTAGGATCATTGCTGAGTGAGATGCCAAGTTTTCCCATCATTGGGGATATTATGCAAGTTATAATCTACAATCTTCTAGAGGATATTATGAGGAACCATGATACACATATCAATATCCTAATAAGGGGGATTGTGATCAATAATATTATGGGGAGTATTGTGAAGAACTTTATTTTAAAAACCAATATTGACCTCAATAAGAGAAGTGACTTAATGCCCTAGATATGATAATAGATTAGTAGATAGAATGGACAAAAAAAAGTGGGACACAATTGGCTCAAGTGAAAGCACAACTCTCCCTACCAGTCACCCTAATTGAGGACCAAGTTAATTAGAGAGATCCCTAAGGAAGCTGGAGCAGCCAAGGATGATTTTTTTAGGATGAAGACGATGATGATATGTTATGAAAGATTTCAGTAGACATGGAACAAACTAAGGAGATGTAGCCAATATGTGATGTGCACCCTTGTATTAAGACCTCTCTACTAGGGGATTTAATACTACAATTAAAAAAGTCATAGAAAGATAATTGTCCTTGTATATCTGACAAACTTGGCATTCCACCAACCACTCATATTGTAGACATTGATCCAAACATTTCCATTGATCAACCAACTTTTGTTGAGCCTATTCAGGATAATGAGACACCACTCTCTCATAAAGAATTAGAAATTTATTATGAAGAGAGTCCTTCTCATGAATAACCTAACACCTATATGCAACCAATTTTTATTCCATGTACAACTAGTCTACATGGGGAGCCACCACCTACAGAAGAAGTTTACATGCCTCTATTGTTTACTTTTAGTGAAGATATTCCCATTCTAATTCCTCCAAAACCCACATGTCACTTGGGTAATTCTTGCATGGAGGAACTACAACAACACGATGAGTCAACGATGTACCTCAATGCCCCCATTGGTATAATGTTTATTGCATGCAATTTTAGGAGGACACAAAGTCATGCAAAATGTTTATGTGCCTAATTTAGTTGAGATTATTCCTCTAATAATGACACCACTCCTCTTGCATACAAATATATATGACAAGGAAAAACCCAATCCAGGTTCGTTACCTCATCTTACACAATCAGTTTTAGATGTGATAGATTCTTCATTTACTACCTTAATCATAGAAGAAGGTAGTCTGCCTCCAAGTGTAAGGCCCCTAACCTAGCTTAATGCTTAAGTATGCTTTCTTTTCTTAATAAGATTCTTAGAACCCTAATCTTATCCTTTGATATGCTTATCTAAAATGTGACAATCTTATGTTTCTAGTTTGGTCCTGTTTGAATGGTGTTTGAGCTTTGTATGCTTGTTTCAAACCAAGTTACAATTTATCTATACCAAAGGGCTATCTTGCAATTTATCACATGTTGAGTGTGCCATTAGTTCTTGAACATCATGAGAGAGAGAATGATTCTATGGGGCACCTTCTTGAACCTTGGTTGGTGAGGTGGCATCATGTGGTGATGCTAGGGTTTTGCTTGGTGATGAATGGTGTCGACCATGTTGAGCTTGGTTGAGTGTTGTGTCTTGTGTCTTGACCTTGTTGGTTGTCTTGAGTGTGTTTTGACCAACACGCCTCTTTTGGATGAGTTCGTCTTGACCTTGGTACTCTCTTGATGTGTTTTGACCATGATGATGAGGTGACCTTTTGTTATGGTCCATACATGGTTCTTTAGTGCTTGTTTCGACCCCTTGATGTGTCTTGACCGAAACTAGTGTGTTGGTGACCTAAGTGATTGATGTCCAACATTGGTTGTATCTGTTGGTATGTATGCCCATAGAGCAAGTCATATGATGATTGTAATGGGATACTTTGTAAATGATTTGAATAATAATAAAGGCAATTTCCGATCTATATGTTTAAATAGTTTCTGAGATGATGGTGTAACATGATTGATGTCTAAAGAATTGTTTTACTCAATGACGTATGCTTTTGGTTTGAGGACCTAAACGATGAGATCATACGGATGTTAAGAGTATAAATTCTTGTTAAGTCCCTAGTCGGTTGTTATTGTGGAAATAACCATAGACATCAATAACACTGAAGACTAGATTGTGTGTTGGTTGATGACAAAATCTCATTAGTCATGATATAGTGATATCAAACCAAGCACGTAGGTACTTGTTAGAGAACAAGGTACCGAATGGACCCACCGTGAGAGTGACACATGGAACCATGACTTGGTAATCACAGTCATCTCTCACAGTGATGGTGGTGAGTGTGATTCTTAGACCTGAAATCACTACACTCAACACATGTCATTGGGTACACTTTGACATCATCAAACACAGTCCTGAAACATGGGTTGTTATAAAGGTGATAATTGGGTGACTTTGACACATGGGGCTTTTGAGGGGTGAGTGATAGATATGGGATTTGTCCTTCCTGAGGGAGTTTGATGTCCTTGGCCACATGATGAGTAGGATTGAGAAAGGCATGCGCATGCACGTGTGAATCAATATGTGATATTGATGTCACACACATCTCACCCAGTCTGCTCTAAGATCAAGGAAATGAATGAACATTGACAGGATGATTGTTCCATGCCTCGAGTTCATTCAGGATATCAGTGACAAAGGAATTATACATTCACTGTGACACCATTCACGGATTGTAGTATTGAAAGTTGTTCTCCAACTTTCTATTTCACTTGGGTAGCACTGATGTGTGACTAGGCACCGCTCTTTGCTTGTGATGTCATAAGTGTTATGGATTTTCACTGCCAACGTGAAATGGACCTACAGGGTCACACACATAGGATTTAAGTTGGAATAGGAGTTTGTCCGCAAACAATGTTTAGATTGATTACTAAAGGAGTTTAGTAGTTCAATTAAACACTCAATCAATTCATAGCTCAGTATCATAGTGTTCAAGGTGTTGGACTGATTGATTAGAGTATCAGATTGATTGAAACTGTGATTGACTGATTCTGTACAATTTGCACTCCCAACCGATCGGCTCATGTGATGAACTGATCGACTGAGCTTGGTGAATCGATCGGCTCAACTGGTGAGTCGATCGGCTCATGGATAGGGTGAAATGATCGCTTCAAGTGTTGAAACGAACGGTTCAACTAGTCCAACTGAGCAAGTTGGGAAAGTAAGATTGGTGAGAAATTTCCTTTCGTTTCACTTGCCCAATTTGATTGGAACAAGGATTGGTATTTGATACCAATTCGAAACAAAAGAGGAAAAGTCAATCAGGAACTAATCAGGACGACGAACCAACCGGTTCAGAAGTGAACCAACTATTTAATGGGTCCCAACCGATCAGTTGAGGTGTCAACCGACCAGCTCAGATCCCCAACCAACCGTTTTAGTTATGAAACGATCGGTTCAGGTTACGTAGTTGGTTGTTTTTGTTGAAAATCTCAAACCCTTCTACTCCTGCTTTAGTCCCACATTGCCCGAGATAGAGAACCCTGTCCCATGACCCTCCTATATATATAGGGGTATTGGGGGCTTCTCAAAGTACAACTCAGTGCAACCAGTTGCTCTGTAAAGTTGTCATTCTCTCTGGTTTTGGTAACCGAGAGAGCCCGAGAAAGTGCTACCCGATAAGGGAGGCACAACAAGGGAAAGACAATTGCAGAAAGTGACTGGTGACAGGAGAGTGTGTCGACGACTAGTACGCTGATAGGAGGGTGCGACTCCTTGTGATTCCTTGTTGGACAAGGAGACCGGAGTTCCAGGAAGTCCGTGTGGATGACTGCAGAGGTGGGAGACATCTGTCGCTCGGAGGACAACTGTCAATCCTGAAAGTCTCGGTGAGATCAGGAGTCTTCAGTCCCGGTGCGACCAGGAGCTGAACAGACACCGTCTAAGACCAGAGGTGAAGACCGCACAAGGCGCGAGGTACTGTCACTGAGCAAGCCGTGGGACAAGGTATGCATCCACAAACCATCTTTCCTATTGTATAGACATTGACGCGATTCCTTTTGTTTTGGGTTTTGGGGAAATTTTTTTTTGTTTCGTTTCTTCTCTGCCTCCCATAAAATCCAATAATGGTATTAGAGCCACGTCAACTTCTCTATATTTTAGGATTATCGATATGATCGATTTTGGTTTGTCGCCTTTATTTATTGCATACGATGCGAATAAAATTGGCTTTATGCATGTCCAATCCACAAATCCCAAATATACATATATGATATGTAATATTAATGCACTTGATACATGTCGCCCTTAAACGAGTTTTGTGGTGGATGTGTAGCATGGTTATGGCCTATAAACCCTATATATGTGTGTGGTTGTATGTGGTTGCTTGCATCTCAGTCTACGCACTGATTCCCTTTCTCCTATTCTTGATGTAACTCGAAATAATTCGAGACTTCTTTCCTACCTTTGCTCCCCCCGAATGTAACTCGGGGTTTCACAAATAGATTTTATTTTCTGTTATGAAAAAGAACGGTGGATGACCTGACGATGACTGAGACGATCGGTTCAAGGCATGAACCGATCGGTTGACATTCCAGATGATCGATTCGAGGAGCAAGATGAGCGGGTGGCGATCTGAGGAGATGCACGATGACCGGTGAACCGATCGGCTGGAGGCACCAGTCGATCGGCTGGTGGCACTCGAACAACCAACTTGATGGCGAGCCGATCAGTCATGAAGATGAGCTGATCAAACCCAGAAAGGCAGGCACATATTTCATCTTGTACATGTTGCATGTGATGTAGACCTAGATGACCGTGATTCCTCTTGGCTCAAGGAATCACAATAGGATGGCCATAATCATTGCT
The DNA here is from genome assembly GCA_963693085.1 of Alisma plantago-aquatica. Classification (NCBI taxonomy): domain Eukaryota; kingdom Viridiplantae; phylum Streptophyta; class Magnoliopsida; order Alismatales; family Alismataceae; genus Alisma; species Alisma plantago-aquatica. The sequence continues at coordinate 78,052,979 of OY856412.1, read as the reverse complement.
TTTATCATTTTGCATGTTTTCTATGGGATATAGCATGTATATGATACGTACTATATATAGTGGTGATTGGATATGTATATGTATATAAAAACCAAATCCCTCATTAAATATTAAATTTTTAGATGCCTTCCAAATGCGACACATGTGAAAAGCTTGATCGACCAAGTGTGGGCACACCGTAGCGTGGTGCACCGTCTATCTCGTGGAAGCGTGAAGGATGAATGTGTGGGTCTGCCCTAGCAGGGTGCATATTCATCATGTTGGCTTTGGGTCAGACTTAACAAGGTGATCTAGATGGGATCTAGTACCTTGAGGCATGGAGATGATCATGGCAAAGAGTTGCATATGACATCTTTCAAGAGTTGCATATGATGCAATTGGCAAGAGTTGCCTACCTGGGAGATATGAGTTGTGGGTGACAGCCCTAGCTGGTCCATGGCTCAGAGGATTTTAGGATCTTGACCCACTAGAAGATTGTGCACTGCAATCTTGCGAATTGATGGTGAGGGATGTCAATTTGAGTCAAAATAGTGGGAGCGGTAATTAATTAAAGGCCTAATTAACTATCGTCAAATTTAATTCAAATCAAATCAAAAGGAGTTTTGACAAATGCAAATTTGTCTTGTAGAATGGCAAAAGAATCATCTTTTAAAATGGGCAAATTAATTGAGAACAAATTCCATAACTGGTTGAGGACTGTGAGAAGTGTTCTGCACAATCCAGATATACCAGAAGCCTTTGAATCCACTCTATGTACGCTTAAAGCATTGGTGTAGAAGAAAGAAAGTTCATTGATAGAGATCAATGGAACGATAGGTAAGGGAGAGAAGGGTTCTCTCGCCAAACCAATTTCTTCTACATGGAGAGGATGGAAGGAATGATGGAAGAAAAAGTCATAGATAGAGATCTCTACTTCTGGTGTATACAAGATAGAGATTAACTTTACTACTTCTTCTTCATGGGTACTTGATACCGGATGCGGATCTCACATTTGTTCAAATGTGAAGGATCTTAAGAGAAGTATGCCTTTGGGGAAAGGGGAGGTTGAACTACATGTTTCCAATGGGGAAAGAGTTGCCGCCAGTGCCGTAGGAACCTATGAGTTAACTCTACCAAGTGGGCTAATAATAGAGTTGAAGAACTGCTATTATGTACCTGCCATAAATAGGAATATCATTTCCGTCTCTTGTTTGGACAAAGATGGATTTGAATTTCTTATTAAGAATGGAAAATGTTCCATTTCTAAAGATGGGATCTTTTATGACAGTGCCCCAATGTCTTATGGTCTATACTTGATAGATCTAGAGACAAATGTATACAACGTAAACACCAAAAGGAAAAAACTCAACAACTCAAACAAAACATATCTTTGGCATTGTCGTCTAGGGCACATAAATGAGAAGCGCATTTCTAGACTCCATAGAGATGGTTATCTAGACTCTTTTGATTATGAATCAATAGAGACATGTGAATCTTGTTTGTTGGGCAAGATGACGAAGACTCCCTTTTTAGGTAAAGGTGATAGAGCTAGTGATCTATTAGGACTCATACATACTGATGAATGTGGGCCATTTAGAACTAATGCCAGAGGTGGGTATCAGTACTTCATTACCTTTACTGGTGACTTCAGTAGGTATGGCTATGTGTACCTGATGAAACATAAGTCAGAAACCCTTGAATGGTTCAAGGATTTCATGAATGGAGTACAAAACCAACTTGATAAAAGTATTAAGGAACTTCGATCCGATTGAGGTGGAGAATACTTAAGTCAGGAGTTTGATGACCTTCTGCGAGCCCGTGGTATTGTATCATAATGGACTCCGCCTGGAACACCACATCATAACAGTGTATCTGAAAGAAGGAATCACACATTGTTGGATATGGTGCGATCAATGATGTGTTGTGTTGATCTTCCAATTTCTTTCTGGGGTTATGCTCTTGAAACCGCCGCGTTTACACTTAATTGAGTACCATCTAAATCAGTTCAAAAGACACCATATGAGATATGGTATGGGAAGCGTCCCAAATTGTCTTTTATGAAGATTTGGGGTTGTGAGGCTTACGTCAAGAAAATGTTTCCTGATAAGCTTGGGCCCAAATCTGATAAATGTTATCTTGTTGGATACCCCAAGGAAATGAGGGGATATTACTTATACCACCCTACTGACAACAAAGTGTTTGTTGCCAGGGATGCTGTATTCCTAGAGAAGGAATTTATTTCCAAAGGAAGCAGTGGGAGGAAAATAGAGCTTGAAGAGGTTCAAGCCCAATAAGAAAACATTGAACCGGTAGATGTATCAGAGGAATATGAAGATTCACAAGGTGTTGTAGAATCTCATTCTCCTCAGGTAACACAAGGACCTCGTAAATCTAGTAGGACCCGCCTTGAACCTGAGAGGTTTGGATACCTTGTGACTCAGGAAGGTGGAGATTTGATCATAGATGATGATCCAACTACCTATGTAGAGGCTATGTAAGGACCAGATTATGAGAAATGGCTTGAAGACATGAGATCCGAGATGGAATCCATGTACTCCAACAAAGTATGGACTTTGGTGGAACCACCCGAAGGGGTAAAACCCATAAGGTGCAAGTGGGCCTTCAAGAAAAAGACCGACATGGATGGCAATGTGCAAACTTATAAAGGCAGATTGGTTGCAAAGGGATTTTGACAAGTTCAAGGTGTTGACTATGATGAAACCTTTTCTCCAGTTGCCATGATTAAGTCCATCAGGATCATGCTTGCTATAGCAGCTTATTATGACTATGAGATTTGACAGATGGATGTTAAAACCACATTTCTTAACGAGAATATAAATGAGGATGTGTACATGACACAACCTGAAGGTTTTATAGATCCAAAGAATGCCAATAAAGTCTGTAAGCTGCAAAGGTCAATCTATGGATTGAAGCAAGCATCTCGGAGTTGGAATCTTCGATTTGATGAGGAAGTCAAAGTGTTTGGCTTTATTCAAAATGAAGATGAACCTTGTGTGTACAAGAAGGTTAGTGGGAGCTCAACCACATTCCTCATATTGTATGTGGATGACATACTTTTGATGGGGAATGATGTCTTAGCCTTAGAGAAGGTAAAGACTTGGCTTGGGAATGCTTTCTCAATGAAGGACTTAGGAGAAGCATCCTATATTCTAGGAATTAAGATCTATAGAGATAGATCTAGAATGCTTCTCGGACTAAGTCAGAGAACGTACCTTGACAAATTGCTAAAGCGGTTCAACATGGAGAAGTCAAAGAGAGGCAACATCCCCATGCTACATGGAGTCACCGTCTCTAGAGCTCAATGTCCCCAATCTTGTAAAGAGAGGGAGCGTAAGAATGGGATCCCATATGCATAAGCCATCAGATCCATCATGTACGCTATGTTGTGCACATGCCTAGATGTCTCGTATGCTCTAAGCATGATGAGCAGGTACCAGTCAGATCCCGGGGATGCTCACTGGACAACCATAAAGAACATCCTCAAGTACTTGTGAAGGACTAAGGATCAGTTTCTTGTTTACGATAGAGAGGAAGAGCTGGTTGTAAAGGGTTACACCGATGCAAGCTTCCAAACCGATAAAGATGATTACAGATCGCAGTCCGGATTTGTATTTTTCCTTAATAATGGAGCTGTGAGTTGGAAGAGTTCCAAGCAATAAATAGTTGCCGATTCTACTATAGAGGCTGAGTATATTGCTGCTTCACATGCAGCAAAGGAGGTTGTGTGGATCAGGAAGTTGATTTCTGAACTTGGTGTAGTACCCAGTAGCTGTGATGCAATTGATCTTTATTGTGACAATAATGGAGCTATTACACAAGCTAAGGAACCCAGATCACATCAGCGGTCCAAGCACATATTGTGGTGCTTCCATCTCATACGAGAGATCGTACATCGAGGAGATGTGAAGATTTACAAAGTACCAACTGAAGACAACATAGTTGATCCACTGACTAAGGCCCTTTCTCAGCAGAAGCATGATGGTCATGCTAGGACACAAGGACTGAGGTTCCTTGGTGACTGGCTCTAAGTGCAAGTGGGAGTTTGTTGGTATGTATGCCCATAGAGCAAGTCATATGATGATTGTAATGGGATACTTTGTAAATGATTTGAGTAATAATAAAGGCAATTTCCAATCTATATGTTTAAACTATTTCTGAGATGATGGTGTAACATGATAGATGTCTAAAGAATTGTTTTACTCAATGACGTATGGTTTTGGGTTGAGGACCTAAATGATGAGATCATACGGATGTTAAGAGTATACATTCTTGTTATGTCCCTAGTCAATTGTTATTGTGGATATAACCATAGACATCAATAACACTGAAGACTAGATTGTGTGTTGGTTGATGACAAAATCTCATTAGTTATGATATAGTGACACTACTACAGAAACAACCTTTGGCGTCGGTTTTTTAACCCCCTTTGGCGTCAGTTTCTGAGCGACGCCTATGTGGGCGCCTCTAAAGGTCGAACACTTCGGCGTCAGTTTTTTAACCGACGCCTATTTAACATATAGGCGTCAGTCTTTTAGTAGATATCCGACGCCAAAAGGATTCGCGCCACAGAAAACAGTGTCATCTAGGACACATTCTGCGTCGGTTATCTACTAAAAGACCGATGCCTATATGGACTATAGCGTCGGTGTTTACTTGGTAACCGACGCAGAAAGTGTCCTAGATGACGCTGTTTTCTGTGGCGCGAACCAGTTTGGCATCAGTTATCTACTAAAAGACCGATGCCTATATGTTAAATAGGTGTTGGTTTGACACGAACAGCCGACGCCATTTCCAGTACGGCTGTTGCCACATTAGGCGTCAATTTTGGTCAGAAACCCGACGCTGTAGGTCTTTGCTAACAGTTTTCTGTTAATAACCGACGTCTATATCTATTTTTTTTTTCATATCAGTTTGCAGGCCTACTGTGGCTGGTCAGCAGGATGAGAACCTGCAGTTCAGTTTTATGAACTGCAAGTTTACGACATCCATTGATATCAGCCTACAAACAGGCCACAAACCTGCAAAAGTCCCAAGGAAAATTTCACACAAGTAGATACATTCAGACATCAATTCAATTCTCACATTCACACATATAGAAACATTCAAATACATGTATTAACATTCAGAAATATTCATTTACAAAGTATCATTCATTATCGCTATCAACATCCCAATTATATCTTACAGTTGCCACTGCTTGTATGGCTTTTGCCCATTCTTCTCTTATTTCATTTAATGCTTCCATCATATATGGAGCATGTATATTTTTTAAGCATTTACCTATAGTGTTGTCAGTTTTAAACACCTGCAAAGAGAATGATGTATATATATAAGTAATAATATAAAAATAAGATTGATATATTTCATACTAACTAATGAGACTATATATAATACCTCATGTATGGTATCGATGTCCAATGCGGCATGTTTGATAATCATCTGCATAAATCGCATCACATAGTATGCACATGCCCAACCATTGTCTTGTGTAGCGCACTATAAATTAAAACATACAAAATAATACAACTAAGCACAATTCACATCAATAATATATACATTGGAGTCGGGAACTTACTTGTACGTTCTGCCAATTTATTGGCTGGTTCTTTTTCCTTGGGACCGTTCCTCCAGCCTTTTTGAATGCATCTAAACCCCTACATGTTAATATAACACAGTAAATTACATAAGTAAATAGTAATGTAGATGTTAACAGATACAAAAATGAAATATTTCTCACCAGAATAATGTCATTCTCATTACGTGTCCAATTTTAGTGTTTAATGTACTTCCCGTGGGATCTTGATAATAAACAGTGAACATCCCAGGGACAATAACTAGTAACTCCCAATGTTTACCGCTAGAGGTAAAAAGTTAACAATTAATAACTCAAAATGCACAATAAAAATGGAATTTTCTTAAGTCCAAATTATAAATAAAGTAAACTTACTTGACATTGAATGGAGCTATTATTATCGTCTTCTTTTGCTGACCAAAAATTGTAAAAGCATCTATACAGTATTGTTGAACATTATGAGGGTCTTTAGCTACCATACTAATCAATGATGGAATCAAAAATCCCACATGATCAAATGCAAATTGTTTGCAATGATCTTCGACTAAGTAGCTGCAAAACATGTATTACGTATGCATTAATATATAAGAAACCAGATCACCGGATCTTACACAAGGTATATGGATGTATAAACAAGATCTCACCTTATCCATGTCTCTATCATTGATGTATTCAACCAATCATACATAAACAGCTCAATAATATCTTGTATAAATAAAGAGCTATCGTATGATTGACCTGCATAATCTACATCTAACGAAACAATTATCGGGCAATGTATATTATGTGCCCGTAGCCAACATGCCATTCCCCTATAAGCAGGACCTAACAGGTATGTTAGGTCAGTTGGAACCCAAGTTGGTAATGCGGGAAGTGGAGGTGGAGGCCTAGGTGCTCCTGGTGTCTTCTTTTTAACATATATATATAATTTCAGATCAGTTGACATCATATATACACATTAACAGTCTAAATCAATGTAAATTTATCTTACAATTTCAGTAGTGTAGACGACATCTGCTTTGGGCCACAATATGACCCCGCCTTCTGCCTCAGCAAGTGTATCAATATCCGGGTGGGGATATGGCAATGTAGCTTCCCTCCAATCGGGTAACACACGTAATGGGCCCACACGAACGTAGCCTTGTGGCATTGGAGTCCCGTGAAACCTTTCCCCAGGAAGGGATGGGTAAGCCTGCGCCTCTGCAACAATATGGTCTTGTATTCTTAAGCGGCATGGCTTCAATGCCTACAAATTTACGTAAAGAATGTTATACATATATACATATCATCTTGAAAAGACTATCTACAATGTCATAAACAATACTTACAGCAGACGTGTTAGGCGATGGGTCTCCAGGATTACTCGCAGTCTGTGCATCAGGAGAAGAGTGGGTCGCCATAGGCTGATTGGAAGCCTGAGATGCCTGCCACCATAGATATTCTTCCTTGACCTTCTCAGCAACTACATCGTTGACCTTCTTAGTGTTGTCTAAATAGACATCCATAAAATCCCTTTGTTTTGATTATGACAAACATTTCATTTTTATTTATCTGACGAGCTACTTGAGTGTGCAGGATGACACAACTATAAGGGAAATCCAACATGAAGTGTTTATATTTTCATGCAAATGTAATCATTGTAAAAACTTGTACAAAATTATAATGTACAAGTACTTAGAATCACATGTAAATCAAGCATTGGATTTTCCCTAGCTAAACACCTTAGTTATCCATTCAATAGGACCACCTATGCACACATACGTATAACTAGTGCCTAACTTGAAACCTTAAAACAGGATCTCTCTCGGTCGACCAACTCCTCGACCGAGATACTCTCGGTCGACCACATTATCGACCGAGAAAGATCCAAAAGTAGCCGTTAGACACAACAGTTGACAGTTGCAAATAAACGTTAATCCAGAGAGCCTGTCGGTCGACAATTCCTCGACCGACCGGGCATCTCGGTCGACAAGTCCTCGACCGAGATGATCTCTGACAGCAACTGCAGAATTAATTAACTAGCCGTTGCTAATGCGCCTAACTTATTCCTAACGGCTAGTTAAGCACTAGGAACCCCCTAGAAGTTATCTAGAATGTCCTTAAGCATACTTAGGCTATTCCTATAAATAGGACAAGCCATAGGACACTAGAACTCACTTCTTACACTTGCTATACTTGAGAAAATACTTGAGCCCTCTTGTGCAATCTGTGTGAACTGAGCTTTGTGATCAATTGGCCATTTTCCCTTTAGCTTAAGCTCGTCCTATAGGCTAGATTTTCCTAACCCTAGCAATCACAAGTCCATCATATTGGCTAGGAAAATCCAAACGCTTGATCTAGGGAAATCAAGCCTTGAGCTACAAGGATAAGTTGTATTTTCTTTTATTCCCTTCTTGTTCCTTGTATTATTTGTACTCTCCTTGCTACTCCAGGTAGGAGGCTGCGGATTGGAGAGGGTGAAGCTCTTCGTGGTGAAGAGGAAGACTTTGGACTACTTCAGAAGGCTGTCTTGACGGGAAGCTACTTCGGGAGGAAGGCTACTTCAAGGGGGAGCTTGAAGTTACTTCAAGGAAGGCTGCTTCGAGGTTGGCAAGACTACTTCAAGGTGAAGGCTGTCCAAAGGGTGTTTAGAAAGTATTGTAAATTTTATGTAACATCCTTGAGAGGTAATAAAATTTCGTACTTTCAAAATCCCGGTTGGGTAAGCAACCGGGTAGTGGACTGACTCCTTAGTATTTGCTAAGGTGGAACCACTCTAAACACCTGTGTTCCTCTTCTTAATCTTTAGTTTGGTTGTTTGAGTTTAAATTATTTTAAAATATATATAAAACTCTATTCACCCCCCCTCTAGAGGTTTTCAATTGGTATCAGAGCCGGCTTCAAGGAGCCCTAACAAAGTCTTGAAGAAAAGATGGGGGATGGAGTGCTCAACAACCTTAACATTGAAGGAACACTCGTTGCTCGACCTCCGGCATTTGACGGGACAAACTATCAATACTGGAAGAGAAGAATGCAATTTTACTTCCAAGGAATCAATTGGGATCTTTGGAGAATGGTATCTACACCATACACACTTCCACAAGACGAGTTCGAAGTATGGGATGCTAATACGGTAAAAATGGCCCAAATGAATGCAAATGCAGTAAGCATTTTATATTATTCCATTTCAGTAGGTGAATTTAATAGAGTATCAAACTGTGATACCGCATATGACATTTGGCATAGATTATCTATAACATATGAGGGTACTGTTCAAGTTAAAAACTCTAAAGTTAGTTTTCTTAAAACCAAATTTGAACATTTTCGTATGGATCCAAACGAAACTATTAGTGAAATGTATTCAAAATTTTCTACTATTGTTAATGGTTTGAGTGCTTTAGGGAAACCTGTTCTTGAGGAAGATCAGGTATCAAAAATACTTCGATCTCTTCCTCCAAAGTACAAACCAAAGGTGACAGCTATTGCAGAAGAAAACGACCTCACTCACCTCAAAATAGAGCAGCTCATCGGAAACTTAGAAGCTCATGAGGCAGACCTAGAAGAGGAAGAAAGAAGAGAACATGAACATCAACGTGGGCCAAAGAAAGACGTGGCTTTCAAAGCATCAAAAGCTCTCTCACAAGAGAGTGAGGAATCTAGTGAAGAAGAAGGAGAAGAAGCATTGATAGTCAACGGTAAGAAATATAGAAGGTTTAAATCTAATAAAATTTCTAGCTCTTCTTCCACTCCCAGGTGCTTCGAATGTGGAAAGAAAGGACATTTCAAAAATGAATGTCCCAAAGCTAAGAAGGGAAAGAAAAGCTCACATAAGAAGAAAGAAAAAGCTTATAAAGCGGCATGGGATGAAACGAGTGAAAGTGAAAGCGGAGAAGATAAAGTAGACTGTCTAATGGCAAGAGAAGATGAAGAATCTCAAGAGGTAAGCCTAGTTGATCTTCCTAAAGCAGAGTTAGTAGCTAGCTTACAAGAAACTTATGATAAATATGTTGATGCCAAGAAGAAACTAAAAAGGACTATAAAATCAAACAATGAGCTCATTGCCAAAATAGATGAACTTTCTTCCGAAAAGAATAACATTGATCTTGAAAATGTATCTTTAAAAACATCTTTAGATGATTGCACTAGAAAACTACTTACTTTGGAGACTAATGTTGATCTTCTATCAAAAGAAAAGACTGATTTGTTAGCTAAACTACAAGCTTTTCAAACTCAACCTATCTTGTGCAATCATTCAGACTATGACAATATTGTAAAAGAAAAGGATTCATTGCTTTCTGATTTAGACCAGGCAAGAAACGATATACATAAGAAAATGAATGACATTGCTCAGTTGCAAAGAGAACTTTATGAGTTAAAAAGAAAAGATATTCTTGATAACATATTAAAGAGTGGTCCGACCTTCAATGGAAGAAAAGGTTTGGGATATGTTCCAAAGAAAAACCAAACCAAAAAGACCCAAACTATGTTTGTACCCAAAAACACAATGGCTAGAAAAAGAAATGAAGTTGATTCTATTACTTGTCATTTCTGTTTACGTCTTGGACATTACTGTTTTTCATGCCCCTACAAGACTAAGAAGTCCAACTTAGTTTGGACCCCAAGACCCCAAACTTAGAAGAATGGAATGAAGTTGAGATATGACAAAATACTTAATTTTTGCAATTTATATTGTCCTATCTCAACAAACGATGCTATGCTTAATGGTATTATTTTTCTGCACTGGTGTAATAAAACAGAAACTTCGTCGGTCGAAGTACTGTCGACCGAGCTCTGGGTCGGTCGAAGTATTGTCGACCGACTGGATGTCTTTAACAAATCAAAAATATTCCAGTACTCATTTCGGTCGAAAATTGGTCAACCGAAAAATTTTCTGTTCTTTTTGATTGTGACACAGTAACATGCTCGATCGACAAATTGTCGACCGAGAATTATATCGGTCGAACAATTGTCGACCGACTAGTTTTCTGTATCATAACTTTTATACACATATGCATTTTAAAAGTTTCTAACCTTATCGGACCATCACATGGGTACCAAAATCTAAATTCTAATGCAGGAATGGGTAGTTGATAGTGGCTGCTCCAAACATATGACCGGGAACAAGGACGCCTTTCAAACCTTTGAAGAAAAGAAAAGTGGAACGGTTACTTTTGGAGACAATGGTAAGGGCAAAATTGTTGGAATAGGTAATGTTGGAACAAATCTTGAAATCAAAAATGTTCTACTAGTTGATGGATTGCACCATAACTTAATAAGTGTAAGTCAACTATGTGATAGTGGTTATGATGTGCTATTTAACAAAACCTGCTGCAAATTATTGATAGAAAATACTACAACTGTTGTTTATGAAGGAAATAGAGTTGGAAATCTTTATATCCTTAAACCAAACTCTATGAAATCAGTAGTAGGTAAATGCTTACTTGCAAATGAAAACACCTTACAACTGTGGCATAAAAAGCTTGGTCATGCTAGTTCACATGCTATTAAAAAGTTAGTAAAATATGATCTTGTTCGTGGATTACCTGCTTTGTCTTTTGATCAAGTTGCAAATTGTGAACCTTGTACAATGGGAAAGCAAACCAAAACATCTTTTAAATCAAAACATGTACTTAGCACCAGTAGATCATTAGAATTAATTCATATGGATTTATTTGGACCAATGAGAACACAATCTATTGGTGGTAAACGATACTATTTTGTTATTGTTGATGATTATAGTAGATTTACATGGGTACATTTTATTGCAACTAAAGATGATACTATCCATGTCTTTATGCAATTTTGTTCTAAGATTGAGAATCTTTTACAACATAAAATATGTACCATTAGAAGTGATCACGGTGGAGAATTTGAAAATCATACATTTGAAACTTTTTGTACTTCTCAGGGGTATACTCACAATTTCTCTGCTCCACGCACCCCACAACAAAATGGTATTGTAGAACGGAAAAATCGATCTTTACAAGAAATGGCTAGGACCATGATGCTTGAACACAACACACCTAAAACCTTTTGGGCTGAAGCTGTAAACACTGCTTGTTATGTGCTAAATAGAGTCACGGTTCACTCTCACTTGAAGAAAACTCCATATGAAATAATACACTCTAAGAAACCTAGAGTTGACTACTTCCATACTTTTGGCTCTACATGTTACATTTTAAACACCAAGGATGATAGAGACAAGTTTGATTCTAAATCACACAAAGCATTCTTCTTGGGATACTCTACTTCTAGCAAAGCGTTTAGGGTATATAACACTATCTCTGGAAAAGTTGAGGAATCCATTCATGTTTCTTTTCATGAAGAATCAAAATCCACAAATTTAGATATCATTGATCTCACTAATCAGTTTGACACTATAACCATTCCCAATGATAATGAGAAAACTCCCACATCCGATCCTCCAGTTGAAACACAACCTACACCTAGGCTGATCAAGGATCATCCCCACGAGCTAATTATTGGAGATCCAAATGATAAAGTCAAAACTAGGTCCTCTTTCCAAGATGTTGCAAACATGGCTTTTGTCTCTATCATTGAACCTAAGAAAATATCCGAAGCTCTTAAGGATGATTACTGGATAATAGCCATGCAAGAAGAATTAAATCAATTCACTAAAAACGATGTATGGGATTTAGTTCCTAAACCACAAGATAAAACTATCATAGGAACTAAATGGGTTTTTAGAAACAAGCTTAATGAGGCAGGAGAAGTCATAAGGAATAAAGCACGGTTAGTTGCACAAGGATATAATCAACAAGAAGGAATAGATTTTGATGAAACATATGCACCCGTAGCTAGACTTGAAGCTATTAGGATGTTACTAGCTATTGCTGCCCATAAAAACATTCAGCTATATCAAATGGATGTCAAAAGTGCATTTCTAAATGGCATCATACAAGAAGAAGTTTATGTTGCTCAACCACCTGGCTTCGAAATACCAGAAAAGGACGATCATGTTTATAAACTTAAAAAGGCACTTTACGGTCTAAAACAAGCACCTAGGACTTGGTATGAACGGCTCAAGACATATCTTTTCGATAATGGTTTCTCTATTGGAAATTCAGATTCTACTTTATTTTTCAAAACATATGCATCTGATTTCTTAGTTGTGCAAATATATGTTGATGAAATTATTTTTGGTGCCTCAAATGAATCATTATGTACACAATTCAGTGACATTATGCAAAAAGAATTTGAAATGAGCCTTATGGGTGAATTAACATTCTTTCTTGGTTTTCAAATTAAGCAAACACCCGTCGGAATTTTTATAAGCCAAGAAAAATACACTAAAGAACTGTTAAAACGCTTTGGGATGGATCAATGCAAACATGCTACTACTCCTATGGCTACTTCTATTAAAATTGATAAGGATGAAAATGGGGAACCTATTGATGATTCTTTATATAGAGCCATGATTGGTAGTTTGTTATATTTAACCGCTTCTCGACCGGACATTATGTTTTCCGTTGGTCTTTGTGCTCGATTTCAATCACAGCCTATGCAATCTCATTTTCTTGCGGTTAAACGAATTCTTCGATATCTAGCCGGCACTACTTGTTTTGGTTTATGGTATCCAAAAGGACAATCCTTGGAGTTTAAAGCATATACTGATGCGGATTATGCCAGTTGTCGACTTGATCGCAAAAGTACTAGTGGTGGATGTTTCTTATTAGGTAGAGCCTTAGTATCTTGGTTTAGCAAGAAACAAAACACGGTTGCCCTATCTACAACCGAAGCTGAATATATGGCAGCTGGGTCTTGTTGTGCTCAAGTGCTTTATATGCAACAGGTTTTAAGCGATTATGGTTTTCATCTTTCATCTACACCTATTTTTTGTGACAACACAAGCGCCATAAACTTAGCACATAATCCTATTTTACACAGCCGGGCCAAACATATTGAAATCCGTCATCACTTCTTAAGGGATCACATCTCAAAGAATCATGTTTCCCTTCATCATGTTGATACGGAAAATCAATTGGCTGATATTTTTACAAAACCGCTTCCATTAGATCAATTCAACAACATTAGGAAGCAACTACTTATTACTCCGTTGGAGGATGTTTTCTTTGATATCTGCGGTTCTTAAAACAAATACTTATGCTTTTATGATTAGTATCAAAATTGATATGAACGTTTAAATTGGAAATTTGTAAATTGTTGTCTTTACATTTTGGCTATTCAATGGATATCTTTTTCGTTCGTTTTTTGATGGGATACCTAATTAAGGGGAAGTTTTTTTTAGTAAAACGGTTATCTTTTTGAAGTGACAAAGGGGGAGAGATATATAAAACTATAATTTAAATATTTATGACAAACTCAATCAATGAGTTTCAAAAATATACTCTTGGCTTTACATTGAAAGTTGCTATGTTCCCAAATGAACTGGATTTCATGTTCCATAAGTCATTGGGGATACTAAGCACACATTATACAAATAAGAAGAAAAGTTCCAAACAGCAATCTAAAGGTATGGCATTTATATGTTTTATATTTCCTCTATTCATATTTTGGAAATGTTTGTCATCTTCAAAAAGGGGGAGATTGTTGGCTAAATGGACATCCATAAAATCCCTTTGTTTTGATTATGACAAACATTTCATTTTTATTTATCTGACAAGCTACTTGAGTGTGCAGGATGACACAACTATAAGGGAAATCCAACATGAAGTGTTTATATTTTCATGCAAATGTAATCATTGTAAAAACTTGTACAAAATTATAATGTACAAGTACTTAGAATCACATGTAAATCAAGCATTGGATTTTCCCTAGCTAAACACCTTAGTTATCCATTCAATAGGACCACCTATGCACACATACGTATAACTAGTGCCTAACTTGAAACCTTAAAACAGGATCTCTCTCGGTCGACCAACTCCTCGACTGAGATACTCTCGGTCGACCACATTATCGACCGAGAAAGATCCAAAAGTAGCCGTTAGACACAACAGTTGACAGTTGCAAATAAACGTTAATCCAGAGAGCCTGTCGGTCGACAATTCCTCGACCGACCGGGCATCTCAGTCGACAAGTCCTCGACCGAGATGATCTCTGACAGCAACTGCAGAATTAATTAACTAGCCGTTGCTAATGCGCCTAACTTATTCCTAACGGCTAGTTAAGCACTAGGAACCCCCTAGAAGTTATCTAGAATGTCCTTAAGCATACTTAGGCTATTCCTATAAATAGGACAAGCCATAGGACACTAGAACTCACTTCTTACACTTGCTATACTTGAGAAAATACTTGAGCCCTCTTGTGCAATCTGTGTGAACTGAGCTTTGTGATCAATTGGCCATTTTCCCTTTAGCTTAAGCTCGTCCTATAGGCTAGATTTTCCTAACCCTAGCAATCACAAGTCCATCATATTGGCTAGGAAAATCCAAACGCTTGATCTAGGGAAATCAAGCCTTGAGCTACAAGGATAAGTTGTATTTTCTTTTATTCCCTTCTTGTTCCTTGTATTATTTGTACTCTCCTTGCTACTCCAGGTAGGAGGCTGCGGATTGGAGAGGGTGAAGCTCTTCGTGGTGAAGAGGAAGACTTTGGACTACTTCAGAAGGCTGTCTTGACGGGAAGCTACTTCGGGAGGAAGGCTACTTCAAGGGGGAGCTTGAAGTTACTTCAAGGAAGGCTGCTTCGAGGTTGGCAAGACTACTTCAAGGTGAAGGCTGTCCAAAGGGTGTTTAGAAAGTATTGTAAATTTTATGTAACATCCTGGAGAGGTAATAAAATTTAGTACTTTCAAAATCCCGGTTGGGTAAGCAACCGGGTAGTGGACTGACTCCTTAGTATTTGCTAAGGTGGAACCACTCTAAACACCTGTGTTCCTCTTCTTAATCTTTAGTTTGGTTGTTTGAGTTTAAATTATTTTAAAATATATATAAAACTCTATTCACCCCCCCTCTAGAGGTTTTCACTTAGCAACTATATCCTCGACTCTCTTAATCTTATTATTGAATTTCCTTTTGCAGTAACATTCTAAAAAAAGAATAGGTTACCTCTTCTTGAGAAAGTTCCACTCTGGGTTTGGACTGGGATGGCCCAAAGAATGCTTTGATGCCCACACCAGCGCCTGCACCCCTAACACGTCCAGGATGCTCTGGGTTACCCAGAGCAACTGTCAATTCATCCCTTGTGCCCTGAGGGATGAACGTGCCTTGTTTCCTCTGCTCGTGCAGCTCCCGCTAATCACCATCAACAGAAATTGGTAAGTTAACACCACAAATAATCAATATTCAAACGATTGCTCTAAGAGTTGTATTTTACCATTTTCACAGCCGCCTCAACAGTTACAGGATTCTTTATTTCACCCTTCTTGTTTTGCCTCCCAGCTATCCAGATATCATGGCGAGGCATGGGTGTGGCAGACTCCTGAGTAGGAGCAGACTCCTGAGTAGCCGCAGACTCCGCATGTAGTCTTGGCAAACGCTTGCATAGCCTTTTGGACCCATAGTGTGGTCATGCACATTCAGTGCACACCTTGCTTTTTGTGCGTCACTGAGGGCCTAGTTAGTATGCACATTAATAATTTGGTTAGTATCACTAAATGTTAATCTTGAATAGGTGAATACAATGTATATTAATTAAATTGGGAGTGACACCTAATACCTTGAATTCTTCAGATTTTCTTGAAGCAACAAAATTGTCCCAATCTTCTTTGTCCAAGAAGTTCCATTGTTCAAGGGCTGACTTCTTTTTCTTATCACCCTCTTTTATGTATTCTCTATTCAGATTTGTCCTATAATTCCTAAGCATCTTTCCAGCGCGTTGCATCACACTTTTACGATGCAACTTCTCATCCAATGCAAACAGATTCTGTAAAATAAAAATGTTATTAACTAGTATCCAAATAGAATTGCAAATAATAGAATTTGTAATCTACAAAATAGAATTGCAAATAATAATAACTCACGCATAAATCCTTCCATATCAAGTCTTTTTTCCCCTGAGGAACTTTATGCCAATTATCATACTTAACACCACAATGGCTCCGAGTGGTACACCCAAGATAGTTTACAAAATTATTGCGGTTCACTCCAATTGCATTTCCTCCATTATCAAACTCCACAACCAATTTGGATCCACTGCCACTAAGCGCTATTAACTTCTTCTACAGAGTGATGCCCCTTTTCTTGTTAAGTGTTTGGTGCTGCGCATCAAGTTGCTCCAGTGCTTCAGTGGGTACATGTGCATCATCAACCTAAAATTTGACAAAAATAAACACTCTGAATTAGCCCAATATAGAAATATAAGATATATGACATAACTAGAAGATAATGAATTTTATAGAAATACAGGATATATTTTTAGAACTTACATTGGTATCCTCACCATGCTTGTCATGGACGGCATGCTCATCATGGACTTCATGCTCATCATGGACATCATGCTCATCATGGTCAGCCATCTGAAAATGTCATTAAAAAGGCAAACATTTAGCATTTGTATTAACTAGAAAAAGGCAAACATTTAGCATTTGTATAAACATACATGTCTCTAAAATTGTGATCTTTTATCAATTAACAATCCTTCATTGTAATCTCCGTGCACATATAAGTCATCATTAGCTTCAATATTTTGTGGAGTTGGCAACCCAACTGAGAATGGACTGGAGTCATCATACTTATCATAGTACTCTTCTTCATCTATAGGATCTTCAATGAACTGTATTTTACCATGAAGAACAACCGACCATTTATCATTTGCAGGATCATCGATATAGAATATTTGTTTTGCCTGTGATGCCAATATGAATGGTTCACCCTTCTCGCCAATCGTTTCAAAGTTCACCAAAGTGAAACCCAATTCATCCACTATAACTCCTTTGGTGTTATCAACCCAATTACATTTAAAGAGCGGAATTTTGAAATCTATGTAGTCAAACTCCCAAATGTCTTCAATGACACCGTAATATGACATTTTAGCTTCACGTGGACTCTTATCCTTTGCACTTGCAAAGTACATAGTCAACGCTTGAAGAGTGACCCCACTATTTTGGACAACACTCTTATCATCTTGGTGCTTTGTGTAATATGTGAATCCATTAATGTCAAACCCTTCATAAGACATAACATTCGGTTTTGGTTTAAAGGCGAGGCATTTGATAGTTTATGTAATATCATTTGGTGTTTGAGATAGTTGATGTAAGACTTTATCTTCAAACCACTTAGTAAAAGTCTTATTATGCTCTCTAGCAAGCCACATTGAACTTGCTCGAGGATGTTGTCTCTTTATGAAATTGGTATGTTCCTCGATATAAACACTCACTTCGTCCATATTGTGTAAAATATAAAAGTGAGCTTGTTCCAACTGCTCACGGCTGATTACTTTCACCCGTGATCCCAAAATTCCTTTGCCCTCCTCAATATTCTTGTCATTATCAGGAGTGTCATTATCACTGAGAAAGTCATTGCAAAAATCCATAACCTCTCTCGCCACATAACCTTCAATAATACTCCCTTCAGGCCGATAACGGTTTCAAACATCACCTTTAAAAACGCTCATGTATCGTTCAAAGGGATACATCCAATGCAAGAAAACTGGTCCCAACATTTTCACTTCCCTAGTCAAGTGGACAACAAGATGTACCATGATATCAAAGAATGAAGGAGGGAAATACATCTCAAGCTGACATAGGGTAACAACCACTTCTCTTTGCAAATTATCGAGAGTATCAGGGTCAATAACTTTGCTGCATAGACTGTTGAAAAAGAAACAAAGTCTGGTAATTGCAAACCTTACATGCTTCGGCAATATAGATCGAATTGCCACGGGTAATATTTGTTGCATTAGAGTGTGACAATCATGAGATTTAAGACCTATCAACTTCAGATCTTTCATTGATACCAATATACGGATGTTGGATGAGTAACCATGTGACACCTTAACATTTACTAAGCATTCACAAAAAGTTTTCTTCTCCTTTCTAGACAACGTGTAACAAGCGGGAGGTAAGTATGTTCTTTTATTACCCATTTCACGTAATTCTGTTAATTCTGACCTTATTCCCATTTCACGTAGGTCCAGTCTAGATTTTATCCCATCTTTAGTCTTACCTGGTATATTTAACAGAGTACCAATGATGCTATCACAGACATTTTTCTCAACGTGCATTACATCGATACAATGCCTGACTGTCAAAGAACTCCAATAAGGAAGATCCCAAAATATTGACTTCTTCTTGAATGAAGAATTGTCACTCCGTGTGGCCATACTACATTGTGATTTCTTACCAAATTCATTGACAATGTCTTTTACTCTTGCATAAACAACATCCCCTGGTATAGGTTTAGGTGCACTCCGTTCATCATTCCATCCATTGAATGCTTTGCGCTTCCTACGATACGAATGGAATTTTGAAAGAAACCTTCGATGACCAAGATATACAGTCTTTCCGCCATGTTTTAGTCTTATTGAATCAGTGTTTTCTTCACATATAGGACACGCTTTAGCTCCTTTGACACTATATCCAGACAAATTCCCATATGCTGGAAAGTCATTAACAGTGCAAAACAACATAGCGTGCAAACGAAATGTCTCTCTTGCTGAAGCATCATAGGTCATCACACCTTCAGCCCAAAGTTTGTTTAAGTCATCAATCAAAGGTTCAAGATAAACATCGATATCATTTCCGGGTTGTTTAGGTCCCGATGTCAACAACGACAACATAACATACTTATTTTTCATACACATCCAGGGAGGAAGATTGTATATAACAAGCATGACTGGCCAAGTGATATGTTGGATGCTCAATGTCCCGTACGGATTCATCTCATCTGTACAAAGCCCATGTCTTAGATTCCTATCTTCTTCACCAAATTTGGGGTACAATAGATCAATCTTCTTCCACTGTGGGGAATCAGACGCATGTCGTAGGATCCCATCATTATTTTTCTTAACATCTGCATGCCACCTCAAATTCTTCGCATCTTTCAGATTTGCAAACAAGCGTTGAAACCATGATATTATAGGTAGATACCACAACACCTTGGCAGGAGAACCAATTTTGGACTCCCCTGAAGTCGTCAATTTATACCTTGATGCACCACATTTTGGACAATCTTTCAAATCTACATAGTCCTTTTGAAATAATACACAATCATTCGGGCATGTGTGTATCTTCTTGGCCTCCATTCCCGGACACAACATTTTCTTTACCTGGTATGTTGAGATTGGCAGCTCGTTTCCTTCAGGAAGCATTTCTTTCAACAAAGTCAACAATGAAGTGAAGCTTTTGTCGCTCCATCTATTGTTAGCTTTCAACTTATACAATCTCAACACAGCGCTAAGCTTCATAAACTTAGCACAGCCTGTATATAACGGTATCTCAGCATCATGGACAATGTTTCTAAAGATAGGAGGTGGATCGGTGTGCTCTACCCTACAACTATCCATCATCGCATCAACGATGTCTACTGGAACTGGTTCGTTCACATTTACGTCATCGGAGGCAATTTCTTCTTCCACCCAAGCACTGCTATCGACATCTACTAGTTTTGATTTTGAAATCTCGCCATGCCAGTGCCATTCTGTATAGCCATGTACAATCCCGTTGCACATGACATGACTTTTGATTTCCTCACCAGTGTTGACTTTCAAGTTGTTACCTCAATGCCTACATGGACAGTAGAACCTATCTGTAGGTTTTTTCCTATGTTCCTCGGCAAATCTAATAAACTGATCAAGACCAGATATAAACTCTGGGGTGCAACGATTACGAATGGACATCCATGATCTATCCATTCTATGATCAGAGAAAACAAGTATATATTAGGAAACAAGTATATATTAGGAAAAGATTAGGGTATACACTTACATCCTAAGTGTATAATGTGATGTCATTCTTATATATAATAAATGTGTACCACCTATCCCATCCTTGAACACCTAATCTCACTAGTATGTGTATAATGTGTATTGGGTTTTCAAGAAAATTTCGACAACATTTCCCCGCTGTTCTCTAAGTACATATGTACTTAGAGAACAAATGGGGAAATGCTACCGAAATTTTCTCGAAAACCCAATACACATTATACACTTACATCCTAAGTGATATTAGGTGTTCAAGAACAGTCCCAAACTGGGGACTATCCAAGATTTACTCCTAATGAGTCAATCTTGGATGGGATTCTAGGCCAACAAACACATTTGATGTCATTCTTATATATAATAAATGTGTACCACCTATCCCATCCTTGAACACCTAATCTCACTAGTAAGTGTATAATGTGTATTGGGTTTTCAAGAAAATTTCGACAGCATTTCCCCGCTGTTCTCTAAGTACATATGTACTTAGAGAACAAATGGGGAAATGCTACTGAAATTTTCTCGAAAACCCAATACACATTATACACTTACATCCTAAGTGAGATTAGGTGTTCAAGAACAGTCCCAAACTGTGGACTATCCAAGATTTACTCCTAATGAGTCAATCTTGGACGGGTTTCTAGGCCAACAAACACATTTGATGTCATTCTTATATATAATAAATGTGTACCACCTATCCCATCCTTGAACACCTAATCTCACTAGTAAGTGTATAATGTGTATTGGGTTTTCAAGAAAATTTCAGCAGCATTTCCCCGTTGTTCTCTAAGTACATATGTACTTAGAGAACAAACGGGGAAATGCTACTGAAATTTTCTCGAAAACTCAATACACATTATACACTTACATCCTAAGTGAGATTAGGTGTTCAAGAACAGTCCCAAACTGGGAACTATCCAAGATTTACTCCTAATGAGTAAATCTTGGACGGGTTTCTAGGCCAACAAATACATGTGCTGTCATTCTTATACCTACAATCCTAGTTCTTCAAGTTAGGGTGATTATTGATGTCTTTAAAAGCATGATTGGTAATTTAGGGAAAAGTTCATTATTTACATTCCAAGCATGTCACGTGTGTGCATTACAGTTCATCATTAAGCAAGAAGGGTGATTAGGATTCTCAATATACTCAACAATATTGAAACAAAGACAATCATTTGTTTTTATTAATATACTGCTGCTTCAGTCGTGTACCAAACATGAAACATGCATAGAGTAACATCACATTAAAATATAAGAAGTATAACTAGAGCTTTCAAAACAAATCAAGCAATTCACTCATTTGAGCTAAATTTTCACCATTGTGATGTACCCATTATACATGTTCCTACTCCCAGTTCTTCAGTTACTTATTCTACATGTTTTGATAAGTTACATTGCAGACAAATGTTACTTCCCCTAGTTGACCACAGTATGAGGCAATGCCACCATGATGAATAGGATGAGGGACCAAAAGTCAGATGGATAATCAGATATCACTGTCCACAAACTGGCTTCCTAACTTACTTCAACATAAATGGATATGAGTTACTTATCAAGTTACCAATAAGTAAATAACTTAAATAAAAAATAGAAAAACGCCCAGCAGCAGCCTTGGCGTGCCTTGGCACCGCCCAAGCAGCCGCCTAGGCGGAGGAAGGAAGGAGGAAGAAGGCAGTACCTTGAGGGAAGAGGAAGAATGCCTAGCCTGGAGAGCAACGGCCTGAGCAGAGACCTACAGGCAGCCGACACCGGCAAGGACAACACCAAAGAAGCCACCGGCGGCGAGGAGAGCAGCGGTGCAGCGGCGAGGAAAGCCGAGGAGAGGAGCGGCGTGACGGCGAGGAGAGGAGCAGCGGCGCGGGGGAGCAACAACGGTGGCGGCACGAGGGAGGGGGCAACGACGGCGGGGAGCACTGGTGGTAAGAATCTCCAGACCTAGCAGGAGGTTCGCAATGAAACGGAGAAATGGGGAAGAGTTCTCTGTTTCGCGGGGCTATTAAGTTCCCAAATAGCGTCGGTTGTTTCAAACAACCGACGCCTATTATCTTCAGCGTCGATTGATAGTAAAAAACCGACCCCAAATTAGTTGGCGGGAACTATTATCAGCGTCGGTTATCCAAGGATAACCGACACCTCAAGTGGAACTCTTCGCGCAGAATTTCATTTTAAATAGGCGTCGGTGAATAGTTAAAAACCCGACGCTGTATGTGGCCCAAATTTTTTTCGGTCAAAAATTGGATTTCGCGGGTGCTTTTAGGCGTCGGTTGGTTATAGTAAGCCTACGCTGAATATAAAGCGGTACCCGTGTCTGGCTGGTCTTCGAATATAGACGTCGGTTTGCCTAAATAACCGACGCCTGATATTATAGGCGTCGGTTTTCCTTAATAACCGACGCCCAGAAAAGCGACACTGAACGCTATTTCTGTAGTAGTGTGATATCAAACCAAGCACATAGGTACTTGTTAGAGAACAAGGTACCAGACAGACCCACCGTGAGAGTGACACATGGAACCATGACTTGGTAATCACAGTCAGCTCTCACAATGATGGTGGTGAGTGTGATTCTTAGAATTGAAATCACTACAATCAACACTTGTCGTTGGATACACTTTGACATCATCAAACATAGTCCTGAAACATGGGTTGTTATAAAGGTGATGATTGGGTGGCTTTGACACATGGGGCTTTTGAGGGGTGAGTGATAGATATGGGATTTGTCCCTCCTGAGGGAGTTTGATGTCCTTGGCCACTTGATGAGTAGGATTGAGAAATGCATGCGCATGCACGTGTGAATCAATATGTGATATTGATGTCACACACATCTTACCCAATCTGCTCTAAGATCAAGGAAATGAATGAACATTGACAGGATGATTGTTCCATGCCTCGAGTTCATTCAGGATATCAATGGCAAAGGAATTATACATTCACTGTAACACCATTCACGGATTGTAGGATTGAAAGTTGTTCTCCAACTCTCTATTTCACTTGGGTAGCATTGATGTGTGACTAGGCACTGCTCTTTGCTTGTGAAGTCATAAGTGTTATGGATTTTCACTGCCAACGTGAAATGGACCTGCAGGGTCACACACATAGGATTTAACATGGAATAGGAGTTTGTCCGCAAACAATGTTTAGATTGATTACTAAAGGAGTTTAGTAGTTCAATTAAACACTCAATCAATTGATATCTCAATATCATAGTGTTCAAGGTGTTGGACTAATTGATTAGAGTATCCAATTGATTGAAACTGTGATTGACTGATTCTGCACAATCTGCACTCCCAACCGATTGGCTCATGTGATGAACCGATCGACTAAGCTTGGTGAACCGATCGACTCAACTGGTGAGTCGATCGGCTCATGGACAAGGTGAAATGATCGCTTCAAGTGTTGAGATGATCGGTTCAACTGGTCCAACCGAGCAAGTTCGGAAAGTAATATTGGTGAGAAATTTCCTTTTGTTTCACTTGCCCAATTTGATTGGAACAAGGATTGGTATTTGATACCAATTCGAAACAAAAGACGAAAGGTCAATCGGGAACTGATCAGGACCATGAACCAACCGGTTCAGAAGTGAACCGACCATTTCATGGGTCCCAACCAATCGGTTGAGGTGTCAACCGATCAACTCAGATCCCCAAGCGAGCGTTTCAGTTATGAAATGATCGGTTCAGCTTACGTAGTTGGTTGTTTTTGTGGAAAATCTCGAACCCTTCTACTCCTGCTTTAGTCCCGCATTGCACGGGATATAGAACCCTATCCCATGACCCTCCTATATATATAGGGGTATTGGGGGCTTCTCAAAGTACAACTCAGTGCAACCAGTTGTTCTGTAAAGTTGTCATTCTCTCTGGTTTTGGTAACTGAGAGAGCCTGAGCAAGTACTACCCGATAAGGGAGGCACAACAAGGGAAAGACAACTGCAGAAAGTGATTGGTGGTAGGTTAGTGTGTCGGCGACTAGTACACTGACATGAGGGTGTGACTCCTTCTAATTCCTTGTGGGACAAGGAGATCAGAGTTCCAGACAGACCGTGTGGTCAACTGCAGAGGCGGGAGACATCTGTCGCTCGGAGGACAACTATCAATCCCGACAGTCCCGGTGAGACCAGGAGTCTTCAGTCCCGGTGCGACCAGGAGCTGAATAGACACCGTCCAAGATCGGAGGTGAAGACTGTGCAAGGCACGAGGTACTGTCGCCGAGCAAGCCTCAGGACAAGGTATGCATCCACAAACCATCTTTCCTATTGTATAGACGTTGACGTGATTCCTTTTGTTCTGGGTTTTGGGGAGAATTTTTTTTGTTTCCACTGCTTCTCTGCCTCCCATAAAACCCAACAGTATCACCATATCTGTGATGCATGAATATAGTGGTTGCATGGATGTTCTCTTGGTGGATAAGTGTCCCTTTGATTCCCTCTTATGTTTACACCTCATATCTACCCTACCTCCCTCATCCTTTCGAGTATATAACCCCTTTCTCCTTCATGCAAGTATCCTTTTCGGACCTCCTTCTCCCCTCTCTCATGTTTGTTCTTGGAGATTTGAGGAGAAATAAGTACTGATATTGGGTGCTTTGGTGGTCGACCAACCTTACATGTTGTGCTTCGGTGTTTGATCATCATCTTTACCGTGATTCTTGGTGGTTTCACTTCTTGGTAAGGGGATCTACCTTCTTCATCACATTTTTTGTTGGAACCCTACCTTCCATCTTCTCCTTCTCGACCATTACACCATGTTTTGACATGGTGGATACCTTGAAGATCTTCTCCTCACAAAGGTCATAAACTATATTTTGACATGGTTGTACCCAATTGAGAAGGATCTCTCTTCTTTCTTCTTCGTTTGGCCTAGGGATTTTCACCCTCCTTCTTGAAAGTTCTTTTGACCTTGGTGTTCTTCTCTTTTGAGGTAACCTTTTGGCCAAAGTGTTGATCCAAGTTGGATCATCTTCTTCTCTCTTGGAGCCTTTGATCTTGGAGCTTGGATCTCTGCATAAGGAGGGTTATATAACTCTCGACCTTCTTCTATTACTTGCATAATAATATTGCTTGCATGCTACTATTTTGATCTCTAAACCTGATGCAAATGTGCTAAATGAGGTTATCATGATCTAAGGTTTAAGAATTTGTAGTATTCTCATGTATATTACTCTCTTTCTTAACCCTAATACCATGAACTCAATTTCTAAGTGATGGATGAAGTGATGTTGTTACATGCAACATGATTCTTGGTCTTATTCCCATGTTTTGGTTTGTCCGTTGTGCTTTCCTGAGGTTTTGAGTTGGTTTTCCTGAGGTTGAAGGTTGGTCTTCTTCCACCTAGTTGGATTCTTGAAGGTTCATGTTGAAGTTCGGATTTCAAGGTCTTGATGTTCATCTTTGTTTGGAGTTTTCCATCTTGTTGTTGATGGTTTTTCCTTGATGTTAATACTCTATTTTGGCCGTGGTATACTTCTATTTTGATTATGGTTTAACTCTATTTGGAGGATGGTTATTTGAATTTGTGGTAGCTTGACCTTAATGGTCACTATATATCACATGTTGTTGCAGTCATGACCCAAACCCTAATGGGATAATGATTGTAATACTTAGGGTTGATACACATGTTCTTGTGTTGGTCATGACACTTGATTTGATGGTTTTGGTTTTGGTCATAATAAGTCTTTGGATAGTGGTTGAAACGTGTGCTTTTTCTTGTGGCCGAGACACTTGCTTTTCTAGTGGTCGAGACTCCTGTTTTGAGAGTGGTCGTGACTTATTTTGGATGGATGGTCGATACACTCACAAGGGTACATGGTTTCTACCCATGTGAGAGGTGGTAAGGTTGTTACCCATGTACATGTAAATGTTGGTTGATACCTAATGTTGTTTGGATAGTTGATTAATCAAGATAATAATGATGTTCTAATCCTAATATGCTCCAAGAAAGTGAAAGGTGATGAGACTAGGGTTTCATGATTGATTTGTGATATGAAACCCTAATCGGATATGTGTTTGAAACCCTAATGCCAATTCTAGGGTATGATATGCTTGTTGAGCTTATATGGATGGATAGCATGTGATTATATTTTCTCTCTCCTACTTGTGTGATTCTAACCTTGGAGGTTGAATGAATGTCATAGCTTGTGTATGCTATAGTAGTGATCATATGACACAGGGTGATGGCTATGAGCTTGATGAGTCATGATGAGATCATATTGAGGTGATGGGTCATATGACCTCGTGAAGGCTTAATGCCTATTGTGAGATCATATCCTCTAGTGATATGATTGAGTGATTGATATCCCACAATGTTGTGACTTTTGTGGTAGCCTTGTATGGTTGTGTGGCTTTGATGTTGGCCTTGTGATTGGCAGTGCTACAAGTATCATGCGGTGATTTGACAAGTTCACACGCTATAGGTTTATATCTTCTGGAGTTGTGCAATTCTCTTATCCTTGTAGATTTTGTTTTGGGTTTGTGTGTTGTAACTTGATTGATGCTAAAAGACACCTAATTGGCTTAATTTCAAGTGAAACCCTAATCATGTAGGTGCCCCATGCCATACATCCATTCTAGTGTTTGTTCTATTGCTGGATGGTGAAATGAGGCATTCCTATGGGAAACTCAGAGCACATATTTTTAAATATGTGGGGGTGCAAGTCTAGTATCTCCTTGTGTCCACAATTATAGATTGTGGGGTATGGCCATGTGTGAGTTGTTCACCTTGTGATATGTGATAGGCATCAATGCAACTACATGTAATGACTTTTTCTGGAATGGAAATGTGTGAGCTTGTTCTTCTAGTGTTGTGACATGTACCAAGGCAGACTGAGTGTTTATATGGATGGCCATGTGTGAGCCAATCCTTCAATTTGAGTATATGCCATTATTTGCAGTTGAGTAATATGTCTCTGTCGTGTTTCTCTTCTACCAACCAAGAGGTGTTGGAGAGGTCGTGAATTCAAGATCTTCCATTGACCTTGTATGGCACCGATTTCAACTTCATAGTGGTCGATTAGATTTGAGTGGTATGACTCAAATCCTTAGAGCAATAAAAAAAGACGTGAACAATCATGTAGTATATTTTCTTAGTGTCGGGACCCAATCTTTTAATTAAAATAAATGCCAACCATTAGAGATAATCCCTAAACCTAAACCCAGATTATGAAATTAAAAATCAATTTTTAACAAAGGCGAAACAATATACAAAAAGCATAGGTAAATTTTTCCTTTTACTTTATTCACAATACCTTGTAAAACAATGTCACAATAAGGATATCACATTCAAATATCACAAATCATATTAAAATCCATTAAAACCAGAATCAAATCCTATTCTCATATGCGGTTTAGTTTACATCAGATACATGTACATTAATGAACAAATTTAATATGCAACCCATCCCGGGAAAGAGAGAGTACATGAACATTCCAATCTATCTAGATTATTCTATTTATATCTTCTTTGTCACTACCTCTCCACTAGATAACATCATACCTAAAAACATTTGAAATAACCTCATGAGACTCATATAGAGTCCCAGTGAGGGGATACCACCCAGTTAAGCTAGGTACATGCATCGACATCAGATTAAGTATAATAAACTTAATAGAAACACGCCGATATTAAAAAATTTAGAAGATAGTTCTATCATAAGTCATATCTAACTTACAATGGTAATCTAATCGAAAATATAAGGTAACCACTTAGACCAATTATAACTTTAAAACATCTTTTAGAGCATGTCTATGAACAAATAAGTAGATACTTCTTATTTCAAATTAAGAACCCTACTGCATGAGAAATAAGTCAAGTTCTAAGCATTTTGAATGAATACATTACAATAACATTATCTTTGTGACACTTCACCAGTCGGACCAGGAACACATCCTACAGTCTTGAAGCTAAAGTACACATAATACATATCTACCAAACAATACTATCAAATAGAAAACAATCCAACTCATATTCAAAATGGATATAAATCCCAACATTTATAACTTGTCGACATGACATATCATAATATGAAATAGAAAATGTCCATAAACATGATTACTTTCTACAACAAGAAGCATAACCAACAATGAAAAATCATCAAGTAGCAGTACACATAATGTAACAACCATTCAAATCATGTTCTACACGGCTTATCATGTTTTATTCATTTTCCCTGAAACTACTTGGCTTGTACCTCACCAAATAGAAGTCACCACACTTGATTCTCATGTCAATGACTCACCTTCACTATCTTAGGGTTTAGTCGGCCACCCTAAGATACCAAAAATAGACCCTGGCCACCTCAGGGTTGCCTAAAGAGGCTCACATACTCATCTCAGGTATACGAGATAGGAACCAACAAAACAATATATCACATATCACAATATTTCACATATTTCATTTCATTGGAGTCTATTCCATATGGACATAAACTTTCACAATAAGGATTTAGGGCCAGAGCCACTCCAGATGACTCATTCCTAAATCTTGCTGGTCTAACCTATAAGGTCTAGACCCATTCTCTAATAATCCTTCTCATAATTCATTGATTACTACCACGAGATCCATTTTGTTTCCCCAGTGTGGTCCTCGGGGGAAACTCACAGTGTTCAGGGCACCTAACTAGTTGTTCCATCATTTCACTCATTATTAATCTCTTTTACTCATCTTAAAAGAATTCAAAACAACATATATCATATATGTATATTCTCACATAACTAGAATAACATGAAACAGATTAAGTTTATCAATAAGGCAATGATCAATGCAAGAAGCACAATAAATCTATAGATTGCAACACATATGATTATTTCTATCTTCTACATCAACTCATAGCAATAATCAATAGTGGACTGTCAGCCCGAGACATAATCTTATTGTCCAACATTTACCCCATCAGAGTTTGATCATCATCATTGGGCTTTCATCCCTAGACATAATCTCATTATGCATCATTTACCCTTATCAGGGTTTCTCAAATGAAAGGAGTGCAAATTAAATTGAATTTTAACATATTTCTTATCAGTTCATTATATATCACATTTCTTAACAAACATTAACAGAGGCATTAGAACAAGTAATAGTAAAACCATATAAATATCATGTATCATTCATCATACTCAAAATACATTTATCATAAACATATGCTTGGTCCATCCAATCTCAATAGATGCCAATAAATTTCATGCATATACATGCATAATAGACTTAATTCTCTTCTTCTTTTATTTCACATTCTTCAGATGGGGTTACTAATCAACACATGTGGACTATCATTTGAATTTACTACTATTAGTCCATTCTCAGAGTACAAGTCACATTTCAAGAAAACATTCTTGTAAATCAATTCAAGTACTTGAAATTCATCTTTTAGTAGAATTCAACTATAGTTTTGTGCATCCCTTAGTCCCTCATTTGAGATTTTCATTCACTAGAATCATCAAACTCAACATTTTAGGGAAAGAGTTACATTCTTATAATCATCTACTAATTCCCATCTTTTCCATCATTTTATATTCAGTAGTCTCAACTTCTTTCATTTCATGTTCATTACATTATTCGAACCAATTCTTCATTATTCACTTTACATACAATGTTTCTCTTCTACTTAACATTTATCAAAGTCTAGTTCTTATTATATTTCATTTCATTTGGGTTAAGCCACATGTAATTAAAATAAAAGATAAAATACTTCATAATACTAACTTCATTAGCTTCATATTTGACATGCAATCACCATTAAGTACATCTTGTCCATATTGTCTCTTATATTAGATAAGTTTCCCATGTCATTGACTACTAATGTCATTTCCATTATCAATAGTGATCATTCTTTATTATGCTAATAACTTTAACTTAAAAGAATAGTTTAGGTTACATCTTCTTACATCATAATCTCTGATCATCCTTCACAATTCACTGTTATGTAACTTGTATAAAAGGGCCCAAATTCATATGATGGCTACTCATGAGTCCATAAGTTATACTAAAACAGATGCATTAGGCTTAGATCATATAAGTAAGACTCATCATCTTTAATTGAAGTATTAATACTTACATTCAACATTTCATCACATTTGCAACATCATATACAAGTTCTAGCTTCATCACTCATACTCGTCTTAATACTAAACATCTAGGGTTTTCAAGAAGTCATCCTTAGTTCAACACATCAGAAGATCCATATCATTAAGTAATTACATAATGATGCATAGAGGTTCATGAGGGCTATTCACACACATGGAAACCCTAGTTTCCATTTTCACATATTCCATTCATCAATCATAAGTATACATTGATTAATTGACTCGTTTGATTCACTTCTTCAACACAAACCCTAATCAAGATATGTGGTCACCTCATACTGATCCTTATATGTATATTATATTCAATTCTAGTAATATTCAATAATACACTTGTATAATACAATCCAGTACAATTCAAATATGATTTTATACATGTCAATTTAGTTCCAACCATATCAGCCATTGGGCTGATTTTTAGGAAAAATTAACATGAAATAGCATACTCATCTACCCATAAGATTACCCATGGATCCCCAATCAATATATCAGGAACTAATCAAGTTCTAATCAATGATAAATAATCAAATCAGTAGAAGTGGATCCCACAATATCTTTTCTAAATCAAGCAAGGTTTCTAATTATTTTAGCCAGATAGAATTAGACTTTCAACATGAATACAGAGCTTAGGTGGGAGAATAACACTCACCTTGGGTGCCAAGCACCTTAAAAACGTAGGTCAACCTCTAATGTTTTTGAAACCCAATCAAACTCTAGCAAATGAATCCAATTCTTTCTCCTCTCAACTTGAAAACCCTAGAAATGGGGATTAGAAGAGAAAGAGTGAGAAAAGGGGGAGATTTCATGTGATTTAGAATCAAATTGGAGGAGGGATAGAATCTTGATAGGTGAAAGATGATTCACTATGAAATGCTATGCAAATAAGCTAAACTTACTTAATTTCTTCATATCTTGGATAGAGAAACCCTAGGTCAACATCTCCACCACTTTCTCTTCTCAAAATCCTATCTCTCCTCTCTCTCTAGAATTTCATTTGTTTGATAGGAATGATGAGTTATGAGAGCTACTTCTGTGCTAGGTGAGTCATATAGATGAATTGAGGTGCTTAGAACAATTGCAAACAAGCCCTTCATTGTATTTTTATTTTGCTTAGACTGGTTGGTAGGCTGAGTTATAAACTCGACCGACACCACACTCTTCAGAACTCAAACATAGTGAAAAAATTATGAAACTTTAGCCATTGTCTGAAATTGCATTTATAAGCAACATTAAAAAATTTAGAGCATTTTGAGTTACCAATAAATAACTAAAAGTCATATATTACACTATTATATTGAAGTCTAGAACATGGTCGGTCGAGTTTGTCCTGGACAGAACTCGACTGACACACCTCTCTGTGGGGATCAAACATCATCCAAAATTTATTGCAATTTAACATTATGTCTATTATGGATTTTCCCAACTGCAGTCAAAATTTGAGATCAATTATATCTACCAATAAAAGATAAAATTAAAATACCATACTTCTATATTTCAATCTGAATACATGATTGGCTGAGTTTCTCTTGGGGAAACTTGACTGAAAAATAGGTCAAAGAATTATTCCAAAATTATGATATTTTTCAAGAGAACTCATATTTGAAATATCCAATTCATATCCAAATATCAACTAAATCAAACTTACACATAAAATACTAAAAATCATTTAGTGAGATACTATACTTATCAAATTGTGTATTCATATGTCATCAAAACCCTAATTTGGGCCGATTAGGGTTTCCAAATTTTAACCCTAATTATGTAATAGAAGTATGATTAATCCTTCTTGTTATACTTAAGACATCAAAACTTAACTACCATCATTAATCAATATTTAAACAATGATCAACTTAGTTATGAATACAATCATCCAAGTAAACCCTAATCAGATGACTAATTTGAAAATGGGTCATTACAAATTCATCACTCCTTTTAGGATTTCATCCTAAAATCTAAGAAAAGATATGGAAGAATATTATATCTTCTAATCGTTACCTCTCTAGCCATCAAATTAAAAAGACTTTCATTTTATCTTTCTTTCCTATGATTTTTTTGCATTAAATGGATATTTCATCCCTTATCATCATCATATCTCTCCTTGAGTATTGCAAACACTTACTTTACAAATATGAGTAATACATCATTTATAAAGATCTAATTCACATGACATTTCACATCCTTTTAGAAATTTCATTCTGTATCTCATGGATTAAGATTATGACTCATTCACATGTTATCATCCACATTCATCAATTCCTTCATAAAGAAGATCATTTAGTGCATTATTCTTAGTTCATAGTTTTTTTCCTCACAGTTTTAGATTTCACACTTAGATTCAAACTCATTAGAGTTTGTCTTCATAACCCATTAGTCTATTATCTTTATTATATGAAATTTCCTACTTGCCATAGGTTCCATATTGAATTATAAAATTCTTTTCTTTTTCAACATTTTATCACCATTCTTCTCTTTTTCATCATGCATCTTATTATACTACTAAGCTATGTGCATCTGGATACTTGGTTAGGGCATCCAAAAAACGTACAGTCGACAGTTCCACACTAGCTTAGCTCAATACCCAAATACTTGACCAGAGTATTTGGATATTGAGTTCAGTCAGTATGCACACCATTCATGTTATGTTCAACATCTACATTATCATATAGCCATAGATTCTATTATCCCTGCGTACTCATCTAACCTAGCTTTCATACCACATTGTTGGGACTCACTCTTTTGATCAGCATAAATTGCAACCATTAGAGATAATCACTAAATCTAAACCCAGATTATGAAATAATTTTTTTTAACTAAGGCAAAACAATATACAAAAATCATAGGTAAATTTTTCCTTTTCCTTTATTCACAATACCTGTGACGTCCCCGGATTTTCTAAAACTTAATCTAATGTGAGACGTCCAGATTGAAACCCTCACCTCAGCGAGAATCCCAATTTAAACATCCCACACAAGGCTAAGAAGAAGAAAATAAGAGGAAGTCAAAAGGAACAACAATCGGTAGCACATGTACATGAACAATAATAAAACCATACACACATGTTCACCATTCAACATATAATTACAACATGAATTGTTACAACATTTGATATTACACATTGAAAGGTAAACTTATACATATACATGTACTACATCTAAACTACAAGATCTTAAGACAACAGGTCCACCTGTACATCAGCTCTCCACACAACTCTCAACTATCCTGGATCTTCAAGAGCATAACCACAACCTAAACAAAAGATTACATGCGGTACACGTCAGCACAATATTCAAGAATATTGTACTGAGTATGCCTACATGTCTTTTATATACCTCTCATCATATCTTGGCAATAAGATAAAACTAATACTTGGCAGTAACTAAAGAATATAAGAAAAGCATATACTTGCACAAAGATGTATATTAACAAAAGAGAACACATATTTTAAGCTCATTTTCCATTATATGCTCGTGCATCTGCATACCAATGGGATAGATGCATTCAGGCCTTATGATCTGCTTACCAAAGAGATAGATCATTGTACATGTGATCTGCTTACCAAAGAGATAGATCACTCACTAGCACTATGCTTACCAAAGAGATATAGTGCTTTCATATAATGGAACATATATATTATGTTTCAAGTGTTCATAGCCATAAGTATAGAAAAATCAAGCAAGATATCATACAAGAACAATCACTTCATCCAATACCATATGCCAAGTATTCTACTACACATATAACACAAGCATATTGTATAATAAGCCAAGTAAGAGGTAATAGCGTACCTTCCAAAGAGACATCCTAATCACATATTCCTCATGTCAACTATGTATCCCAGGTCAAACCCTGATAAAGATAAGATCACATAGGATCATTAGGTTCTCATCATCTCAACCCTAGTTATATCCATTTTAAGGTTTACCCTATCTCATTAGGATGTGTACTTTATTACTTGTCTTATATTTATTTTACTGATGTCGTATTCCAGATTAGTATCAATTGAGTGAGCATTAGTTTTCGTATTATTATTTCCATGTATTAACCCTAGAGTATATACATTAATCCAATTAGGGTTTCATCACATGTATTAAGGTTCATATTCATATAATATAGATTTTTTTCATCATGATGATCTCATAATTAAATCTGAGGTTCAACATACTGATATGAGCTTTCTCTGTAAATTTCATCATTTATTCAGCATGCATGTATTTATTACATTTTATTTATGGTTATTAGCCCTAATTAGTCATATGAAGCAAAACACATAATTTCATGCATCACCATCATAACTACTGAACCAGATGGATTATAAGTCACTAATTAGCCATATAGTACATTCTCATAATTTTAGGTCTAAGTTTGATATTTATTATCCATGAAAAGAGTATAATACATCTTGCATGATATCACAGTGATTAGTGCATCAAAAACCTGATATTATCATTCTACTGTGTTCTACGCATTTTTCTGAACATTTTGATACCTTATTTGCATTTTTATGAGAAACAATGGAATTACTATACATTTTCTAAAATCTAGGTATTTCTGGGATTTTTGTTACCTTTGGGCCAATCAGCGGTCGCCATGTGTCTAGTGTGGGGGCACAACTCTTTACTTGGACCAGCCGGTTCATGCACCTGGACTCGGTTCACATCCAGGTCTGACTGGACCAGCCCCACCCTCTCTTCTCGCATTCTTTCCCCGCTAGGTCGACATAGCTGCCCCTCCGCTGAACTACAGTGTTGCGCCTCTGATCGTGCGTGCCCATCTAACACTGCTCCCCGTTCGTGCGACTCAGGAACAGAGTCTCCGCCGTGAGGCTCGACTCCAGTGAGGGAGAGGTGATGATCTCCTTCTCCTCATGAACTGGAAAGAGGTCTGTAAGATCTGGCTATGCTCCCTCATCTACTCCGGCCTTCAGGCTTCTTGTTGGCATCTCCTCATCACAGATTCGAGGAGTCTGCCAGAATCAAGTCCTTCTCTGAGTCACTAGCTTCAAGGACTGTGGCTGGGGGCTTTCGTCGTGTTACCTGCGGAACTCACCACCACTAGCTGCTGTTGGATGGACCTCCAATGAGCACTTCATGACTACACCTACAATGGGCTCGCCTGACCTCACCCTTTATGGGACTCTGCTTTGGACTCCGTCTAGGACGCCGCCGCTGGGGGATCTCCTGGAAACATCCGCTGCCGCTACAGCTAGTCGTCGTGGTCTTCCTCTCTGGTGTCGACTTCCAGTTCGATTAGAGTTCGGCTCTCAGTCGGTGCTGATCAGTGGACTTCCCGCCTTCTCCTTCTTGTGATCTCGCCCGACGCGTTTGCGTGACCTGGGTGCCGCCGCACGGTCCTCCTCAAGTATATGTTCTTCTGGGCAGGAGCCGCCACCGCGACTGGTGTCGTTCTCCTCCCAATCCGCCCGATGCCAACACGCGTCGTCTCCTGGACAACAGCCGCCACCGTTGTACGCGCCTCCTCCTTAGTGTGCTCGGTGCCGCCATCTAGTCCAGTGCGAGCTGTAGATCTGGTTGTCGTTGTCAATCACCAGGCATGGGCACCTATGTGCGTGGGTAGTGTTTTCCTACATGAAGCTGCCGCAACGAGGTTCCAACCTTCGGTAGCTTCTAAAACTGCTCTAAAGAGGGTTGTTTCTCCTCATCACAAACCAAGAAACCGCCCACCGAGGGTCGTGCCTAGTCCCTCGTCTTACGACGTGCGATGACCAAGAATCCCATGTTCCTAATGGGTCCATGATCCCAAGCAAAAAGGCGTACTGGTGTCATTTTACTGTCATCCTGGTGATTGGATCGAACCACTAACATGCGATCCGTGACTCTAACAATGGAACTAAAGGGTCTGTGACATCCCATAGAAGGTCGATACGTAGGCTAAAGATATCTTACCTTGATCTAATATACCTCAAAAAGTTATGCACTTAGGGATCTTAATCACAACATCGACATCAAAAGACCTTCAACTTACTTCAAATCAATTGAAGCGCCTTCATATGATCAAAAAACACTTCAATGACTATTATTATGTCATTATAATATGTTAAACCAAGAACATCAAAATTTCACTCCATCACATCCTACACACCTTAAAGGAAATTCCGTCCTCAGAATTAAGCCAGAAAACCACTTTGTCACAATACCTTATAAAACAAAGTCACATTAAGGATATCACATTTAGATATCACAAATCATATTCAACTCCATTAAAACCAGAATCAAATCTTGTTCTCATATGTGGTTCAATTTACATAAAATAGATGTACATTAATGAACAAACTTAGTTTGTAACCCATCTTAAGAAAGAGAGAGTACATGTACATTCTAATCTATCTGGATTATGCTATTTATATCTTCTTTGTCACTACCTCTCTGCTAGATAGCATTATACCTAAAAACATTTGAAACAACCTCATAAGACTCATATAGAGCCCCAGTGAGTGGATACCCCCACTCAAGCTAGGTACATGCATCAACATCAGATTACATATAATAAACTTAACAAAAACATACAGATATTGAAAAGTCTAGGAGATTGTTCTATCTTAAGTCATATGTAACTTACAATTGTAATCTAATCCAATAGATAAGGTAATCACTTAGACCAACTATAACTTTGAAGCATCTTGTAGAGCATGTCTATGAACAAATTAGTAGATATTTCTTAGTTCAAATTAAGAACCCTACTACACGAGAAATAAGCCAAGTCTAAGCATTTTGAATGATTACATAAAAATAACATTATCTTTGTGACGCTCCACCATTCGGACTAGGAAAACATCCTACAGTCATGAAGTTGAAGTACACATAGTACATATCTACCAAACAATACTATCAAATAGAAAACAATCCAACTCAATTCAGAATGGATAAAAATCCCAACATTTATAACTTGTTGACACGACAAATTATAATATGAAATAGAAAATGTCCATAGAAACATGATTACTTTCCACAACAAGAAGCATAATCAACAATGAAAAATCATCAAGTAGCAGTACAAGTAATGTAACAGCCATTCAAATCATGTTCTACATGGCTTATCATCTTTTATTCATTTTCCCTGAAACTACTTGTCTTGTACCTCACCAAGTAGAAGTCGCCACACCTGATTCTCTTATCAACGACACACCGTCACTATCTTAGGGTTTATTCAGTTACCCAAAGATATCAATAGTAGACCCTGGCCACCCAGGGTTGCCTAAAGAGACTCACATACTCATCTTGGGTACACGAGATAGGAACCAACAAAATAGGATATCACATATCACAATATTTCACATATTTTCACATCTCACATATTTCATTTCATCAGAGTCTATTCCATATGGACATAGACTTTCACAAAAAGGATTTAGGGCCAGAGCCACTCCAGATGACTCACTCCTAAATCCGGGTGGTCTACCCTTTAAGGTCTAGATCCACACTCCAGGAATCCTTCTCATAATTCATCGATTACTACTACGAGAACCATTTTGTTTCCACAGTTTGGTCCTCGGGGGAAACTGATGATGTTCAGGGCACCTAACTAGATGTTCCATCATTTCACTTGTTATGAATATCTCTTATTCATATTAAAAGAATTCAAAACATCATATATCATATATGTGTATTCTTGCATAACTAGAATATCATGAAACATATTATGTTTATCAATAAGGACGATGATCAAAGCAAGAAGCACAATAAATCTATAGATTGCAATACATATGATTATTTCTATCTTCTACATCTCATAACAATCATCAATAGTGGGCTTCCAGCATGAGACATAATCTACTGTCCAACATTTACCTCATCATGGTTTTATCATCATCAATGGGCTTTCATCCCTAGACATAATCTCATTATGCATCGTTTACACTTGTCAGGGTTTCTCAAATGTAAGGAGTGCATATTATATTCAATTTGAACATATTTCTTATATGTTCATTGTATGTCATAGTGATTAACAAATATTAGCAGAGGCATTAGAACTAGAAATAATAAAAGCATATAGATATCATGTATCAATCGTCATACTCAAATTAGATTTATCATAGAACATATGCTTGTTCCATCCAATCTCAATACATGCAAATAAATTTCATGCATATACATTCGTCACAGACTTAGTTATCTTCTTCTTTTATTTCACATTCTTCAGACGGGGTTACTAATCAACATGTGTTTACTATCATTTGAAGTTCGTACTATTAGTCCATTCTCAGAGTACAAGTCACAATTCAAGAACACATTCTTGTAAATCTATTCAAATACTAGAATTTCATCTTTTAGTTGAATTCAACTATAGTATTGAGCATCCCTTAATCCCTCATTTGAGATAGTTATTCACTAGCATCATCAAACTCATCATTTTAGGGTAAGAGTTACATTCTTAGAATCATCTACTAATTTCCATCTTTTTCCTTCATTTTATCTTCAGTAGTCTCAACTTCTTTCATTTCATGTTCATTACATTATTCAGACCAATCTTTCTTTATTCACTTTATATACAATGCTTCTGTTCAACTTAACATCTATCAAAGTCCAGTTCTTAGTAAATTTCATTTAATTTTGGTTAAGCCACATGTAACTAAAATAAAAGATAAAATACTTCATCATACTAACATCATTAGTTTCATCTTTAACTTGCAATCACCACTAAGTACATCTTATTCATAATGTCTCTTATATTTAGATAAGTATGCCATTCCATTGACTACTAATGTCATTTCATAATAAACAATGATCATTCTTTATTATACTAATCACTTTATCTTAAAAGAATTGTTTAGGTTACATCTTCTTACATCATAATCTATGATCATCCTTCATAATTCACTATTATGTAATTTGTATAAATGGGCCCTCATTCAGATGAGGGTTACTCATTATTCCATAAGTTATACTAAAATAGATGCATTAGGCTAAGATCATATTAGTAAGACTCATCATCTTTAATTGAAGTATTAATACTTACATTCAACATTTCATCACATTTACAATATCATATACAAGT
This sequence comes from Alisma plantago-aquatica, assembly GCA_963693085.1. NCBI lineage: Eukaryota > Viridiplantae > Streptophyta > Magnoliopsida > Alismatales > Alismataceae > Alisma > Alisma plantago-aquatica. The sequence goes on along the minus strand of OY856412.1, from coordinate 78,013,512 downwards.
TCTAGCTTCATCACTCATACTCATCTTAATACTAAACATCTAGGGTTTTCAAGAAGTCAACCTTAGTTCAACACATCATAAGAGCCATATTGCTAAGTAATTTCATAATGATGTATAGAGGTTCATTAAGGCTATTCACCCATGTGGAAACCCTATTTTCCATTTTCACAAATTCCATTCGTCAATCATACGTATACATTGATCAATTGACTCTTTTGATTCACTTCCTCAACACAAACCATAATCAGGATATGTGGTCACCTCATACTGATCCTTATATTTATATTATATTCAATTCCATTAACATTCAACAATACACTTGTATAATACAATCTAGGACAATTCAAATATGATTTTATTCATGTCAATTATATTCCATGCACATCATCCATTGGGCTGATTTTTAGGAAAAATTAACATGAAATAGTATAGTCATCTACTCATAAGATTACCCATGGATCCACAATCATTATATCAGGAACTAATAAAGTTCCAATCAATGAAAAATAATCAAAATCAGTAGAATTGGATCCCGCAATATCTTTTCCAAATCAATATGCAATCACATACATATACAAGCAAGGTTTCTGATTATTTTAGTCAGATATAATTAGGCTATCAACGTGAATACAAAGCTGAGGAGGGTGAAAAGCACTTACCTCAGGTTCCAAGCACCTTGAAAACGTAGGTCAACCTCAAAATTTTTGGGAACCCAATCAAACTCTAGCAAATGAATCCAATTCTTTCTCTTCTCAACTCGGAAACCCTAGAAATGGGGATTAGAAGAGAAAGAGTGAGAAAAGGGGGAGATTTAATGCAATTTCAAATCAAATTAGAGGAGGGATGAAATCTTGACATGTGAGAGAAGATTCATCATGAAATGCTATGTAAAGAAGCTAAACTTACTTGATTTCATCATATCTTGGATAGAGAAATCCTAGGTCAACATCTCCACCACTTTCTCTTCTCAAAACCCTAGCTCTCCTCTCTCAAGAATTTTGTTTCTTTGATAGGAATGACAAGTTATGATGACTCCTTGTGTGTTAGGTTAGTCATATATATGAATTGATGTGCTTAGAACAATCGCAAACAAGCCCTTCATTGTATTTTTATTTTGCTCAGACTAGTTGGTCGACTGAATTATAAACTCGACCGACGCCACACTCTACAGAACTAAAACATCATCAAAAAATTATGTAACTTTAACCCATTGTCGGAAATTGAGCTTTTAAGCAACAATAAAAAGTCTAGAGCATTTAGGGCTACCAATAAATAACTAAAAATCAAATACTACACTACTATATTGTAGTCTCCAACACGGTCGGTCGAGTCTGTCCTGGATAGAACTCTACTGACACTCCTCCCTGTAGGGATAAAAAATCATCCAAAAATTACACCAATTTAAAAATATGTCTATAATGAAGTTTACCAACAATATTAAAATTTTGAGATCAACTAGATGTACCAATAAAAAGATAAAATTAAAATATCATACTTCTATATTTTAATCTGAACACATGATTAGTTGAGTTTTATTTTGGGGAAACTCGACTAACAAATAGGTCAGAGAATTATTTGAAAATTACAATATTTTCAAGAGTTCTCACATTTGAACTATCCAAAGCATATCTAAATTTCAACTAAATCAGAGTTACACATAAAATACTAAAAATCATTTAGGGAGACACTATACTTATCAAATTCTGGATTCATATGTCATCAAAACCCTAATTTGGGCCCATTAGGGTTTCTAAATCGTAACCCTAATTATGTGAATAGAAGTATGATTAAACCTTATCGTTATATTTAAAATATCAAAACTTAACTATTGTCATTAATCAAGCTTTAAACAATGGTCAACTTAATTAATCATACAATCATCCAAGTAAACCCTAATTAGATGACTAATTTGAAAATGGGTCATTATAAATTCTCCCCTCCTTTTAGGATTTTGTCCCAAAATCCAAGAAAAGTTATGGAAGAATATCATATCATCTAATTGTTCACCTCTCTGGTCATCAAATTATAAAAGCTTTCATTTTATCTTTCTTTTGTACGACATTTTTTTTGCATTAAATGGATATTTCATCCCTTGTCATCATCATATCTCTCCTTGAGTATTACAAACACTTACTTCACAAATATTAGTAATACATCATTTATTAAGATTTGATTCATATAACCTTTCACATCCTTTTAAAAGTTTGATTGTGTATCTCATGTATTAAGATTATGAATCGTTCACATATTATCATCCAAATTAATCAATTTGCTTCAATAAGAAGATCATTTAGTTGCATTCTTCTTAGTTCATAGTTTTTTTTCTTACAATTTCAGATTTCACACTCAGATTCAAAGTCTTTAGAGTTTGTCTTCATAATCCATTTGGCTTTTTATTTTTATTATATGAAATTTCCTACTTGCCATAGGTTCCATATTGAATTATAAAATCCTTTTCTTTTTCACCATTCTATTGCCATTCTTCTCTTTTTCATCATGTATTTTATTATACCACAAAACTATGATCATCTTAATACTTGGTTAGGGCATCCAAAAGAAGTACGGTTGATAGTTCCATACTAGCTTAGCTCAATACCCAAATACTTGACTAGAGTATATGGATATTGAGTCCAATCAGTATACACATCATTCAGGTTATATTCAACATCTACATTATAATATAGTCCTAGATCCTATTGTCCCTACAAACTCATCTAACCTGACTTTGATACCACATTTTTAGGATCCATTCTTTTGATCGGCATAAATGCAAACCATTAGAGATTATCCCTAAACCTAAACCCAAATTATGAAATAAAAAAATCAATTTTCAACAAAGGAGAAACAATATTAAAAAATCATAGGTAATTTTTCCTTTTTCTTTATTCACAATATATTGTAAAAATGTCACATTAAGTACATCACATTTAGATATCACAAATCATATTCAACTCCATTAAAACCATAATCAAATCTTGTTCTTATATGCCGTTTAGTTTACATCAGATATATGTACATTAATGAAGAAGCTTAATCTACAACCCATCCTGGGAAAGAGACAGTACAAGGACATTCTAATATATCTAGATTATGCTATTTATACCTTCTTTGTCATTACCTCTCTGCTGGATAGCATTATACCTAAAAAAATTTGAAACAACCCCATGGGACTCATATAGAACCCCAGTGAGTGGATATCTCCCACTCAAGCTAGGTGCATGCATCAACATTAGATTAATTATAATAAACTTAATAGAAATATGTAGATATTGAAAAGTCTAGTAGATAGTTCTATTATAAGTCATATCTAACTTACAATGGTAATCTAATCCAATTGATAAGGTAATCACTTAGACCAATTATAACTTTGAAATAACTTTTCGAGCATGTCTATGAACAAATCAATAGATATTTCTTAGTTCAAATTAAGAACCCTACACCATGAGAAATAAGTCAAGCTCTAAGAATTTTGAATGAATACATAACAATAATATTATCTTTGTGACACTCCACCAGCCGGACCAGGAACACATCCTACATGCCTAAAGCTGAAGTACACATAATACATATATACCAAACAATACTATCAAATAGAAAAAAATCCAACTCATATTCAGAATTGATATAAATCCCAACATTTATAACTTGTTGACATGACAGATCATAGTATGAAATAGAAAATTTCCATAGAAACATGATTACTTTCCACAACAAGAAGCATAATGAACAATGACAAATCATTGTAGCAATACAAGTAATGTAACAACCATTCAAATCATGTTCTACATGGCTTATCATCTTTATTGAATTGCCCTGAAACTACTTAGCTTGTACCTCACCAAGTAAAAGTTGCCACGCATGATTCTCATGTCAACGACTCACCGTCACTATCTTAGGGTTTAGTCAGCCACCCTAAGATATCAACAACAGACCCTGTCCACCTCAGGGTTGCCTAAAGAGGCTCACATACTCATCTCTGACACATGAGATAGGAACCAACAAAACAATATATCACATATCATAGTATTTCACATATGTTCACATTTCACATATTTCATTTCATTAGAGTCTATTCTGTCTAGACATAGACTTTTACAACAAGGATTTAGGGCTAGAGCCACTCTAGATGACTCACTCCTAAATCCTAGTGGTCTAACCTGTAAGGTCTCGATCCACACTCTGGAAATCCTTCTCATAGTTCATTGATTACTATAAGGAGATCTATTTTGTTTCCCCAGTGTGGTCCTCGAGGGAACTCAAAGTGTTCCACACACCTAACTAGATGTTCCATCATTTCACTTGTTATTAATCTCTTTTACTCATCTTAAAAGAATTAAAAAACCACATATCATATCTGTGTATTCTCGCATAACTAGAATAACATGAAACATATTAAGTTTATCAATCAGGACAATCATCAAAGAAAGAAGCACGATAAATCTATAGATTGAAACACATATGATTGTTTCTATCTTCTACATCATGTCATAGCAATCGTCAACAGTGGGCATTCAACCTGAGACATAATCTTATTGTTCAACATTTACTCCATCAAGGTTTTATCATCATCAGTGGGCTTTTAGCCCTGGACATAATCTCATTATGTTATCAGGGTTTCTCAAATGTAAGGAGTGCATATTAAATTCAATTTCAACATATTTCTTATCAGTTCATTGCATATCACACTTCTTAATCAATATTAGCAGAGGAATTCGAACTAGAAATAGTAAAAGCATATAGATATCATGTATCATTCATCATACTCAGAATATATTTATCATACAACATATACTTGTTCCATCCAATCTCAAAAGATGCAAATGAATTTCATCCATATACATGAAAAACAGACTTAGTTCTCTTCTTCTTTTATTTCACATTCTTCATATGGGGTTACTAATCAACACATGCTGACTATCATTTGAAGTTTGTACTGTTAGTCCATTCTTAGAGTACAAGTCACAATTCAAGAACACATTCTTGTAAATCAATTCAAATACTTGAATTGCACCTTTTAGTTGAATTCAAATACAGTTATGTGAATCCCTTAATCCTTCATTTGAGATTTTCATCCACTAGCATCATCAAACTCATCATTTTAGTGTAAGAGTTACATTCTTAAAATCATCTACTAGTTCCCATGTTTTTCCTTCATTTTATATTCAGTAGTCTCAACTTCTTTCATTTCATGTTCAATACATTATTCAGACCAATCTTTCTTGATTCACTTTACATATAATGCTTCTCTTCTACTTAACATTTATCAAAGTCTAGTTCTTAGTATATTTCATTTAGTTTGGGTTAAGCCACATCTAATCAAAATAAAAGATAAAATACTTCATCATACTAATTTCATTAGTTTCATCTTTAACTTTCAATCACCATTAAGTATATCGTGCTAATATTGTCTCTTATAATTAGATAATTGTACCATGTCATTGACTACTAATGTCATTTCAATAATCAATGGTGATCAGTCTTTATTATACTAATCTCTTTAGTATAAAAGAATGGTTTAGGTTACATTTTCTTACATCATAATCTCTGATCATTCTTCACAATTCTCTGTTATGTAGCTTCTATAGAAGGGCCCACATTCATATGAGGGGTACTCATTATTCCATAAATTGTACTAAAATAGATGCATTAGGCTTAGATCATGTTAGTAAATCTCATCATCTTTAATTGAAGTACTAATACTTACATTCAACATTTAATCACATTTACAACATCGTATACAAGTTCTAGCCTCATCACTGATAATCATCTTAATACTAAACATCTAGGGTTTTCAAGAAGTCATCCTTAGTTTAACATATCATAAGATCCATATCACTAAGTAATTTCATAATGATGCATAGAGGTTCATTAGGGCTATTCACACATATGGAAACCCTAGTTTCCATTTTCACATATTCCATTCATCAATCATAAGTATACATTAATTAATTGACTTGTTTGATTTAATTCCTCAACACAAACCCTAATTAGGATATGTGGTCACCTCATACTGGTCCTTATATGTACATTATATTCAATTCCATTAACATTCAACAATACACTTGTATAATACAATCTAGTACAAATAAAATACAATTTTATACATGTCGATTCAATTCTAAGCATATCGACCATTGGGCTGATTTTCAGGAAAAATTCACATGAATTAGCATCGTCATCTACCCATAAGATTACCCATGGATCCTAAACTAATATATCATGAAGTAATCAAGTTCCAATCAATGAGAAATAATCAAAATAAATAGAATTGGATCCCCCAATATCTTTTCCAAATCAATATCCAATCACATACATATACAAGCAAGGTTTTCGATTATTTTTGCCAGATAGAATTAGGCTTTCAACATGAATACATAGCTTAGGAGGGATAAAAACACTCACTTTAGGTGCCAAACATCTTAAAAACGTAGGTCAACCTCTAAATTTTAATATACCCAATCAAACTCTAGAGAATGAATCTAATTCTTTCTCCTCTCAACTCAGAAACCCTATAAATGGGGATTAGAAGAGAAAGAGTGAGAAATGGGGGAGATTTGATGTGATTTCAAATAAAATTAGAGGAGGGATAGAATCTTGACATGGGAGTGAATATTCACCATGAAATGCTATGAAAAGAAGGTAAACTTACTTGATTTCATCATATCTTAGATAGAGAAACCTTAGGTCAACATATTAATCACTTTCTCTCCTCAAAACCCTAGCTCTCCTCTCTCTCTAGATTTTTTTTCTTTGATAGGAATGATGAGTTATGATAACTCATTGTTTGTTAGGTTAGTCATATAAATGAATTGAGGTGCTTAGAACAGTTGCAAACAAGTCCTTCATTATATTTTTATTTTGATCAGATTGGTTGGTCGGCTAAGTTATAAACTCAACTGATACCACACTCTTCAAAACTTAAACATCGTTCTAAATAATGAAACTTTAACCTAATGTCTGAAACTGAGTTTATAAGAAACAATAAAAAAATTAGATCATTTGGAGTTACCAATAAATAAATAAAAATCAAATACTACACTACTATATTACAGTCTATAGCATGGTTGGTCGAGTTTGTCCTGGACAAAACTGCACCGACACCCCTCTCTGTAGGGATCAAACATCATACAAAAATTATACCAATGAAAAAATATGTATATTATGGAGTTTGACAACTATAATTAAAATTTTAGATCATTTAGATCTACTAATAAAAAGAAAAAATTAAAATACCATACTTCTATATTTCAATCTGAATACATCAGCTAAGTTTCTATTGGGGAAGCTCGACCAACAAATAGGTCAAAGATTAATCCAAAAATCCTGATAATTTTCAAGAGTGCTCACATTTAAAATATCCAAATCATATCCAAATTTCTACTAAATTAGAGTTACACATAAAATATTAATAATTTAGTGAGACACTATACTTATCAAATTTTGTATTCATATGTCATCAAAACCCTAATTTGGGTCGATTAGGTTTCCAAATCTTAGCCCTAATTATGTGAATAAAGATTAAACCTTCTCATTATATTTAAAAGATAAAAACTTAATTACCATCATTAATCATGCTTTAAACAATGATCAACTTAATTAAGCATACAATCATCCAAGTAAACCCTAATTAGATGACTAATTTGAGAATCGATCATTACACTTAGGGTCAAATATGCTACACATTGGATGAACCCTTTTCCTTATCTTTGTACTAACTTCTTAAATTATATTGCGGCAACTATGATGCATTTTCTTATTCATTTTTAAAATCTTATTTGTTCTATTACTCATTGGTAACTGTCTAGTTGCTTAATCTACTCTATATGTTTAATACATATCATTTAGCTAAATCTGTTGTACCTGTTAAGTATCATACCTACATGTGCTTTTAATAGACGTTGTAAAGAGTTATATTTCTCACTGGGACGTTTAAGATCACCCCGTGCATTTCTACTTCTTTTAAGTGTTCGTGCATGATGAGGTTGGGGTCGTGCTATTGAGGCTGAGTAGAAAGAAGAGTAGTAGCTGAGAAAAGGTTGGATGAGCTACTTGTGTTTTGTAGTAGAATCCTATGTGTTGTCCCTATACTCTCATGTCCTTGGGGGAGTTTTGTAGATGTTGTATATCATTACGATGTTTTGGATATATGCCTTTATTGTAAAGATATGGCATGTATGTATGTGAACAAGTTATCATATGTACAAGTTGTGGCTAGTGAGCCATTAAATAGTGCTACGTAATAATCTTTTGGCAGGTATTATACATATTGGTGGCTCTTGTGGACTCAGATGTGATAAGATCTAGTTCTTATGCTTATGTGCAAATTATTTTAATTTCCTGTGTTTTCTGGTAACTGGTAGATTAGTTTTGGTTCTGTGTTTTGTTTTGAGTAATCTCGCTCTATGGCGCATCACAGAATCACACCAACGTTCACATATTAGGATATCTTGAGGCTAGAAGATGGGCACCACTCCTATGTGGTGCCATTTCATTCTAATCTACATAACTATTACTACACTTTATGTACTAACAAAGGAGTTAATGTGGACCCCTATTGGATGGGCTACAAGGTGAAAACCAACATTACTTAAAGTGTCTCAGATAGCCCATTTGAGCTACCACGACCACCACATCATGCATTGCACTATGGACCTCTCATATACGAGGTTCCATCCCTTTTTCATATTCCTTTCAGTTGGACATTCTTCAACATTCCACGACCTCCTAGAAGAGCATCAAGGATTTCTTCCCTCCATTCTAGATTTAGGATTTTCTTAGGAAAATAAAAAATTCTAAGTTTTGGGTGGAAGTGGGTGGTAAAAATCCATTTAAACCACTCTATCTTCCTTTGTTTCAACATTCTCGACATGTAATTTCAGTTTTCATGTATTTTAATTTCAATTTTTGATTTCACTCTTTTCTTGCATATGCTATGGCCTTTATCTAGTCGGTCAGTTGTTCCTATATGCATATTTTATTAGTGAGCTCCTTGAATAAAGTAAATTCTCTTGTAATAAACTTACGAATTGTCATTGATATAACTCACCCTATCACCTATGACCTTAAGTAGCACTACTCTTTGGAAAAGTTGTCCAGTGATAATTGATTAATAGGAATCAAATATAATGTGTCATTACTTTATTTGTGTAATAACTTTTGAAATTCATTGATTATTACATGGTGCATAAAGAATCAAACTATTGTTATTATACTCCCAATGCTCTAAATTTAAAATACGAGATTTACAAGTTCAACCTCTTTTACTTTTCTTCCACCATCTTCTTAGCCCTCCATTCATGAAAAATTCAATAATAGTGCCATATTCGAAGTTTGGGGTGGCACACCCTTCCCCCTCTACCCTTCTTCCATACCCCTCCTATGTAATATGGGTGTACTACCAACATAGAAAAAATGTTAATGTGCACACAAAAAAATACAATCAATGTAATTTTAGAGAAAATAAAATGAACTCGAGTCGAATACATGAGAAATCACCTTGTTTAATATCTTCATCACTCCATTTTTCTACCTAGGGAAATCTTCATACCCCCAATCTACTCAATAAAAAAATCATGTTCTTTTATAGAAATTTTAACAATATGTGTAAGTACCAAAAGTAGAAGGGACATGACAACTATTTCTTTACAAACCTTGACATGGAAACAAGTTTATTTTTTTTAAATAGAGAATGTAAAAGATTACATTTTGCGTTTTCAAGAAATCAGTGTATTTTAGCCATGAAAGATGGTAAAGATGCAAGTAGTTCTATGTAAGAGAGGATGTCAAATTTTTAGTATTATTTGATGATTTTTGTGATTCTATCTTTTCCAAGGATGAGAAATTTTCAAATTTGGGGTGATTTGATAAATGCATATTCATCTTTTTTTATTCCATATTTTAGATCATTCCTATAATATTTTCTTATTAATTCCTAGTTTTATGATTTGATTACTTTATTTTTTTGACTCCTAAATTAGAGTTTTAATTAGTTTTTCTCATTTATTGTAGAAAAACAGTCTCATTGTACCCATTAACTCCAAAGATCAAGATCTCCAAAAATACTTAGGGAATTAGAAAATCAAAGAGGCTTCATGTGCATATCTTAATCTTCTAAAATTTTCAATCATTCAGTTGGTTGGCTTACCAGTCGATCGACTTGCCTATAGATCTTCCCTCAATGCCTGATATATTCCGTACTAAAATGGCCAAACCTTTTACATGCATACTTGAAATCGAAATGCTAAAATATGATTTGGAAACTATTGAGGTAAGCAATTAAAACTTTAAAAAATTACTCCCTTGAACAGACAATCGTTAATAACCATTGAATTTCCTACATGTTTAAAAACTTGAGCATGTAGTTCGAAGACAAGTTATATCAGTTGGCCAATAAAACCAACAATCCATGACCACACTATTTTGTATGGAAGATGCATGTAACTAAATCCATTGACCGACCACAAATTAAGAGGTGCCTCACCGCTATTTTTCCATACACCCATGATCCAAAAGTCAAGCACATGGCATTAATTGTAGCCATAAATTGTGATTACCAAGAGAAACAACACTGACCCTTATCTCTCAACAATTATCTCTATAGTCAAACTCTCAAACATTCGCTTCGTGGTTGCTGCTCCATGACAATGAAATGGTTGTTATTGATTGCCATTATTTAGTGATTAACTATTCTCTCTTAATATCTTTATGCAATGGCAGTAGACAAACTTAAGGATTCTCATCTTTCACTATATATAGAAGTCATCCATCACTTTCAAGAGGTATCATACCCTATCATACCATAGTATCCTTTGGGTGCACATGGCAAGAAAAGGAGAGAAAGAGCTATCGTATTCTTCACGCAGACTATAACATTGTAGCTAGACTTTAGCAGCATGACTCATTTCCTTCCTATCTATACTTTTGTGTTTAATCTGGATATGACAGAGTAAACCTTTTTAGTGGGACATGGGGTGCAACCCCATAGCCCGTACCTGGTTTTAATTGATATTGACTCTAAGAAATTTGTTGCTAGATGTGTTTCTTCCAATCTATATACTTCTTCTATGGTTCATTAATTATATTATTCTTGTTATAATATTAGGTGAAGAGATCACAAATCCTAAGGCTAGAAGGTTGAATAAACACATAGAACTCTGGATAAGGTCTCAGATGGAGTTTTGTTCCTTTTTTGTTAGTTATAATCTGTGGTGATGAGATCAAGGATCCTAGGATTAGAACACCAGATGAAGCACAAAGAAATTTAGAAGAGATCTAGTTGGAGTTCTACTGGAAGGTTAGACAAATAACCATAACCACTGAGATTCAAGGTTTGTGAGGAGTTTGATCCTTGTGAGGTTTGTGTTCTGTAAGGATGCAATTTGCTTGGTACTAATCTAACAACATAATTCAAGGAGTTAAATCAATTATAACAATTATGTAGGATATGTTGGTGAACCTTAGACTCCTAATATGTTTCATTAATTTAATTACATATTTAATTTCGTTAGTTGTAATTCTACAATCTTTATTCCAATTTTAGTTATAATATCTCTCAAACAACTGATTTCAATATTTTTCTTAGCAATAGGTTCAAAACAATTTTTAATCATGTTGTCTCATGGGTTCAAAATTTTGTTGTACTACAATTGACTCATTCTCTTGTGGGCGAGTCAATTTCTAATGTTAAGTTTAAACTATAGGGAATCATCTTCCTTAGTGAATTTGTTCTGCAAACAACTCGTATCAAGGTGTACCACTAAAACTACTCACTAGTAACTGCAAAGTTCCCAAGATTGTTGTATAAAGTCCTAGGATTAATGGTCCCATAAGACCCTGCCACACCTTAATCAGTTCGATCATAAACAAAGTAGCATGCACAACAACCTACCCAACTAGTAAAGAGCTCAAAATAAAATCTACATAATTAGGCCCACCCTGGGTACTCAATCCACACCACCTCATGACTTGGGTATATAGCCACAAAACCTCACTCATAGACATGTCATATAATTATGTGTCAGGGAAATCAACCCATGTTCAATAGTATATACTCAAAATTATAGGTCTCTGAGTACATTCTCACAATTAATAATTTCTACAAGGTTACTCTTTTCACTAATCAACCTATCCAAACATTGTGATAGTTCCTACAACCACTCGACACTGAATAATTAGGGTTTCATTTGATGAATGATGTTAATTTACTCTTCTTTCATTTTGAATCAAACATGCATGTAAATAATTCATATAGATGTATTATGACCTAAATAAATTATAAATAACTCCAAAAGTTATAAATTATCATACAATATGCATCAAGTACCCATGCATAACAAAAATCAATATTCTCGACTATTATAATGCTATAACTATTAAAGGATCCAACATACCTACAAGGGTACATTTATCATCAAATTATTTCCATGAAACACCATATACAATTTTGTTGGCAAACTCCATATATGGAGAATCTATGATTGATACAAGCTTATGCATAAAAAATGCAAATTTATCTATAAATGAACCACCTTTAAGTATGGATATATGTTCCATGAAATTCGGGCATCACAATAGATAGGGTAAAGTTTTTCTTAATCCATAAAAGTCCATGCAAATGGTAGGGAAGATTATAATTTCCTATATGCTTGACATGGTATCAAACAACCTATACAAACACTATTTTAAGGGTTAAAATATATATATATATATATATATATATATATATATATATATATATATATATATATATATGGCATTATGGATACAAGAAAGTTTATCAACATAACCATGGATAATCATTAGAAAGTATGGGAGGCAAGAAAATTTGTGAGTGTGTGTCATGTTAGTAGAACAACCCATAAAGGCTCCAGTTTTAGGTGTACAAGTGTTGAAAGATGTTGCATCACTGACCTTGAAGATGGAGAAAACATGCTCCAAAAAGAACAACACAATCAAGGCACCGTTACACCTCCAAACATCCTAAAAAAGCTCCAATAAAGGACATCCATGAAATATCTATGGATAATTAGGGCAAAGAGAGAGAAAGGGAGGGTCCTTTAGCTTAAGGAAGCTAATACTACCATGGGTGACCATGGAGATCGGCCAAATGAACGATATGAGAGGTAAACAAAAATTAGAAAATAGTATCAAAGGATTGGCTCTTACATGGGTTTAAGTTATAACGAAGCTATCTTTCTTTGAAATGACCTATGTAAACTCAACCTTCAACTTCAATCTACATGCAAGATTCAATCCATGGCTATTGAGATCCAAGTGCTCCTCCTCTACCACCTTGGTTTCTCCTCCATGTTCTAGAAGGTCTTTAGGTTTTCAAATGAGTCTAGGTTCTAGGTTTAGGAGTATATATATAGGAAAGGGTGGTCAAAGGTATACAACAACCCCACTAAAGTGAAGGTATTGAAGCCTAGTCAAGGGAGGGTATCGACAATCTTCACCTCCCACCCATATAGGGTGACCACATCAATGGTCCATATCTATCGAGGTTACTTCCTCTAGACCCATCGAGGGTCCCTATACGCTAGACCTATGGAGGCCACACTTCCCCCACCTATTGAGGTCCATCATCATCAAGCTATTATTGTACTTCATCAACACCTATTTAGGCTCCTCAAACTAATGCTATCAAGGTGCCCACATATCCCATAGAGGTTTCCTCTATACCTAGTCCATAGAAGGAGCCTCTTCCTCTAGATGTCGTGGCTGGTGAGGATTGAAAATCATTGAGGCTGATGGTGGCTCATCAAGACTAGGCACCTCCAACCATTGGACCAAGCTAGGGTTAGGGTTAGAACCTAATGAAGAATCACCAGATAACCAAAGTTCAAAATAATTAAAAGAACATCAAAGTAACCACACACACAAATGACATAATGACATATTATTTGCAATAGGTCCTCATATATGGAGAAATTGCAAACTAATCCTCTAACATTCAAGAAATAAAAAAAATTGGGCAAATGAAGTGTAAATTGAACAAAATTAGGGTTTCATCACAATATTGACTCCAAAACTCAATCAGGAATTCAATCATTATTAGAAAAATATGATTGGAGGTTAAGTTAAGTCTGGAGCCTTACATTCCTAAAATGGCCAAAAATTCACCTTGTGCAAGTTCTACTGACCCTTGAACTTGTAATATTTTCAAAGATACCTATATGATCTTATGGTGCTATTTTATTTTATCTTCTATGTGTTCTAGTAGGAAGGATAAAGGGAATCCCACATTCACTTACTATGAACAATGCTATCCCTCTAAGGGTTGAATGATTGGTTGGGTTGGGGTCCTAATAACCTGACAATTTTCTTGTAATGGTGCTATCCTTATTGACTACTAGCTAATGGTGCCCCGGGGTGGGTAGGAGTGGGTCGAATCCGTATCGCCGTGGAGCAACTGCAGTGTCCAGATCTGATCGGTATACTCGGCAATTCATCTGGTGACTTCACGGTCGCTAAAGAAGCCCCAAGAAGCATTTATTTATTCCTCCTTAACATTTTGTTGGGGTTGGAACTCCTTGTGCTCTCGTTATGAAGTGTATACATGGAGATATACCTTCCATCTTTAGTACAAATGGTTTATCAAAAAAAAATATTGTTTGATTCTGATGTATTACATTTCAAAATTTTAAAGAAGATTGTTGGAAAGGATACAATGAAATCCTGGAGATTTGGATTTAACATGTATCCTACCATAACTAATATGAGTGTGTTTAGAAATATATGCGTGAACAGTAGACAACTTACCTAGAGACATTGTGATCTGACTTTGACACAAGTGAAAATTATTTTCAAAGGATGTATTTTCATGGTGAACACGAATCTATGAATGGATATTGTTTACCTGATTACTAAATTGATTGAATATAGAATGAAACTTATTTGATGAAAACCACCTATTATTATGAAGTACAAACATAATGTGGGTATGTTTCTATCCAACAAAAGGATAAATCTTTTCTATGCATATTTTGAGGGAATAAAATGGAGTCATACTTGCTTTTGTATCATATTCAAAACATGCACTCCCATTACATGCAGAGGCTAAACTATGATTTATGCATATAATATTTGCAAAGTGATGTATTGTCCTTAGAGATCTTGGAATATTGATATATAGGCAATGCATTATGCACAAATGCACAATATAATTTACAAAATGCAAATATTTATGGAAGGCTTCATAAGCGATTGATCATAGGCTGAATAACATATTGAGGTTCATCATCATCGAACTATCAATGTACTTTATAAACTCCTATTGAAGCTCCTCAACCTAACCATATCAAGGTGCCCACATATCCCATGGAGGTTTCCTCTATACATAGACCGTAGAGGGCCCCTCTACACCTAGACATATAAAGGCTGGTGAGGGTTGAAAACCATTGAGGCTCAAGGTGGCTCATCCAGACTAGGAATCTCCAACAACTAGACCAAACTAGGGTTAGGGTTAGAACCCAAGGAAGAATCCCCAGATTACCAAAGTTCAAAATAATCAAGAGAATGTCAAAGTAACCACACACATGATTGAGAAATGATACATTATTTGCAACAATCCTCATATATGAAGAAATTGCATACTAATCATCTAACATTTAAGAAATTACATAATTTGGACAAACAAAGTGTAAATTGAACAAAATGTGGGTTTCCACTCAATATTCATTCCAAAACTCAATCAAGAATTCAATTATGATTAAAAAATATGATTAGAGTTTTAAGTAAGTATGCAACCTTATATTCCTAAGATATGGCTGACCTTCACCTTGTGCAAGTTCCACTGACCCTTGATGAGAACTTTATGTTTTGATGTTTCAGTGCCACCTATATGATTTATGGTGCTATTTTATTTTATCTTCTCCTTGTTGTATTGGTACGTGTAAAGGGGAGTCCACCCTTAGTTACTATGGACAATGTTAACCCTCTGAGGGTTGGATGATCGGTTAGGTTGGGATCGTAATAACACATCATTTTGCCAGTAATGGCTTTATCCTTATTGACTACAAGCTAATTTTTCTTTATTATTTTTTCCTCCTTAATGCTTTGTTAGGGTTGACACTCTTGGTGATCTCCTTATGTAGCGTATACATGGCGTTACACCTTTCTTCTTTAATACAAATTATTTATCATAGCAAAATATGGTTTGATTTTGATGTATTATATTTCAAAATTTTGAGGAAGATTATTGGAAGGGAGGCAATGGAATCTTAGAGATAGGGATTTGACATGTATCCTACCATAAGTGATATGAGTGTGGTTAGAAATATATGCATGCAAAATAGACAACTTACCTAAAGACATTGTAATCCGACTTTGAGACTAGTGACAAATATTTTGAAAGGATGTATTTTCATGGATGACATGAATCCGTTAATGGATACTATTTTTGCCATTACTAAATTGACTAAATATAGAATGAAACTTATTCGATAGAGACCACCTATTATAGTGAAGTACAATCATAATGTCGGTATGCTAGCCAACAGGAGAATAATTTTTTTATGCATATTTTGAGAGAATAAAATGGAGTCACACTTGCTTTTGCATCTTACTTAAAACATGCATTCCATTACATGCAGGGACTAAAATTACGATTTATGCATATAATATCAGCAGGTGATGGACATATCCTTGGGCACTTTGAATATTGATATATAGGCAATGCCAGGTACATAAATGCACAATATCATTTGCAAAATGTGAAGGTTTATGGCAGGCTTCATAAGCAGTTGATCATAGACTGAACACGCAAGAAGTCAAGGTAATATGATATGATTCAAACTTACCACAAGGAGTGAAGGATCAAGCATGTTTATCATTAGTTGGTTGGGAAGTATAGGTGTCTGTGGTTTAGTTTCAGAGTGCATAGAAGTTTGAGAGATATTGGTCGTCGTTTTGGGTGTGGAAGGATTGTCTATAAATAGACGAGTAGGAAGGTAGGTACGCATGTATAAGGTGGGTCTATGGATTTTTGACAATATAACGTAGTCCGTACCCAACGCACCTGCGTGTGTGAAAACCCACTTAAAAGATAGTATTCTTATTCGATTTCCCATTGTTTCCTTTTACCATTACCTTAGATACACTCTAAGTTCCCAACTTTCATGAAAGGTTGAATACCAAACTTCACTTTTTCGTTAGGCCCCTTCATCTGACCTTGAACGGAAAGGTCAGACAGCAACCTTGAATGGAGCTCTGAACGAACACGCCATGCGGTAGCTATACAATTCGAACAAGATAGTTTGGAACGTAATGGTTCTATTACAAGTAAGGAAGGTGCGACCTTTCCCTGAGGTGAGAAGGCGTTTTAGCTCAGATCTTCCGTGAATGATGACCCACTCATCCCAGGAAGCAAAGGCGAAGGCGTCCATTTCTACTAGGTCCTCAAGAAACATCATCATTCTGTCAGAGATACGACCCCATCCTAAAAGCTGACTTTCCTTGGATGCTGCAGGAAAGGTTCAAAGAAACACGGTGCTGCATCCCGTTATTTCTTTCCATCCATATCGAAGAGGTGGTCTTGGTCAAGTTCCAGTGCCTTCCTGCAGCTTCTCGCCTCTTCCCTCAACGGGGTCAATCCAGCAGGGTGGTTGAGCCCATGGATCCAAGACCTCAAATCCTGAGAAAGAAGAAACGGATTTGAGGGTGGCGCACATGTCTTTTAGGTGATTTGTTTATTGTTTGGGTGGTTCCAGAGTAGATTATGTAGTAAGTCTGAACCTAACCTTAAAATGGATGCAAGTCCTTATGTTTGGGAGGCCCCGTGACACTTTTTCGCTGTGTCGGGCCGCTATGCAACAACCTGGTTGATCAAACTTGTAAAATTTTTAGTTCCGCGGGTGACTGTAAAATTGCTATTTTCTTGGTTGGCTGTGGTCTGTGTATCTCGTATAAACATTCCCGCCCGGGAGGCTAAATACCTGATGTTTGTTGTAAGGGCAAGTTTTGGTAGGTTGTAGCTGGTCTACAAACCGTGAATTTGGTGCATAAAAGAGACAACGAAATCATATTTTGTCATCAATATACCCCACCAATAGGTCGTTATAGTGTTATATCTTGCTACAGGTTGGTAAAATTATATTCCTATTATTGACTGTCATTTTAATTCCGCTATTACTAATGTTTTTAATAGAGTTACTTTTATTTAGTTTATCATGTTATATGGGCATAATTGTCTTGATTCATTAAGTATAAGTTCATGATCCTTGTACTTACCTTCTTTCTTATATACAAGAATAAAGTTTTTCGTTTATCAGTAAGAAAATATCTCATTAGTCTTTTATTTTATTTTCCACATGCTATCAGAATCGATCATGTCCTCCTTTCTTCTTTCATTAAAATAATTTTTTTTATCACTGCGATGATGTTCTTCATCCCAGGTATCACCTACATTTATCTCCTTGCTTCGAGTATTATCTGTGTAGACATTTCTATCAAGGTGTCCCAAATTCAACTACCTGTATTAACTGTACGTAATTAAGGTGATGTGGCTCCTCGTCTCTCGAACAAGAACAACCACTTCCTGTGTCTTGTAAATGACAACATGCAAATGCTTGAGCTAACAACATGTTTGTATTAACGGATATGTCCATGTACACATCTTCTGATATTGATATGACACTCACAGGAGAAGAAATCATCCTTTTCTCTCATCTTCCTCACTATGTATCCAATTCTAAGATGGTATTAGAGCACTCCAAAGCCAAGTAGGATACTTCCTCTATAGATATTCACCATTCTCTCCTCCTTCTGTCTCTACACCCTTTCTCCTTCTCAATGACAATTTTACCCACAACTCTGAAGGAAAGATCTTCCTACTGCTCTTGACAAAGAAATCGTTCACCATGGCGGCTAAACCTTTAGCCTCGACCTCAGTGTACTACCCAGTAGGCCTGAACATTTCAAACTTCCTGACAATCAAGCTTAACCTCAACAATTTTCTCCTCTGGGAATCACATGTGAAAAACCTTGTTGAATCATGCTGCCTAGAAGGATTCCTCGATGATACTGAAGCTCCTCCACCTCTTCTCATCCTTGATTGTATCAGGCTTGCCGGATGCAAATCCTAGTCATAAGGCATGGACTCACACTGACAGGCTACTCAAAGGTTGGATCTCAAGCTCACTTATTAAACAAGTGATGGGGGACATCATTGGTTGCACAACCTCACATGAGGTCCGGTCTGCCCTCACCAAGAAATTCTCTAAGTCATCTCAATCACAATAATTTGAACTCAAATCTTAGTTTCAAACCTTCATCAAAGGAACAAATCACTCATCGACCATATAAGGAAGTTTAAGACACCATGTGATCAACTCAACACCATGATTATCCTATGAGCAATCAAGAGATAGTTTTTACTCTTCTGAACGGGCTTGATAATAATAACTATGAAGGATTCACGATTTCGATGCTAAAACTGCCAATTCTAGCCTATGATTATCTAATCCTCTTACTATAAGACTTAGAGAGGAGAAACCAGAAGGGCTCCTTCATCTTCTCTACTTGTCTTCTACACAAATAAAGTAGCAACAGAAAACCAAGTCACCTTTAATCATCAACACTTCTACAACCAATCCAACATCTCTGGTAGAGGATGGTCATCAGCCTAAGGAAGAGCTAGGCTTCAACACATCAGTTTTGTTCAAGGCACACTTGGCAGTGGACCGCAGAACACCACCACCCAATTCAACCCTTAAGGCATAGGTTTCACTACCTCCACTAATGTCAGCAATAATTAGTAAAACAATGCGCTACCTCTATGAGAGATCTGTAGGATATGAGGTCACACAACCTTGAAGTGTTGGCATAGGTATGACAACAATTACCAAAATCCCTCAATACCTTCCTCTCTTACATATAACTCCAGTGGAACCCTCGTAGCTATTTGCCTCCATGAAGCATATCCCTCAAATTGACATATTGATTCGGGAGATACTGACCACATCACATAGGCCTTAGGTACCCTTCAGAATTTACACATCTATAAAGGAACACATTCTATAATGATCAAGAATGGTGATTTCTCTCACACCGGTGATACATTTCATAAATAATCTTACTCGTATACCACTTCATGATGTTCTCTTATCCCTAAAATCAAGAGAATTCTTCTATCTGTTTCTAAATTGACATCTATGTTTCCTTGCTCTGTCATTTTTACTGACAACTCTATTATAATCAAGTACACCAAGACACACCATGTTCTAGTCCAGGGCAAATTCAGTGACAGAATGTACCATCATCCTACCTCAACATAAATGGTATTATTCTCAAATTGCTTTTTCAAAGCTTCAGGGGAAACATTGCATCAAAGACATGGTCATCCAAATAAGAATGTCCTTCATGAACTTCTACAAAACAAGATGATCACAACTACTTCTAGCTTTGAAAATCTTTGTAATAGTTGTTAACTGAGCAAAAGTAAATGATTGGCTATGCGGCTCAACCACACCAAGTCTAGTTATCCTTTTGACTTATTACACTGTGATGTCTGGGGGAAGGCACCCATCCCATCCTCTCATAACTATTTATCTTATTTCATGCTCACAAATGGCTTCTTTGAGTTTACTTGGTTGTTTCCTATGAAGCATAACAACAATTTTGGATCTGTATTCATCTCTTTTTGCAGAATGGTCATGAACCAATTCAACACAAAGGCGAAGAAGATCCAAAGTGATGGAGGTGGTGAATTCATCAACCACCCTCTCCGACAGTTCCAGGCAGAATCTGGTATGTTGCATCAACTCTTGTGTCCTCACGATCTCTTTCAAAATGTAAGGAATTACAGAAGAATTTTTTTCAACAAAGATGTGAATTAGGAAAAATAGGTCGGGAGAATGCAAACATCAACATGTAACCAAACTGGGATAGCTATGATCATTGAAGCTCATCTACCTAAATGAGACTGGATATAGGCTTTCTCAATAGTCATTTAATTGATAAATTGTCTGCCTACACCCATGCTACAAATGAATACATCGATTGAAGTTCTATTCAAGAAACCACCATACTATTCCCACCTTATAACCTTTGGGTGTCTTTGTTACCCATGTTTTCATGATTATAACACTGATAAACTATATCCACAGTCTCTATCCTATGTGTTTGTGGGATATAGCTCACAAAAAAAAGGATATAAGTGTCAACATGACTCCTCAAATTGACTTTACATATCGAAACATATCTTCTTCAACGATACCATCTTTCCCTTCTCACCAAACAACAACAACATCCCACAAGAAGAGACTTACCTATCTTAATCCATCTTCGATGAGGTCCCTGATAATGATACATCTCATCCCAAGTTACCACACTCCACTGATTCCACCCCATCTCCACCACCCACTTTGACAATAACTTCCCTCAATAACATCTCAAACATCTCTCAAGATTCACCTTGCCTTGTCTACCCACTTGATCCACCTACCTCACCTGAAAATCATTCCCCAGATTCAGACACCACTTCCCCAAACTCTCTAAGAGAAGAAACCATTTCTGCAACTACACCACCTGAAACTCCATCCACTGATTTGATCACAACAAACACTCCTTTAGTTTCAACCGAACCCCCTCCTCTCCATAACACTAATACTATGGTCACATGCATAAAAGAGGTGTCTGCAAACCCAATCCTAAATGCATCATGCAGGCTTCTCTAAACATACCAACTCCTCACATTGTCAAGCAAGTCCTTCACTTAGGCTGGTGAGTGGACATGATGGAATAATTGTCTACTCTTAATAACAATGACACTTCGTCACTTGTAGAATGCACAACTAACATGAATGTCATATGTTGTCGTTGGGTGTTCAAAACAAAATTGAAACCTGATGGCACTTTGAACAGACTCAAGTCTCACTTGGTTTTCAAAGGGTATCATCAGAAAAAAGGCATTGACTACACAGACACATTTAGTCCAGTTATCAAAGCTCTGACAATCAAAACAATTCTATACATTGTGGTCTACAAAGGTTGGGATGACCTACAACTTGATGTCTAAAATGCATTCCTAAATGACACTCTTGACACAACTATTTACATGGAGCACCCCCCCTACCGTCACCAATAATAAGCATCCCACTCACATATGCAAACTCCACAAATCCCTCTATGGCGTCAAATAGGCACTTCATGCTTGATATAATCAAATACATTCATTTCTTACCAAACTCAAATTCTGCTCTTGTTCCACTAACTCTTCCCTCTTCATTATTTCCTCAGAAACCACCTCAGTCTACCTTCTCCTATATGTCGATGAAATTCTCATAATCAGAAGCTCTAAACCATCTGTTCTTCAAATCATTCATTAACTAGAAATGGATTTTTTCCTTAAGAAATTTAGGCAGCGCCCATCACGTTCTCGACATTCTAGTAGAATCCAATTGATAGAGACTCCCACTTAATCAATCCAAATATGCCCTTGACATCCTATAATGAGAACATATGCTTCATCATAAACCAATACCCATGCAATTCGACCTTTTCTCTGTGACACCCTCAAAGAACTAAGATTCCCCTCCAAAATACTAGTGCATAGTGGTCACTACTACAGAAACGGCCTTTGGCGTCGGTCGTTTAACCCCATTTGGCGTCGGTTTCCAACCGACGCCTATGTGGGCGCCGCTAAAGGTCGAACACTTCGGCGTCGGTTTTTTAACCGACGCCTATTTAGCCTATAGGCGTCGGTCATTTAGTAGATATCCGACGCCAAACAGGGTCCGCGCCACAGAAAATGGCGTCAGCTAGGGCACTTTCTGCGTCGGTTATTCATCTCAAAACCGACGCAGAAAGTGCCCTAGCTGACGCCATTTTCTGTGGCGCGGACCCTGTTTGGCGTCGGATATCTACTAAACGACCGACGCCTACAGTTTAAATAGGCGTCGGTTTGATATGAATATCCGACGCCAATTCCAGGACTGCTTTGGCCACATAAGGCGTCGGTTTATATTAAAAAACCGACGCTGTAGGTCTTTCCTGACGGTTTTCGATAAATAACCGACGCCTATTTATATATATTTTTTTTTCATATCAGTTTGCAGGCCTGCTGTGGCTGGTCAGCAGGATGAGAACCTGCAGTTCAGTTTTCTGAACTGCAGGTTTACGACATCCATTGATATCAGCCTACAAACAGGCCGCAAACCTGCAAAAGTCACAAGCAAAATTCTACACAAGTACATTCATTCAGACATCAATTCAATTCTCACATTCACACATATAGAAACATTCAAATACATGCATTAACATTCACAAACATTCATTTACAAAGTATCATTCATTATCACTATCAGCATCCCAATTATATCTTACAGTTGCCACTGTTTGTACAGCTATTGCCCATTCTTCTCTTACTTCATTTAATGCTTCCATCGTATATGGAGCATTTATTTTTTTTAAACGTTTACCTGTAGTGTGGTCAGTTTTAAACACCTGCAAAGAGAATGATGTATATATATAAGTAATAATATAAAAATAATATAAGATTGATATATTGCATACTAACTAATGAGACTATATATAATACCTCATGTATGGTATCGATGTCCAATGCGGCATATTTGATAATCATATGCATAAATCGCATCACATAGTATGCGCATGCCCAGCCATTGTCTTGTGTAGCACACTATAAATTGAAACATACAAAATAATACAACTAAGCACAATTCACATCAATAATATATATATTCGAGTCGGGAACTTACTTTTACGTTCTGCCAATTTATTGGCTGGTTCTTTTTCATTGGGACCGTTCCTCCAGCCTTTTTGAATGCATCTAAACCCCTACATGTTAATATAACACAATAAATTGCATAAGTAAATAGTAATGTAATAAAAGATGTTAACGGATATAAAAATGAAATATTTCTCACCAGAATATTGGCATTCTCATTACGTGTCCAATTTTAGTGTTCAATGTACTCCCCGCAGGATCTAGATAATAAACAGTGAATGTCTCGGGGGCAATAACTAGTAACTCCCAATGTCTACCGCTACAAGTAGAAGTTAACAATTAATAACTCAAAATGCAAAATAAAAATGGAATTTTCTTAAGTCCAAATTATAAATAAAGTAAACATACTTGACATTGAATGGAGCTATTATTATCTTCTTCTTTTGCTGACCAAAAATTGTAAAAGCATCTATACAGTATTGTTGAACATTATCAGGGTCTTTAGCTACCAAACTAATCAATGATGGAATCAAAAATCCCACATGATCAAATGCAAATTGTTTGCAATGATCTTCGACTAGGTAGCTGCAAAACATATAGGCGTATGCATTAATATATAAGAAACCAGATCACCGGAGCTTACACAAGGTATATGGATGTATAAACAAGATCTCACCTTATCCATGTCTCTATCATTGATGTATTCAGCCAATCATACTTAAACAGCTCAATAATATCTTCTATCAATAAAGAGCTATCGTATGATTGACCTGCATAATCTGCATCTAAAGAAATAATTATAGGGCAATGTACATTATGTGCCCGTAGCCAACATGCCATTCCCCTACAAGCAGGACCTAACGGGTATGTTAGGTCAGTTGGAACCCAATCGGGTAATGTGGGAACTGGAAGTGGAGGCCTAGGTGCTCCTGGTGTCTTCTTTTTAACCTGTACATATAATTTCAGATCAGTTGACATCATATATACACATTAACAGTCTAAATCAATGTAAATTTATCTTACAATTTCAGTCGTGTAGATGACATCTGCTTTGGGCCACAATATGACCCCGCCTTCTGCCTCACCAAGTGTATCAATATCCGGGTGGGCATATGGCAATGTAGCTTCTCTCCAATCGGGTAACACACGTATCGGGCTCACACGAACGTAGCCCTGTGGCATTGGAGTCCCGTGAAACATTGCCCCAGGAAGGGACGGGTAAGCCTGCGCCTCTGCGACAACGTAGTTTTGCATTCTTAAGCGGCATGGCTTCAATGCCTACAAATTTACGTAAAGAATATTATACATATATACATATCATCTTGAAAACATAACAACTTGAAAAGACTAACTACAATGTCATAAACAATACTTACAGCAGACGTGCTAGGCGATGGGTCTCCAGGATTACTCGCAGTGTGTGCATCAGGAGAAGAGTGGGTCGCCATAGGCGTATTGGAAGCCTGAGATGCCTGCCACCGCATCAATTCTTCCTTGACCTTCTCAGCAACTACATCGTTGACCTTCTTAGCAACTAAATCCTCAACTCTCTTATTCTCCTATACATGGATAAAAGAAACATTAGATTCTTATTAATGAATTTCCTTTTGCAGTAACATTCTAAAAAAAGAATAGGTTACCTCTTCTTGAGAAAGTCCCGCTCTGGGTTTGCGCTGGGATGGCCCAAAGAATGCTTTGATGCCAACACCAGCGCCGGCACCTCTAACACGTCCAGGATGCTCTGGGTTACCCAGAGCAACTGTCAATTCATCCCTTGTGCCCTGAGGGATGAACGTGCCTTGTTTCCTCTGCTCGTGCAGCTCCCGCTAATCACCATAAACAGAAATTGGTAAGTTAACACCACAAATAATCAATATTCAAACGATTTCTGTAAGAGTTGTATTTTACCATTTTTTCAGCCGCCTCAGCAGTTACAGGCTTCTTTATTTCACCCTTCTTGTTTTGCCTGCCAGCTATCCAGATATCATGGCGAGGAATGGGTGTGGTAGACTCCTGAGTAGGAGCAGACTCCTGAGTAGCCGCAGACTCCGCCTGTAGTCTTTGGCGAACGCTTGCATAGCCTTTTGGACCCATAGTGTGGTCATGCACATTCAGTGCACGCCTTGCTTTTTGTGCGTCACTGAGGGCCTAGTTAGTATGCACATTAATGATTTGGTTAGTAGCACTAAATGCTAATCTTGAATAGGTGAATACAATGTATATTAATTAAATTAGGAGTGACGCCTAATACCTTGAATTCTTCAGATTTTCTTGAAGCAACAAAATTGTCCCAATCTTCTTTGTCCAAGAAGTTCCATTGTTCAAGGGCTGACTTCTTCTTCTTATCACCCTCTTTTATGTATTCTCTATTCAGATTTGTCCTATAATTCCTAAGCATCTTTCCAGCGCGTTGCATCACATTTTTACGATGCAACTTCTCATCCAATGCAAACAGATTCTGTAAAATAGAAATGTTATTAACTAGTATCCAAAATAGAATTGCAAATAATAGAATTTGTAATCTACAAAATAGAATTGCAAATAATAATAACTCACGCATAAATCCTTCCATATCGAGTCTTTTTTCGCTTGAGGAACTTTATGCCAATTGTCATACTTAACACCACAATGGCTCCGAGTGGTACACCCAAGATAGTTCACAAAATTATTGCGGTTCACTCCAATTGGATTTCCTCCATTATCAAACTCCACCGCCAATTTAGATCCACTACCACTTAGCGCTAATAACTTCTTCAACAGAGTGATGCCCCTTTTCTTGTTAAGTGTCTGGTGTTGCGCATCAAGTTGCTCCAGTGCTTCAGTGGGTACAGGTGCATCAACCTAAAATTTGACAAAAATAAAACACACTAATTTAGCCCAATATAGAAATATAGGATATATGACATAACTAGAAGATAATGAATTTTATAGAAATACAGGATATGTTTTTAGAACTTACATTAGTATCCTCGCCATGCTCATCATGGACTTCATGCTCATCATGGACATCATGCTCATCATGGTCAGCCATCTGAAAATGTCATTAAAAAGGCAAACATTTAGCATTTGTATTAACTAGAAAAAGGCAAACATTTAGCATTTGTATTAACTAGAAAAAGGCAAACATTTAGCATTTGTATTAACTAGAAAAAGTTTTCTTCTCCTTTCTAGACAACGTGTAACAAGCGGGAGGTAAGTATGTTCTTTTATTACCCATTTCACGTAATTCTGTTAATTCTGACCTTATTCCCATTTCACGTAGGTCCAGTCTGGATTTTATCCCATCTTTAGTCTTACCTGGTATATTTAATAGAGTACCAATGATGCTATCACAGACATTTTTCTCAACGTGCATTACATCGATACAATGCCTGACTGTCAAAGAACTCCAATAAGGAAGATCCCAAAATATTGACTTCTTCTTGAATAAAGAATTGTCACTCCGTGTGGCCATACTACATTGTGATTTCTTACCAAATTCATTGACAATGTCTTTTACTCTTTCATAAACAACATCCCCTGGTATAGGTTTAGGTGCACTTCGTTCATCATTCCATCCATTGAATGCTTTGCGCTTCCTACGATACGGATGGAATTTTGAAAGAAACCTTCGATGACCAAGATATACAGTCTTGCCGCCATGTTTTAGTCTTATTGAATCAGTGTTTTCTTCACATATAGGACACGCTTTAGCTCCTTTGACACTATATCCAGACAAATTCCCATATGCTGGAAAGTCATTAATAGTGCAAAACAACATAGCGTGCAAACGAAATGTCTCTTTTGCTGAAGCATCATAGGTCATCACACCTTCAGCCCAAAGTTTCTTTAAGTCATCAATCAAAGGTTCAAGATAAACATCGATATCATTTCCGGGTTGTTTAGGGCCCGATATCAACAATGACAACATAACATACTTATTTTTCATACACATCCAGGGAGGAAGATTGTATATAACAAGCATGACTGGCCAAGTGCTATGTTGGCTGCTCAATGTCCCGTACGGATTCATCCCATCTGTACAAAGCCCAAGTCTTAGATTCCTATCTTCTTCACCAAATTTAGGGTACAATAGATCAATCTTCTTCCACTGTGGGGAATCAGACGCATGTCGTAGGATCCCATCATTATTTTTCTTAACATCTGCATGCCACCTCAGATTCTTCGCATCTTTCGGATTTGCAAACAAGCGTTGAAACCGTGATATTATAGGTAGATACCACAACACCTTGGCAGGAGAACCAGTTTTGAACTCCCCCGAAGTCGTCAATTTATACCGTGACGCACCACATTTTGGACAATCTTTCAAATCTACATAGTCCTTTTGAAATAATACACAATCATTCGGGCATGCGTGTATCTTTTTGGCCTCCATTCCCATTGGGCACAACATTTTCTTTACCTGGTATGTTGAGATTGGAAGCTCGTTTCCTTCAGGAAGCATTTCTTTCAACAAAGTCAACAATGAAGTGAAGCTTTTGTCGCTCCATCTATTGTTAGCTTTCAACTTATACAATCTCAAGACAGCGCTAAGCTTCGTAAACTTAGCACAACCTGTGTATAACGGTATCTCAGCATCATGCACAATGTTTGTAAAGATAGGAGGTGGATCGGTGTGCTCTACCCTACAACTATCCAGCATCGCATCAACGATGTCTGCTGGAACTGGTTCGTTCACATTTACGTCATCGCTATCGACATCTACTGGTTTCGATTTTGAAATTTCTCCATGCCAGTGCCATTCTGTATAGCCTTGTACAATCCCGTTGCACATGACATGACTTTTGATTTCCTCACCAGTGTTGACTTTCAAGTTGTTACCGCAATGCCTACATGGACAGTAGAACCTATCTGTAGGTTTTTTCCTATGTTCCTCGGCAAATCTAATAAACTGATCAAGACCAGATATAAACTCTGGGGTACAACGATTACGAATCGACATCCATGATCTATCCATTCTATGATCAGAGAAAACAAGTATATATTAGGAAACAAGTATATATTAGGAAAAGATTAGGCAACATTTCCCCGCTGTTCTCTAAGTACATATATACTTAGAGAAGAAACGGGGAAATGCCAACAAACACATGTGATGTCATTCTTATATATAATAAATGTGTACCACCTATCCCATCCTTGAACACCTAATCTCACTAGTAAGTGTATAATGGGTATTGGGTTTTCAAGAAAATTTCGGCAGCATTTCCCCGCTGTTCTCTAAGTACATATGTACTTAGAGAACAAACGGGGAAATGCTACCAAAATTTTCTTGAAAACTCAATACACATTATACACTTACATCCTAAGTGAGATTAGGTGTTCAAGAACAGTCCCAAACCGGGGACTATCCAAGATTTACTCCTAATGAGTCAATCTTGGACGGGTTTCTAGGCCAACAAACACAATAATAGACATCTACAATGAAGCCGGACTCCATACAAACAGTATATAATTTGGTGATTGTTCATTCTAATTTATACCAATGTACAAGTAATATAAAAAACAATGATTGTTCACATTCTAGGCCAACAAACACATGTGATGTCATTCTTATATATAATAAATGTGTACCACCTATCCCATCCTTGAACACCTAATCTCACTAGTAAGTGTATAATGTGTATTGGGTTTTCAAGAAAATTTCGGCAGCATTTCCCCGCTGTTCTCTAAGTACATATGTACTTAGAGAACAAACGGGGAAATGCTACCAAAATTTTCTTGAAAACTCAATACACATTATACACTTACATCCTAAGTGAGATTAGGTGTTCAAGAACAGTCCCAAACCGGGGACTATCCAAGATTTACTCCTAATGAGTCAATCTTGGACGGGTTTCTAGGCCAACAAACACAATAATAGACATCTACAATGAAGCCGGACTCCATACAAACAGTATATAATTTGGTGATTGTTCATTCTAATTTATACCAATGTACAAGTAATATAAAAAACAATGATTGTTCACATTCTAGGCCAACAAACACATGTGATGTCATTCTTATATATAATAAATGTGTACCACCTATCCCATCCTTGAACACCTAATCTCACTAGTAAGTGTATAATGTGTATTGGGTTTTCAAGAAAATTTCGGCAGCATTTCCCCACTGTTCTCTAAGTACATATGTACTTAGAGAACAAACGGGGAAATGCTACCAAAATTTTCTTGAAAACTCAATACACATTATACACTTACATCCTAAGTGAGATTAGGTGTTCAAGAACAGTCCCAAACCGGGGACTATCCAAGATTTACTCCTAATGAGTCAATCTTGGACGGGTTTCTAGGCCAACAAACACAATAATAGACATCTACAATGAAGCCGGACTCCATACAAACAGTATATAATTTAGTGATTGTTCATTCTAATTTATACCAATGTACAAGTAATATAAAGAACAATGATTGTTGACTTTCTAGGCCAACAAACACATGTGATGTCATTCTTATATAATAAATGTAAACCACCTATAACAAACACATTGTCCAACATTAGGTTCAACACTTGAAACATAGATTCGTTTTCTTATATAATAAATGTAAACCACCTATAACAAACACATTGTCCAACATTAGGAGATGCCTGACTGGGGGGTTGGGGGGTTGGTGGGGTCCACTTTTGACTCGCTCCCAGGTACGAGCAGGGGGCTGCACTCGGTTGTGTACTGGCAAAAAGAAAGATGAGTGGGGTAGCTGGTTTCACAGATCAGTTTTTGACTCACTCAAACATGGATATATATTAAGTGATTATTAGCTTTGCGAGCCACTATAGAGATTGTATGATAGTTTAGTTCCCAATTGGTCTATGTTAAAATAATCTTAAGAATCTCCTATTGGTGCCACAAAAATAAATTGGACGGATCCATCCGAGGTTTGACGTACGTAAATCTAATCTGTTCTACCGACAAGGTGAAAATAAAGAAACTTGCCCTAAACGTTTGTGATATTGCTATTAGGAAATCGTTTTCGAATTCAAGTGCAATAATGTTTTAGCTCCTTTATTTAGATAGTTTGTGATCATTGACAGATACTGTTCAAAAATACATATTGGAAGTCATAGTCCTCAAATGGATTAAGCAATCTGCATTCATTGTACGCAAGGTCCAAAAACTTGAATATTATGTAGTAGTCTGAGAGGGTCCGAAAACGTGGAATTCATCTGGACCTATTCTCTAAGACTTGAATTGCAGAGCAATGCACTTCATATCAAACAAGGCCTTTAGTGTATATCCAGAAAACCAGTTGGCGCATACCTGTTGGCGCGGGAGGCAGCGGGAGTCAGGTGGAAGCTGATGGCGTCAGGCAGGCTGAGGCAGCGAGCTCCAGGCTCGTCAGGCGTCGGCGGCGAGCTCCAGCAGCAGTGGCGGCGAGCTCCAGCAGCAGTGGCGGCGGGGCGGCGGAGAAGGGGGCTCCAGGCTCGTCAGCAGTGGCGGCGGGGCGGCGGGGCGGCGGAGAAGGGAGCTCCAGCAGCACGGAGAAGGCGGCGGCGGGGCGCGGAGAAGGGGGCGCGGAGAAGGGGGCGCGGAGAAGGCGGCACGACGGCGCTGTCGTGGAGAACAAGGAGAAGAAAATCGCCCGCGACAGGGTGGGGAATCGACGGAGAAACAGAAAGGGCTCGCAATGAAACAGGAGGAAGGGGAAGAGTCGGGCACCGCGGGTTATTAAGTCCCAAATAGCGTCGGTTTTTTACAACAACCGACGCCTAAATGTCTTTAGCGTCGGTTGTCCGAGAAAACCGACGTCCAACTGGGCGATAATTTCATGAAATTGTTTGGCGGGAACCACCTTCAGCGTCGGTTATCCTTTAATCACCGACGCTGAAGGTGACACTTTTCGCGCAAATTTTCATCACACATAGGCGTCGGTTTCCACCTAAATAACCGACGCTGAAAAGGACACTATTTTTCGCGGGCGACTTTAAGCGTCGGATTGTTATAAACAACCGACGCTGAAGACAAAGCGGTACCCGTGTCTGGCTGGTCTTCGAATATAGACGTCGGTTGTCGTAAACAACCGACGCCTAACATAGAAGGCGTCAGTTTTTCCTAATAACCGACGCCCAGAAAAGTGTCACTGAATGCTATTTCTGTAGTAGTGGGTGTATAGTCGACTCCCTTCAATACCACACATTAACAAGGCCAGAACTAACCTATGGTGTCAACCTCGCTTGCCAATTCCTCCATCACCCCACAACCGCACACATGATCTTTGTCAAATGAATCCTTCACTATGTCAAAGGAAATATCTCCCAGGGAGTATAGTTCTTCATTGGACCTCATCTCCTTATCACTGGTTTCTGTCATGCAGATTGGGCAGGCTGCCCTCTAACCAGATGCAACACAAGAAGACATTGCATTTTCCTTGGTCAAACATGTGTGTCCTGGTCTTCCAAGAAACAACCAACAGTGTCAAAGTCAAGCACTAAAGACAGATATCGTTCACTTTCCCTAGTTGTTGCAGAACTCACCTAGTTCTCTCAGCTCCTCAAGGAACTCCACCTTCTATAGAGCCTGCCTGCCATCCTCATCAGTGACAACCTCAGTGCATTGTTCCTTACTACAAATCCCATTCTCCATGTGAGAACCAAGCACATTAAAATCGATTATCACTTCATTCGTGAGAAAGTTGGTCGGGGACATATCATCACCAAGCATGTCTCATCTAGGGATCAACCTATGGATCTGTTCACCAAGGCATTTCAAAAGACATAGTTCTAACATCTCTTGCTCATATTTGGCCTTTGATTCTCTCAGACCCAACTTGCACAGGGTTGTCAAAGTGTCTCAGACTCAAGTACCTGACTTAACTACAATTTATCAAGGTATTGTTTCTCCTCGCGTCTCAAACAAGAACAACTAACTCCTACGTCTTATAAATGATAACATGAAAATACTTGAGACATCCATTGTGTATGTATTAACTAATATGTCCGTGTACACATCTTCTAATATTAATATGACACTTAAAAGAGAAGATATCATCCTCTTGTCTCATCCTCATTGTGTATCTAATTCTAAGAATTACTTCCCTTCACCCTCTCCACTTCTAGTCATAACAAACCACAATCATACAGCCACATCCGTGTCTAGTTGTAGCAGAAGCAGTCGTTCCATCCATGCCCACAACAAATGTGCCATGCAATGGTTGTGATTCAGAGTAGTGGCATGCATAACATTGCAACAACCAACTACACTAGCAACACTGGAAGTTACTATCAACCTTAGGCAGTCGCAACGACTCGCCACCACCGTATGTAGCCACATCAGATCACAGTCATTACCATTGTGGGCAGTCGTCATCTGTCAACTGTGGTATCCCCCACCAACAACAAATTGTAAAGCCACAAAGCACAAATGTTTCCCAGCTACCTCTTCATGTATCCACAAGGCATAGCCACAAGGCATAGCCATGAAGTAAAGCACAACTTGCTCTTCATGCAACCCACCAATACCTTACTATACCATTATCTACTACAGTCACCCATCCTGCCAATTATTTAGATCTCCAAAAGTTTCCTAATTGCATCCTTTTACTATAAATTTTCTTTATGATCTTTCGTTGAAAAGAGGGACAACTTAACTAGGGGGTTGTTCTCCCTTGTGCCCCAAGCAGTTTGGTGAACATCTACCTAGGACTCCTTTGCCTCTACCTTTAAAAGATAAAATGACTCTCTTCTTTCAACTTTATTTCCCTTACCACCCCTCATGTATACATCAATTTCTAAACGTAGGGGGTATTGTCTCTTTTCCAAACCAAATAATCACTTCATAATTGGTGTGCTAAGGGGATAGAGAGGATAGAGAGAGTATGAGGAGAGAGCGAGAGCGATAATGTATGAAGAGGAAGTAAGAAGAGAAAGAGTGCAAAAGAGATTATATGTACCAGTTCAAGATATCATGATCTCATGGAGTTTTTTATTATTGGTGATGTCTTTGTGCCACTTTATTCTGACCAAGCATCGTACTTTCAACGCATCATTAGCATATTCCTTTTCTAATGATATTGTACCTTTTTGTACCTCCAATGTATCATCGGATATCTTTTCCTCAATGACATTGTGCTTGTTCATATTTGTTCCACGATATGCGCATAGGTTAGCTATCTTCTCTTTACTTATTCCTACTGTCTACCACTTTCATGTGAGTTGAAGGATCTCAGTTATATAATTGACACATGTTGGGAAAGGGCTTGTTGAGCTTATTCCAGGCTCTTGTTCCGTTTGGATAGTTAATGGAAATCATGATGCATCCTACATATGGATACTTACTTTCTTGTAGATCTTTAATTTCAAGCCTAGATATATTACACCTACAAGATTGATGATTCATCCATATTTTATCTTCATTAAGCTATTTCATTCATGTCTATTTGAAGTTGTATCTTTTATTTCTCAGGTGCCTATATGGTTAATATAGTTATCTACTTTGGGTTCTCCTTGTTGGTGTATTTCATTTCCAAGAACTCCTCGTAAGTCACAATCTATATGGATCTAGTTTGATAGTCATCATCACCTCATCATATATGTGCTTGAAGGTACCTCTACTAATACATTGTTGGATTTGTTGATTGCGTGCATTCCAATCTAACATTCCTTTACAATTAAGATGGCATAGCCATGGTGTTTTGATCATCTACTTCAGATCAATGGTGATGTTCTTCATCCTATATGCACTTTAGAAGATCTTCTCTAGATCTCAAGTATTTCTATCTTGTCGTAACTTCAAATGAGGCATCATAAAATATTTTATCAGATTGAGAATCTTGTTTAAGGGGGAGTAAAAAAGGTGTATAGCAGTGATATTTTTTTATTTGTCATGTCATCTAATTGAGTCGTGTAAGTTTAAGTTGGCTATGTGTTTCACCTATACACCATCTTAAAGGGAAGTACTATAGTTTTTTTTAGTTTATAGTGTCATATGAGAATAGTTGTCTTGGCACATTAGAGTTTAGTTCAAATTTCTTATACTTTCCTGCTGTCATATATATATATATATATATAGGAGAGGATTTTTCCATTTATAAATAAGAAAACATCTCATTAGCCTTCCATCTTATTTTCTAAAATGTTACTAATACACAACTTATAAAATCATGCATTACACAAATAGGATCCCATTACATTACTTTGAAGACCATTAATGTGCATCATTTTGTTTAGATAAAAAAATACATGAAGGCTAGAATATATAGGTACTCAAGTTGTGAGTAAGATGCATAAGAATAATAACATATATGTTAATCCTTTTTTAATAAAATTGCACCAGTAAAAAATATTAGTAAAAGAGTAAAAAATGTTTAAGTAAGAGCTAACCTTGACTCCCACACACTCAAAATAAAAGATAACCGCTTCTTGGTGTTTGTAATTGCACCACAAAAGATATTTCCTGATGTCAACATGCTAGAATGATTACGTAGACCCTCCACCTCCTCTGACTTGGGATCCAACTAGGGAGTCAATAGCCACAAAAACATAGTGTAATGTTGTGCAAAATTGGTGAGATTCGAATTCTAGTATAATTTTGAGTATATTAGAAAATATAAGGATGAGTCTATAATTTGAAAAGTTAAAAGATAAATTGCCTGTAATTCTTTCTACATTTTGTAATGTTGAAAATACATCAGACCCTCCCACATCATTTCATATATCTTTAAATAGAATACACAAGACCAATTTGTATTTTAAAAACTAAAAAATACATATAGACATAAACATATGCACCGCAAGGCCACCTCATTAGAGTATAATGGCTAGTTTTTATTCAAAAAAGGAAAAGAAAAATTACATATCACATTCTATTTCTTTACTGTATTATATAAATTACAATAGAAAACTACTTTATGATTAAAATACATAGAAGAAAAAGTAGAAGAGGTCACCTCTCATGCTTTGGGGATATTACATGTATTATAAAAAAATAATGTTGCATTGATAGTTGTTATTTCCAAAATTGAGGAGGGATGTTGGACAAGCTTGGTTTGCTTAGCCCTTGGACTGGGTCAAGTTAATTAGATCACCTAGTGCTGACATATCACAATATTTCTTTGTAAATTCTCACCTTGCAAACTGACAAAATTGGTAGAAAAAAATTTGTTAGAAACACCATGGGCAATCAAATACAACTAAATTAAGGAAAATGTACCAATAGAGTCAAGATATATGTCACCGTCCTCATGCTTATTAGTAATGTCATCTTTATTCTCATTTTTGGTTTGCAAAGGATCAAGGAATAGTTGGTTATGGGAACCAAACAAGTCATACTTTCGGTCTAGATGGGATATATGTTAATTATGAACAAAAGTTAATTGTTCAAGCCAAAATTTTCTTTTCATTTAACTTGACAAATGATTAATGATCCAATCAGAAAAAGATATGAAAATTTTATTTTCTCCCAGATGAAATGATAAAAATATGTTTGAAAATGGTTACTTTTTTATTAGGATTGGTTTGGAATTATTCTTCAATCTAAAACTCAGCTAAAAGCTATCTATCACATCGTTCCATTGACTCGATTAGAATATAAGTAGTCTAATCTTTTAATGGAGAAATGAATTTTGTTGAATCTTCATCTTATAATCCAGCCAATATTTTTGCACCTAGAAATCCTCAAGTCACACATATGCTTCATGTGCGGCTTATGCCCATGGGTGTGGTGGTTTGAGGGATTTGGTAGGGGGAAGGTGATTTTGGAGGCTTATGTGGTGATAGTTTGGGAGGCTTAAGTTAGTGATGGTGACTAAGGTTGTGAAGTGTGTGATGGTGAAAGAACGAGTAAGAGGATAATGAGAGGGGGAGAGTGAGTGGACCCCTCTTTTTTAAAAGAGAGAAAAAGATAAAAGATGAGGGAAGTATAGAGAAAATAGGAAGCAAGTGAAAACTTTTGTGGGTGGAAAGTACTAGGGCTAGAGGATGGAGTTGAGAAGGGAAGTAATGAGGTAAGATGAGGGAAATAATGAGGATAACTATATCAATTGAGGAGGAAAGTAATAGGAAAAAGGAGTGAAGTAATGCAGAGAGAGAAGATAAGTGAGGAGGGAAATATTGGGGATAAAGGAGATAGTTGAGGAAGTAATGGGAAAAGATGAGGGAAGCAACAAGAAGAAGCATAGTAACTAAGGAGAAAAGTAATATGGAAATAGGAGGGAAAGGAGGGAAGTAATGCATAAAGAGAATATAACTGAGGAGGGAATAAATGGGAAAAGTGAAGGTCTATGACCGAGAAATATCATGGAAGTACTAGGGAGAGTTGTAGTAGGTGAGGAGGGCAAAGTTTCCAAAATAATCATGGGCTTGAAAGACCTAAAATGGCACCAAAATATAAAAATTAGGCATCGAAAGACCACGATTGAGTGTTAAAAGACCATAATTGGGAATTATGGAGTAGGCACAAATTCAACATTTATGGGTGTAAAGATAGATAAAGTAGGTGCCAAGGAGCTAAAATAGGCACTGACACTTGGAAGAAACAAATGGCCAGTTATATTGACTAGGTGTGTATTCATCATTAGTAGGTGTATATTCACCAATAATAGGCATTTGTTCACCAACCGTAGTTGTTAAGGCAGACACACCATTAAGAGGCACACTAAGAATGGATACACAATTAATAAACATGATTTCACAATAATGGAATAAAATACAAACATTATAGGAATACATGGAGATAAAATAGGCACACATATTTAGTTGATAATTACTAAACACATGTTCACCATTCATAGGTGTGTATTTACCAATAAGGTGTGTATTCACCAATAAGGTGTGTATTCACCATTAGTAGGTATGTATTCACCATTAATATATGTATATTCTATATCAATAGGCGCATATTCACCATTAGTAGGAGTATATTCACCTTTAGTAGGCACATATTCACTACTAATAGACATGCATTTTACATTTATAGGCATGTATTCCCTAAAAGTAGGCGTATATTTTTCATTAATAGGCTCATATTCATCATTAATAGGTGTGTATTCATTATTCCATATTCCTTCATTACTTACCTCCTTTTTCCTCATACTCCCCTCTTCTTTATTTATTAGTTACCTCATCTCCCCCTCCTCTCATTACTTCTGTCTTCTTCCATCATTAATTCCCTCCTCTCTCCCTCCTCTCATTACTTTCCTTCTCACTTCCCTCCTCTCCCTCATTACTTCTCACTTTCTAATTTTCCCTCATCTCCCTTATTACTTCTTTGTTTCTCCATTAATTCCCTTGTCACATTCAGTAGATACATAATTAGTGTGTATTTCACCATTAATAGGCACTTTTTACATGTTAATAAGCATGTATTCACCAATAATAGGTGTGCATTCATTACTTCTCTCTCATCTTATCATACTTCCCTCCTCTTTTTTCATTACTTACCTCATCTCCTCTTCCTCTCATTCTTTTCATCCTCTTCCCACATCGCTTCCCTCCTCTCCCCATACCCCATTACCATCGTACTCACTTACCTCCTTCCCATCATGACTTCACTCTTTCTCCATCACCACCATCCTCAACTTCTTTAGTTCTCTACTCCATTTCCTTTCTCCTTTATTTTCTCTCACCCAAATGAGGCCAAAAAATTTAAAGAACTATAATGAGAGGGTGTGGGTGGAAGGTATACATTCCATTCTCTCAATCATATCATAACCCTCATTCCTTAATCAAGCTCATTATTTCCAACGTTTCTCTTTGTTTAAACTAAGTTTCTTATCCTAGTTTAATGATTTACATGCTCATCTAGTTCTCTTCACTTTAACTCTTCTGAAGACTCTTCACTTCTATGTACTTATTGTATACTTCACTCTTTTCTTCTATTTTCCCTTTTCTTTGGAGTACATAAAAACATTTTACTCAGTTATATAGTCCATTCCTCTTGATTGATTCTTACTATCTTAGTGCTTACATACTTTTCTCATATCTTTTCCACATTTCATATTTAGAGTTCGTATAATACTAATAATTAAACTTAATCAAAACCTTATGTCATGTTCCTTTATTCCCAATTAATGGTTTCTCATATGAGGCCTCAAAGTTGGATCTCAGATATCAGTTCCAACTGATTCTTAAGTATTCTAATCTTTCCCATATGTTTCAACATCTTATTATATGTACATTCTCTCTATGATGTGGGACTAATTTATTTGGAGTCTACTCTTATTATATTTTCAATAGGAGTCATTAGATCCTAGTAACACACACTGCCAGCCGGACCAGGCCAAACCTACAGTCCTGAAGCCAAGAGCTGCACAAGATTAACCAACTCCTATTAATCTCAAACAATTGGAAAGAATATCCACTTAGGAAAGCTCATTTCAAGATCATTTCTAGTCTACTTGATACAAAGAATGTAATCAATAAATGCCACAACTGCAAAGTGTACAACAAATCTAAAGGACCCATATATATTGCAAAATACTAAATATCTAAATTCAAACATATAAGAGTTTTTCTATTCATCTCTAATTAACAACAATATGAAATGAAAGTTTTATCTCATTTTAAATTTATGCTCTTAATTCATGTTACTTATCTTTTTTCTAACCCTAATATTTCTAAGGTTCCACTCTAGACCATCCTTCCACTATATACCTGACCAGGGTATACATGAAAGAATAGATAGAGTAGCATGATATTGGTTGATCCAAGTACTCAGATATTGGGCCAGGATATCAAAATACTCAAATCCCCAGAGCTAACATCATAAAATCTCCTATCTACCACACTTATGACTCTAACTTACTAACTTAATGGTCCCTGACAACTCAGCCTAAGCTCTGATACCAAGCTATTACACCCCCATCTCACAATTACCACTAATCATGAAATTAGGGTATAAAATGAGGATTTAGCGTAATACAAAGATCACCCTTAACTTTTTCTTATTTTTCAAACTCTTCATTTTCTCACATTGAACCACATAAACTAACTTTTCAAGAGAATTAAACTTTTATTTCTCTAATGTAATCTCAGAATTAATGATACACATCCATACAATCATTATGTTTCTCACACTTTCATGTACATACGACATGACAATCATTCACATTCTCGCTTATTAAGGAAACAAACATACAAAACATCATTTACAACTCTCTCACATCTAAACAAAGACCTAGAGTGACAGGGACCGATTGAACTTAACTATACTCAGACTTAACTCTTGTGGCAGATCCACTCTTATGCAATGAAAGTCCAGGTGATTTCCCTAAAACATTTTGAGTAGAGGGGTGAGCCTACTCGCTCAGTGAATGAGTACTTCAAAGAAATAGTCTAAAGCACTGATATAATTACAGATATACTTTTGAGCAATTGATATCAATTATAATAGCAGTAAGCTTTAAAGAGTCTAATAATTGACAATCATAAATATGGCAGGATACTCTAGATATCTATAAGAGTGAATCAATATATGAAATGCTTGATTGATCATAAAGAGAACTAATAATTCAGAAACATACAAAGAATAATTGAATAACTGTACATAGTTGTTTGATCTCTCATTCATTTTATAATGCCCTGATCATATGCAGTGTACTCTACATATGAAGACTCATAGTGCACTACGATCACACCGTACAAGACTTAGCAGACACACCTGGGAAATGCTAAGTCTGACTACTCTCCTGGTCTACAACAGGGAAATGACTCTCTGGCCTAAAATGGACTCCTCCTCTAACCTAAGCACACAGGCGGAGAGTCAAGCCATGTCACCAGGACTTCAGGTTGATGTTGGACACACTTTTCTATACTCTAGTGCCACCATGACTTCTGGTTGTTGTTAGACACACTTTTTTGTACTCTAGTGCCAACATGACTTCTGGTTGATGTTGAACACTACAAACTATAATTTAAGGAGACTTCCACTAGGGCTTCATCCCCCGTGCCACCTGATAGCACGTTCTGACCCTCGTATACTGGGCGCTTCCAGGGTTAGGTCGTTTCATCCCTAAGGCGCAG
Source organism: Alisma plantago-aquatica (assembly GCA_963693085.1). Classification (NCBI taxonomy): domain Eukaryota; kingdom Viridiplantae; phylum Streptophyta; class Magnoliopsida; order Alismatales; family Alismataceae; genus Alisma; species Alisma plantago-aquatica. The sequence continues at coordinate 77,972,876 of OY856412.1, read as the reverse complement.
CCCTCACATAGGGGTTCTACGGTGTTAGGGCCCTTAAGTCTATTATTTAAGTTATAATACAGCATGTATATCATTCTAAACTTGGCAGATCAGTATATTCGAAAACACTGTAATACACTGAGTAATCCACATACTATACATGCAGACAGACTAACATTCTTAAATAAATAGATTACATGTCCACTTGGCACATACACACTGGAATTGTGCAATTTAACATCTTATTACACTGATAAGAGTTAATATCTTGACATATAAGTAATTGTCAGTAGCACCTGCATCTTATCAATAATTTCTCAAAGAACATGCATAACAACCCAAATCTTGAGTTGTGCATCTCATAACTCAATTAAGAGTTAATTACTTACCATGACAAAATCATTAATAATAACTGAGAACATTGATATCACAATACTTGATTCATTGAACACCCTACCCTTAGGGTTTCATTTAATCACAACAAATGCTAAAAAGAAATGTGTAATACATCTATCACGTACATATCAAATCTTTAAAACACATGATACCTGGGATCTCAATCCCTTATCACATTACTAGGAATTCTCATCCCTTCACATCATTATCATGATTACTAGATCTGGGTATTCAAACCCTTAGATCATCACATAGCATTGGTACCTCTGTAACAGGTAACCATTACCTCTAGGTCCTTATACCAAGATATTCATTTTACTAGTTGTACACGTATTCTCATGGCTCACAAGGGCATCACACATCTTGTCACCTCTCACTAGGCAACAACTTATTCACATGGCTCCCATAAAGATTTCATGTGGCATAAACATTCACTGAATAAAGACTACTATCAACAAATCATATAAAATCAATATATATATGAAACCTTGGTACTAAATTGAATTTAGATTTCCATGCCATTCACTAGGATATCATGCATAAATAATAATATTGAATAAATAGAGTCTATTATGTCAAGAAAATCCCTTCAAATGGATTTCATGATATATATTCGCAAATATCCAACTTTCCTCGCATTTAGGGTTTCACCCTCTTTACTGAGATATCAAACAAACACTATTCACTTTGAATGAAATCTAAGATAGTATATGACATATATGTACTATGAATTTAGATAAACAATCATTCATAACCAAGGGGAACTAGATAAGTAAATTTCTCTATTTACTTATACAGTAAATTTCAGTCATAGATAAATTCCCAATATTTCAGTTTATTCTTATAACCGTTGCGAATACTTAGGAAATTCTCATTAGGATGTATTGTATACATTTCTAATATGATTTTATCGTCTGAAATTCATCCAAACATAGGACGAATCCATTTCATATCATTTTGCAACAACTTAGAACAAATAGACAATTCAGGGTTTGTAGTCGCATACTAAGCAATTAAAGATTATGGATGATTTAACCAATTTTCATGTAATTTATTGTTTAAAGGAAGTTCCCACTCACCATATGGTGTGAAACCACCTTAAAAACGTAGCTCATCCCTAAAAATCTCGATCTCATATCAAATCCCTAGCAATTCAACTGATTCTTCTTCCTTTCAACTCAGAAACCCTAAAAATGAGGAATTATGAAGAAAGAGTGAGAAAAATGGAAGTTTTGACACCATTTCAGATCAAATCAGAGGAGGGACGGAATCTTGACATGTGATATAGGATTCACCATGAAAGGCTATGCAAAGACGCTAAACTTACATGATTTTATCATTCCTCAGACCGCAAAACCCTAGGTCGGCATCTCCATCAATTTCTCCTCTCAAACCCTAACTCTCCCTCTCTCTCTAGGATTTCATTTCTCTGGAATGTAGTATGAATTATGAGAGCTGCTAGTGTGTTAGATTGACCATATAAGCAATTGAGCTGCTTGGTTCAATTGCACATTGACCCCTCACTATACTTTCTCTTGTTTTAGCTGAATTTTCTGTCATAAAAATATTACTGTAATTCATCTATTTCAGAGATCAAACCATCTTGAAAAATTATGAACATTTTACATGTTGTTTGTAATTCAGTTGTAAAGCTTCCGTTAAAAGTTCATATCATTTGGTGTTACCGATAAATAATTAAAAATAGAACAATACACTGCTATCTAGAAATCTGCAGAACAATCGTTTGAAGAGAAAATGCCCCAGAACGGCCATGCTAGCTGCCACGGCCATGCTAAGATGGACCCAGTACGGCCGTTCTACAGTACCATGGCCATGGTGCATTATTTTTGTCAAAATTTAGTATAAAATTTGATCAATAGTTCAATTCTTTCAAAATGTCTGTGTGGCCTAGAATGCCCGTGCCACCAACGACCCACCATGGCCGTGTTACCCACCATGTCCGTTCTATCCTAGCCTTCAACTACCATTTTCATTCTCCTTTGCATACCTATCTCATTCTCCCCAACGTGAGCCTATTTGGTGAAAACCGTAATTTCAACTGACTTGGGTTTATATTTTCTCAAACCTTAATTACACAAAGAGATATCATACTTGGGGTTCTCATTAGGTTTCACATATCATGATTGAGATATCATCATTAATCATGTTTAAGTAATTATCAATCTAGTAAAGCATGTAATCATCCACATAAACCCTAACTTACCGATTAAGCTCAAATACGGTCATAACAAAAGTGGTAAAATGTAATTTTCCTACTTCTTTCTTGTTCCTTCTTATTACTTTGTATTCTCCTTTGGTACTCCTAGGTTGGAGGCTGCGGAAAGGAGGTTGTAGGAGCTTCTTCAGGTGGAGAAGGTAGCTCAGTGGACTTAGGATTACTTCAAGAAGGATGTCTCAATGTGAAGCTACTTCAAGAGGAAGGCTACCTGAAGGGGGAGCTTGAAGTTACTTCAAGAGGAAGGCTGCTTCAGGGTTGGTGAGACTACTTCTTGGTGAAGGCTATCCTAAGGGTTGGGAAGATACTTGTATCTTATGTAACATCCTCCAAAAAGGTAATAAAATACAAGTGCTTTCAAAATCCCAATTGGAAACAATTGGGTAGTGGACTGACTCCCTTAGTTTTTGCTAAGGGTGGAACCACTCTAAACACCTTTATCTCCTTCTCCAATATCTTTGTGGTTTCTTGGTTAAATTAATTTTAAAAATTATCATAAAACCGTACTCACCCCCCTCTAGTGTTTTTCAATTGGTATCAGAGCAGGCTTCAAGGAACTTTAACAAGTCTTGAAGAAAATGGGTGATGGAGTACTAAACAACCTCAACTTGGAAGGAACACTTATAGCTCGACCTCCACCATTTTATGGCACCAACTACAACTATTAGAAGAGGAGGATGCAATTCTACTTTCAAGGGATCAGTTGGGATCTTTGGAGAATGGTTTCAAATACCTACACTCTTCCTCAAATGGAGTATGCTACATGGGATGCAAATACGGTAAAATTAGCCCAATTGAATGCTAAAGCTGTAAGTATCCTTTATTGTTAAATTTTTGTAGGTGAGTTTAATAGAATATCAAATTGTGAAACTGCATATGAAATATGGCATATATTCTCTATTACTTATGAAGAAACTGTTCAAGTAAAGAACTCCAAAATTAGTATGCTTAAACAAAAGTTTGAACAATTTAGTATGGAACCAAATGAGTCTATTAGTGAAATGTATGCAAAGTTTTCTTCAATTGTTAATGGTTTGAATGCATTAGATAAATCCATTAGTGAAGAGGATAAAGTGTCTAAAATTCTTAGGTCTCTTCCTCCCAAGTACAAGCCTAAGGTGACTACAATTAAAGAAGACAATGACCTCACCCAACTAAGGATGGAGCAACTCATTGGCAACTTAGAAGCACATGAAGCAACCTTGGAGGAGGAAGAAAGATGAGAGTGTGAACTTCAACAAGAAAGAACGAATGACATGGCTCTAAATGCTAAAAAGGTCATCACTCAAGAAAGTGTTGAGAAAAGTGATGGAGATGAGAGATAAGAAGCTCTAATTGTAAATGGTAAGAAATATAGAAGATTTAAATCTAACAAAGTTATTGGTTCCTATTATTCTTCTTCTCCTATGTGTTTTGAATGTGGAAAGAAGGGAAATCTTAAGAATGAATGTCCTAAAGCAAAGAAGGGTAAGAAAAGCTCATCCAAGAAGAAGGGAGAAAAAACATACAAAGCTGCATGGGATGAGTCAAGTGATAGTGAGAGTGGAGAAGAGAACGTAGAGTGTCTCATGGCCAAAGAAGATAATAGTGATGATTCACAAGAGGTAAGCCTTTTTTATTTGCCAAAATAAGATCTAATCGCTAGTCTTCAAGATACACATGTCAAATATGTTGATTGCAAAAAGAAATTAAAGAAAATTACTAAAACTAATGAGGATTTGTATGCTAAATTAAATAATCTTGCTTTTGAAAAGGAAAGTATTATTTATGAAAAATCTACCTTGAAATCATCTTTCAATGATTGCAATATGAAGTTTCTTACTTTAGAAACAAACTATGATCTTCTTTCTCAAGAAAAGGTTGAATTGCTTGCAAAACTAAATAATTTTTAGACTCAACCTATCTTATGTACTCATCTAGATTATGATGCTATTATTAAAGAAAGATATGCTTTATCATCTGATCTAGATCAAGAAAAGTTAGATATCAAAAAGAAAATGGATGAGATTGCTAAGTTACAAAAAGAAATTAGTGACTTGAAAAATAATGGTGTTCTTGATAAGATCCTAAAGAATTGTTCTGGTCATATTGGAAGGAGAGGTTTAGGATATGTTCCAAAATCTCATCAACCTAAACCTAGGAAAGCACAAGCACCCAAGATAAAGATCATATATTTACCCAAGAACAACTCAACTCAAAACCTTAGAAAGAGAAATGAAATAGATTCCATTTTTTGCCATTGTTTCTTGCATCTTGGACACTATTATTTCTCATGCCCATACAAGAAAAAGGATGTTGAATTAGTTTGGGTTCCAAGACCCCAAAACTAGCAAACTTGAATGTGATTAAGTTGATATTTGACCTAAAACTTCATCTTGAATATCATAATGTCTTATCTCAACTGAATGTACTGGTACCTTAGCATATTACAGTAAATTGGGACATAATGAGACTGTGGAAATCAAGCAAAAACACTTTCGGTCGACAAAGAGTTCGACCGAGATATCTTCGGTCGAGAAATTAGTTGACCAAGAAAGTTACTGTTTCACGCATATATCAACCAGTAAAATAGCAACACTCTCGATCGAAAAAATCTTCGACCGAGACACTCTTCGGTCGAGATATTTGTCGACCGAATGTAATTATGTTCAACTTAAAACATTCAATTGTTAAATCATGCATCTATATTCAGTTTGTTATTAAATGACTCTAACCAAAGAGGACCATCACATGGGTACCAAAATCTATATCTTTTTTAGGATTGGGTGGTTGATAGTGGATGCTCCAAACACATGACCAACAACAAGGATGCTTTTCAATCTTTTGAAGAAAAGAAAAGTGGAACAATCACTTTTGGAGACAATGATAAGTGTTGGAATAGGTAATATTGGTACAAACCCTGAAATAAAAAATGTTTTACTTGTTGATGGTTTGCACCATAACCTAATAAGTATCAGTCAACTATGTGATAGTGGATATGATATTTTATTCAATAAAAATTGCTGCAAGTTACTAGTAGAGAACACTACCAATGTTGTGTATGAAGGAAAAATAATTGGAAATCTATATATTCTTAGACCTAACTCTATGCAATCTGTAATTGGAAAATGCTTACATGCAAAAGATAATTCTCTACAATTATAGCATAGAAAATTAGGTCATGCTAGTTTACATGTTATTAAAAAGTTAGTTAAATATGATCTTATTCGTGGCTTGCCTAAGCTATCTTTTGATCAATATGAAAATTGCAAACCATGTACTTTGGGTAAACAAACTAAAACTTCATTTACACACAAAATCATGCTCAACACTAATAGATCATTAGAACTCATTCATATGGATTTATTTGGAAGTATGAGAACCTAATCAATTGGTGGAAAAAGATATTGCTTTGTTATTGTTGATGACTATAGTAGATATACATGGGTTCATTTTCTTGCAAATAAAGATGATACTATTCAAATGTTCATACAATTTTGCTTAAAGATTGAAAATCAACTACAAAATAAAATATGTACAATTAGGAGTGATCATGGTGGAGAATTTGAGAATCATACATTTGAAGAATTTTGCACATCTCAAGGTTACACTCACAAATTTTCAGCTCCACACACTCCATAACAAAATGGCATAGTTGAAAGAAAGAATAGATCCTTACAAGAAATGGCTAGGACTATGATGCTTGAACATAATACATCTAAAACGTTTTGGGCTAAAGTCGTAAACACAGCTTGTTATGTGCTAAATAGAGTAACCATACACTCTCATTTGAAGAAAACACCATATGAACTCATTTTTAATAAGAAACCAAGGGTTGACTATTGTCACACTTTTGCCTCAACTTGCTATATCTTAAACACAAAAGATGATAGAGACAAATTTAACTCTAAATCACAAAAAACCTTTTTCTTGGGATATTCATCTTCTAGAAAAGCATTTAGAATTTACAACACCATCTCCAGAAAAGTTAAAGAATCCATTCACATTACTTTTCATGAAGAACTAAAACAAAATGCCAAAAATAATGACATAGTTGATATTACTCATCAAATTGAAGATCTTACCATATCAACTAAAGATGATCAAAATGCTGAAAATGATCAACAAATTGAGACACAACAACCCATTCCTAGACTAATTAAAGATCATCCTCAAGAACTAATCATTTGGAATCCTAATGATAAAGTAAAAACCCGTTCCTCTTTTAGGGATGTTGCAAATATGGCATTTGTATCAATAATTGAACCCAAGAAGGTAACTGAAGCTCTAAATGACGATTATTGGATAATGGCCATGCAAGAAGAATTAAATCAATTTACTAACAATGATGTATGGGACTTGATTGCTAAACCTCAAGATAAAACCATTATTGGATCTAAGTGGGGTTTTTGTAATAAATTGAATGAAGCCGAAGAAGTAGTAAGAAATAAAGCTAGGTTGGTAGCACAAGGGTACAATCAACAAGAAGGAATATACTTTGATGAAACATATGCACCCGTGGCAAGACTTGAAGCTATTAGAATGCTACTAGCTATAGCTTCCCACAAAGACATCAAACTCTTCCAAATAGATATAAAAAATGCATTTCTAAATGGAATAATACAAGAGGAAGTATATGTTGCCCAACCACCTGGTTTTGAAATTCCTGGTAAAAATGATCATGTATATAAACTTAAGTAAGTGCTTTATGGGTTAAAAGAAGCACCTAGAAATTGGTATGAAAGGCTAAAAAATTATCTCTTTGATAATAATTTTTCAATTGGAAATTTAGATTCGACCTTATTTTTCAAAACATATGAATCTGACTTTCTAATTGTTCAAATTTATGTTGATGATATTATCTTTGGTGCATCAAATGAATTTTTATGTAAACAATTTAGTGATATTATGAAAAAGGAATTTGAAATGAGTCTCATGGGAGAATTTATTTTCTTTCTTAGTTTTCAAATAATGCAAATGCCTGCTGAGATTTTTATAAGCCAAGAGAAGTATACAAATGAACTTTTAAAATATTTTGGAATGGAACATTGCAAACATGCTACCACACCAATGGCCACTTCTACTAAAATTGACAAGGATGAAAATGGGGAACCCATTGATGATTCTCTGTATAGGGCCATGATAGGTAGTTTGCTTTACTTAACTGCTTCTGGACTGGATATCATGTTTTTCGTTGGATTCTATAATAGAATTCGATCAAAACCCATGCAGATTCATTTTCAAACTATCAAAAGGATTCTAAGATACTTAGTCGGTACTACAAACTATGGTTTATGGTATCTTAAAGGACAATCTTTGGATTTGAAAGCTTATATAGATGTCGATTATGCTAGTTGTCGACTTGACCGAAAGAGAACAAGCGGAAGTTGTTTCTTATTAGGATGAGCCTTAGTATCATGGTTTAGCAAGAAACAAAATAGGGTTGTCCTTTCTACCACTAAAGCTGAATATATGGAAGCTGGGTCTTGTTATGCTCAAGTGCTTTATATGCAACAAGTTTTAAATGATTATGGTTTTATATTTTCATCTACGCCTATCTATTGTGATAATCCAAGCACTATAAACTTGGCACATAATCCTATTCTACACAGCCGTGCCAAACATATTGAAATCCTCCATCATTTTCTAAGGGATCATATTTTTAAAATATATATATCCCTTCATCATGTTGATACGAAAGATCAATTGGATGAAATTTTCACAAAACCACTTCCATTGGACCAATTTAATAACATAAGAAATAAATTACTTATCACTCCTTTAGAAGATGTTTTGTTTGACATTTGTGCTTCTCTTCTTAAAATCAGTTTGTTTTCTCTGATCCTTACATTTTGGCTATAAATGGACATATTCACTACTACTGTTACGACCCCATCTGAGCTTAATTGGTAAACTAGGGTTTACCTAGACAATTGCAAAGATTAATTAGAATAATCAAATTCGTCCATTAGAATGTTTGAAGGAAGAACCCACTCACCCTAAGGTGTGAAAACACCTTAAACCTGCAGCTCCACTCAGGGAAATCTCGAATTCCCATCAAAACCCTAGCAAAACTCCCAATTCTTCTTCCATTCAACTCGGGAACCTTGAAAAAGAGGGATTATGAAGAAAGGGTGAGAAAAGAGGGAATTTCGACCTCCTCTTGGATCAAATCAGAGATGGACGGAATCTTGACATAAGAGAGAAGATTCACCATAAAAGTCTATGCAAGGAATCCGAACTTACTTGATTTCATCCTTCCTGGAGTCGCAAAACCCTAATTCAGCAATTTCCCCCACTTTCTCCACTCAAACCCTAATTCTCCCTCTCTCTCTAGGAGCTCATTTCTCTGGGATGGATGACGAGAAATGAGAGCTGTGTGTGTGTGTGGTTGACCTTATAAGCCAATTTGAGCTGCTTGGGTCAATTGCAAATTGACCCAACACTCAACTTTAATTATATTAGCTGAATATTCAACTATACAAAAGTTACTGTAATTCGTTTATTTCAGAGATCAAACCTTCTCCAACAATTATGAGAATTTAGCACGTTGTGTATAATTGATCTATAGATCTTCTGTTAAAATTTGGGATCATTTGGAGTTACCAATAATTAATTAAAAATCGAACAGTGCACTGCTATATTGCAGTCAGCAATATATTCGGCCGAGTTTGCCCTGCACAAACTCGACCGACACCCTTACAGTAGGGTTTCAAAAGTCATCCAAAAATTATGCCAATTTAACAGAGTGTCTAAAATTGTATTTATCAAATACTGTTAAAATTTGAGATCAATTGGATATACCAATAAAAAGATAAAATTCAATTACCACACTGCTGTAAAATTCTGAAATTGTGATCGGTCGAGTTTGAAACTCGGCCGACAAACAGGTCAGGGCATTCTTCAAAAATTCTGATATTTTCCAATATTGTTCACATTTTATATATCTAAATCATATCCAAATTTGAAGCAAATCAGAGTTACACATAAAATACTAAAAATCATTTAGTGAGACATTCCACTTATCAAATTCTGTATTCAAGCATTATCAAAACCCTATTTGGGCCAATTAGGGTTTATGCTTCTCAAACCCTAATTCTCAAGACAAAAGAATATTTAGACTTCTTATCATAGTTAAAACATTCTAATTGTGTTATCGTCATTAATTAGATTTCAAGAATGATTATTCTAATTAATCTTTGCAATTGTCTAGGTAAACCCTAGTTTACCAATTAAGCTCAGATGGGGTCGTAACAACTAAATCAGAGTTACACATAAAATACTAAAAATCATTTAGTGAGACATTCCACTTATCAAATTCTGTATTCAAGCATTATCAAAACCCTATTTGGGCCAATTAGGGTTTATGCTTCTCAAACCCTAATTCTCAAGACAAAAGAATATTTAGACTTCTTATCATAGTTAAAACATTCTAATTGTGTTATCGTCATTAATTAGATTTCAAGAATGATTATTCTAATTAATCTTTGCAATTGTCTAGGTAAACCCTAGTTTACCAATTAAGCTCAGATGGGTCGTAACAACTACAGAAACAACATTCAGTGTCGCTTTTCTGGGCGTCGGTTCATTAGAAAAACCGACGCCTAAAATATTAGACGTCGGTTATTTAGGCAAACCGACGTCTATATTCGAAGACCAGCCAGACACGGGTACCGCTTTGAATACAGCGTCGGTTGTTAATAACAAACCGACGCCTAAAGTCGCCCACGAAATCCAATTTTCACACAAAAGAAAGTGTCACTTTAAGCGTCGGTTATGTAGATAGAAACTGACACCTATGTGTGATGAAAATTTGCGCAAAAAGTGTCACTTTCAGCGTCGGTTATCCTTTGATAACCGACGCTGAAAGTGGTTCCCGCCAATTGGACGTCGGTTGTTTCAAACAACCGACGCTAAAGATTTTTAGGCGTCAGTTGTTTCAAACAACCGACGCTATTTGGGAACTTAATATCCCGCGATCGCCCGACTCTTCCCCTTTCTTCTGTTTCATCGTGAGCCGATTTCCCTTTTCTTCTCTGTTGTCGCTCGACCACGCCACCGATTTCTCCTCCACGAAAGCTCCTTCTTCCTCCACGACAGTGCCTCCGCGCCCCCTTCTTAGCCGCCACTGCTGCTGCCTTCTTCCCCTTCTCCGCGCCCCCTTCTCTGCCGCGCCCCCTTCTCTGCCGCCACTGCTGCTCCAGCGCCTGAGATTAGGTGCTCCAGCGCTGCCACGCCTGATATTAGGTGCTCCTCCACCGCCGTCGAGCCACCGCAACCATCTTCTCCAGCCTCGCTGCTAGCTGCTCCTCCAATGACGTCGCTGCTAGCTACTCCTCCAGCCAGAGCCACCGGAGCCTCTGCCTTCTTCCCTTTGACAAGGTTGGTCCTTCTCTACTTTTTTTCATCGATTATATTCTTGTGATAAAAATGCATTATATGTATTTGATTAGAGTTGGAATTATGTATAAATTCTAATATGTTTTTGTCCCAAATCTAATTATATTATAATGATTGTATGAACATGCATATATGTAACTATGTATTTTATTGAAATTTAAAATTATTTGTAAAGAATGACAACATACATGTATTTGTTGGCCTAGAAACCCGTCTATGATTTAATCATTAGGAGTAAATCTTAGATAGTCCCCGGTTTGGGACTGTTCTTGAACACCTAATCTCACTTAAGATGTAAGTGTGTAATGTGTATTGGGTTTTTGAGAAAATTTCGGCAGCATTTCCCCGTTTGTTCTCTAAGTACATATGTACTTAGAGAATAGCGGGGAAATGCTGCCAAAATTTTCTTGAAAACCCAATGCACATTATACACTTACTAGTGAGATTAGATGTTCAAGGATGGGATAGGTGGTACACATTTATTATATATAATAATGACATCAAATGTGTTTGTTGGCCTAGAAACCTGTCCAAGATTGACTCATTAGGAGTAAATCTTGGATAGTCCCCGGTTTGGGACTGTTCTTGAACACCTAATCTCACTTACGATGTAAGTGTATAATGTGTATTGGGTTTTTGAGAAAATTTATGTAGCATTTCCCCGTTTGTTCTCTAAGTACATATGTACTTAGAGAACATCGGGGAAATGCTGCTGAAATTTTCTTGAAAACCCAATACACATTATACACTTACTAGTGAGATTAGGTGTTCAAGGATGGGATAGGTGGTACACATTTATTATATATAAGAATGATATCAAATGTGTTTGTTGGCCTAGAAACCCGTCCAAGATTGACTCATTAGGAGTAAATCTTGGATAGTCCCCGGTTTGGGACTGTTCTTGAACACCTAATCTCACTTAGGATGTAAGTGTATAATGTGTATTGGGTTTTCGAGAAATTTCGGTAGCATTTCCCCGTTCGTTCTCTAAGTACATATGTACTTAGAGAACAGCGGGGAAATGCTGCCAAAATTTTCTTGAAAACTTAATACACATTATACACTTACTAGTGAGATTAGGTGTTCAAGGATGGGATAGGTGGTACACATTTATTATATATAAGAATGACATCAAATGTGTTTGTTGGCCTAGAAACCCGTCCAATATTGACTCATTAGGAGTAAATCTTGGATAGTCCCCGGTTTGGGACTGTTCTTGAACACCTAATCTCACTTAGGATAGGTGGTACACATTTATTATATATAAGAATGACATCACATTATACACTTAGGATGTAAGTGTATACCCTAATCTTTTCCTAATATATACTTGTTTCCTAATATATACTTGTTTTCTCTTTGATCATAGAATGGATAGATCATGGATGTCCATTTGTAATCGTTGCACCCCAGAGTTTATATCTGGTCTTGATCAGTTTATTAGATTTGCCGAGGAACATAGGAAAAAACCTACAGATAGGTTCTACTATCCATGTAGGCATTGCGGTAACAACTTGAAAGTCAACACTGGTGAGGAAATCAAAAGTCATGTCATGTGCAACGGGATTGTACAAGGCTATACAGAATGGCACTGCCATGGAGAGATTTCAAAATTGAAACCAGTAGATGTCGATAGCAGTGCTTGGGTGGAAGAAGAAATTGCCTCCGATGACGTAAATGTGAACGAACCAGTTCCAACAGACATCGTTGATGCGATGCTGGATAGTTGTAGGGTAGAGCACACCGATCCACCTCCTATCTTTAGAAACATTGTGCATGATGCTGAGATACCGTTATACACAGGCTGTGCTAAGTTTACGAAGCTTAGCGCTGTGTTGAGATTGTATAAGTTGAAAGCTAACAATAGATGGAGTGACAAAAGCTTCACTTCATTGTTGACTTTGTTGAAAGAAATGCTTCCTGAAGGAAACGAGCTTCCAATCTCAACATACCAGGTAAAGAAAATGTTCTGCCCAATGGGAATGGAGGCCAAGAAGATACACACATGCCTGAATGATTGTGTATTATTTCAAAAGGACTATGTAGATTTGAAAGATTGTCCAAAATGTGGTGCGTCACGGTATAAATTGATGACTTCGGGGGAGTCCAAAACTGGTTCTCCTGCCAAGGTGTTGTGGTATCTACCTATAATATCACGGTTTCAACGCTTGTTTGCAAATCCGAAAGATGCAAAGAATTTGAGGTGGCATGCAAATGTTTAGAAAAATAATGATGGGATCCTACGACATGCGTCTGATTCCCCACAGTGGAAGAAGATTGATCTATTGTACCCCAAATTTGGTGAAGAAGATAGGAATCTAAGACTTGGGCTTTGTACAGATGGGATGAATCTGTACAGGACATTGAGCAGCCAACATAGCACTTGGCCAGTCATACTTGTTATATACAATCTTCCTCCCTGGATGTGTATGAAAAATAAGTACACGTTATGTTGTCGTTGTTGATATCGGGCCCTAAACAACCTGGAAATGATATCGATGTTTATCTTGAACCTTTGATTGATGACTTAAAGAAACTTTAGGCTGAAAGTGTGATGACCTATGATGCTTCAACAAGAGAGACATTTCGTTTGCACGCTATGTTGTTTTGCACTATTAATGACTTTCCAGCATATGGCAATTTGTCTGGATATAGTGTCAAAGGAGCTAAAGTGTGTCCTATATGTGAAGAAAACACTGATTCAATAAGACTAAAACATGGCGGCAAGACTGTATATCTTGGTCATCGAAGGTTTCTTTCAAAATTCCATCTGTATCGTAGGAAGCGCAAAGCATTCAATGGATGGAATGATGAACGGAGTGCACCTAAACCTATACCAGGGGATGTTGTTTATGAAAGAGTAAAAGACATTGTCAATGAATTTGGTAAGAAATCACAATGTAGTATGGCCACATGGAGTGACAATTCTTCATTCAAGAAGAAGTCAATATTTTGGGATCTTCCTTATTGGAGTTCTTTGACAGTCAGACATTGTATCGATGTAATGCACGTTGAGAAAAATGTCTGTGATAACATCATTGGTACTCTGTTAAATATACCAGGTAAGACTAAAGATGGGATAAAATCTGAAAACCTCTAGAGGGGGGGGTGAATAGAGTTTTATGATAATTTAAAACAATTTAAACTCAAACAACCAAAGTAAAAGATAAGAAGAGAGACACAGGTGTTTAGAGTGGTTCCACCTTAGCAAATGCTAAGGAGTCAGTCCACTACCCGGTTGCTTACCCAACCGGGATTTTGAAAGTATTGAATTTTATTACCTTTTAAGGATGTTACATAAAATTACAACACTCTCTAAACACCCTTTGGACAGCCTTCACCTAGAAGTAATCTTGCCAACCTTGAAGCAGCCTTCCTTGGAGTAACTTCAAGCTCCCCCTTGAAGTAGCCTCCCTCCCGAAGTAGCTTCCCGTCAAGATAGCCTTCTGAAGTAGTCCAAAGTCCTCCTCTTCACCCGAAGAGCTTCACCCTCTTCCTATATGCAGCCTCCTCCCTGGAGTAGCAACGAAGAGTACAAATATTACAAGGAACAAGAAAGAAAATAGGAAAGTACAACTTATCCTTTTAAGCTCAAGGCTTGAATTGCCTATATCAAGCGTATGGATTTTCCTAGCCAAGGTAATAGACTTGTGGATGCTAGGGTTAGGAAAATCTAGCCTATAGGACGAGCTTGAGCTAGATGGAATATGGCCAAGTGATCACAGTGCTCAATTGCTTGTAAAAGATTGCTCAAGAGTGCTTAGAAAGAATTCTCAAGTGTAGCAAGGTGAAATCTAGTGTCCTATAGCTTGTCCTATTTATAGGGATAGCCTAAGTATGCTTAAGGACCTTCTAGATAGTTTCTAGGGGGTTCCAAGTGCTCAATTAGCCGTTAGGAATAGATTGGTCGTTTTTACAACGGCTAATTGCTTTAACTCTGCAGATTCTGTCAGAGACCGTCTCGGTCGACAGATGGTCGACCGAGACACCTACTCGGTCGAGCTTTTCTCGACCGACAGGCTCTCTGAGTGCAACGTTCACTTCCAACTGCCAACTAACTCATTTGCTAAGTCTAACGGCTACTTTAGGTCAATCTCGGTCGATAAGGTTGTCGACCGAGAGTGTCTCGGTCGAGGAGTGTGTCGACCGAGATTGACTCTGTTTCAATCTATCAATTAAGATACTAAGTGTGTGCATGAGTGTGCATAATGTGATCCTATTGGAAGGGATGACTTGTCTAACTATGGTGTGTAGCTAGGGAAGATCCAATGCTTGATTTACATGCAATCTAGGTACTTGTACATTATATAATTGTACAAGTTTTTACAATAGTGATTACATTGCATGAAAATAAAACTATAAGCTTATGATCTCCCTAGTTGCTTCGTCATCCACCATAATCCTGCACACTCAAGTAGCTCGTTAGATAAATAAGAATGAAATGTTTGTCATAATCAAAACAAAGGGATTTTATAGATGTCCATTTAGCCAACAATCTCCCCCTTTTTGAAGATGACAAACATTTCCAAAATATGAATAAAGGAAATATAAAACATATAAATGTCATACCTTTAGATTGCCGTTTGGAACTTTTCCTCTTATTTATAAAATGTGTGCTTAGTATCCCCAGTGAATTATGGAACATGAAATCCAGTTCATTTGGGAATATAGCAACTCTCAATGTAAGCCAAGAGTATATGAAACTCATTGATTGAGTTTGTCATAAGTATTATAGTTTTATATATCTCTCCCCCTTTGTATCTCAAAAAGATAACCGTTTTATTTAAAAACTCCCCCTTCATTAGATATCCCATCAAAAATGAACGAAAAAGATGTCCATTGAATAGCCAAAATGTAAAGCAATGAGGTGTCTAGCTAAGAGGCAACAATTTGCAAATTACCAATTGAAACGCTCATATCAATATTGATACAATCCATAAAAGCATAAGTAGTTGTTTTTAAGAGCCGCAGATATCAAAGAAAACATCCTCCAACGGAGTGATAAGTAATTGCTTCCTAATGTTGTTGAATTGATCTAATGGAAGCGGTTTTGTAAAGATATCAGCTAATTGATTTTCTGTATCAACATGATGAAGGGAAACATGATTCTTTGAGATGTGATCCCTTAAGAAGTGATGACGGATTTCAATATGTTTGGCCCGGCTGTGTAGAATAGGATTGTGTGCTAAGTTTATGGCGCTTGTGTTGTCACAAAAAATAGGTGTAGATGAAAGATGAAAACCATAATCGCTTAAAACCTGTTGCATATAAAGCACCTGAGCACAGCAAGACCCAGCTGCCATATATTCAGCTTCGGTGGTAGATAGGGCAACCGTGTTTTGTTTCTTGCTAAACCAAGATACTAAGGCTCTACCTAATAAGAAACATCCACCACTAGTACTTTTGCGATCAAGTCGACAACCGGCGTAATCTGCATCAGTATATGCTTTAAAATCCAATGATTGTCCTTTTGGATACCATAAACCAAAACAAGTAGTGCCGGCTAGATATCGAAGGATTCGTTTAACCGCAAGAAAATGAGAATGCATAGGCTGGGATTGAAATCGAGCACAAAGACCAACGGAAAACATAATGTCCGGTCGGGAAGCGGTTAAATATAGCAAACTACCAATCATGGCTCTATATAAGGAATCATCAATAGGTTCCCCATTTTCATCCTTATCAATTTTAATAGACGTAGCCATAGGAGTAGTAGCATGTTTGCATTGATCCATCCCAAAGCGTTTTAACAGTTCTTTAGTGTATTTTTCTTGGCTTATAAAAATTCCGGCAGGTGTTTGCTTAATTTGAAAACCAAGAAAGAATGTTAGTTCACCCATAAGGCTCATTTCAAATTCTTTTTGCATAATGTCACTAAATTGTGTGCATAATGATTCATTTGAGGCACCAAAAATAATGTCATCAACATATATTTGTACAACTAAGAAATCAGATGCATATGTTTTGAAAAATAGAGTAGAATCTGAATTTCCAATAGAGAAACCATTATCAAAAAGATATGTCTTGAGCCGTTCATACCAAGTCCTAGGGGCTTGTTTTAGACCATAAAGTGCCTTTTTAAGTTTATAAACATGATCGTCCTTTTCTGGGATTTCGAAGCCAGGTGGTTGAGCAACATAAACTTCTTCTTGTATGAAGCCATTTAGAAATGCACTTTTGACATCCATTTGATATAACTGAATGTTTTTATGGGCAGCAATAGCTAATAGCATCCTAATAGCTTCAAGTCGAGCTACGGGTGCATATGTTTCATCAAAGTCAATTCCTTCTTGTTGACTATATCCTTGTGCAACTAACCGTGCTTTATTCCGTATGACTTCTCCTGCCTCATTAAGTTTGTTCCTAAAAACCCATTTAGTGCCTATGATAGTTTTATCTTGTGGTTTAGGAACTAAATCCCATACATCATTTTTAGTGAATTGATTTAATTCCTCTTGCATGGCTATTATCCAGTAATCATCCTTAAGAGCTTCGGATATTTTCTTAGGTTCAATGATAGAGACAAAAGCCATGTTTTCAACATCTTGGAAAGAGGACCTAGTTTTGACTTTATCATTTGGATCTCCAATAATTAGCTCTTGGGGATGATCCTTGATCAGCCTAGGTGTAGGTTGTGGTTCGACCGGAGGATCGGATGTGGGAGTTTTCTCATTATCATTTGGAATGGTTATAGTTTCAAATTGATTTGTGAGATCAATGATATCTAAATTTGTAGATTTTGATTCCTCATGAAAAGAAACATGAATGGATTCCTCAACTTTTCTAGAGATAGTGTTATATACCCTAAACGCTTTGCTAGAAGTAGAATATCCCAAGAAAAATGCTTTTTGTGATTTAGAATCAAACTTGTCTTTATCATCCTTGGTGTTTAAAATATAACATGTAGAGCCAAAAGTATGAAAGTAGTCAACTCTAGGTTTCTTAGAGTGTATTATTTCATATGGAGTTTTCTTCAAGTGAGAGTGAACCGTGACTCTATTTAGCACATAACAAGCTGTGTTTACAGCTTCAACCCAAAAGGTTTTAGGTGTGTTGTGTTCAAGCATCATGGTCCTAGCCATTTCTTGTAGAGATCTATTTTTCCGTTCCACAATACCATTTTGTTGTGGGGTACGTGGAGCAGAGAAATTGTGAGTATATCCCTGAGATGTACAAAAAGCTTCAAAAGTATGATTTTCAAATTCGCCACCGTGATCACTTCTAATGGTACATATTTTATGTTGTAAAAGATTTTCAATTTTAGAACAAAATTTCATAAAGACATGAATAGTGTCATCTTTTGTTGCAATAAAATGTACCCATGTAAATCTACTATAATCATCAACAATAACAAAACAGTATCGTTTACCACCAATAGATTGTGTTCTCATTGGTCCAAATAAATCCATATGAATTAATTCTAAGGATCTACTGGTACTAAGTACATGTTTTGATTTAAAAGATGTTTTGGTTTGCTTTCCCATTGTACAAGGTTCACAATTTGCAACTTGATCAAAAGACAAAACAGGTAATCCACGAACAAGATCATATTTTACTAACTTTTTAATAGCATGTGAACTAGCATGACCAAGCTTTTTATGCCATAGTTGTAAGGTGTTTTCATTTGCAAGTAAGCATTTACCTACTACTGATTTCATAGAGTTTGGTTTAAGGATATAAAGATTTCCAACTCTATTTCCTTCATAAACAACAGTTGTAGTATTTTCTATCAATAACTTGCAGCAGGTTTTGTTAAATAACACATCATAACCGCTATCACATAGTTGACTTACACTTATTAAGTTATGATGCAATCCATCAACTAGTAGAACATTTTTGATTTCAAGATTTGTGCCAACATTACCTATTCCAACGATTTTACCCTTACCATTGTCTCCAAAAGTGACCGTCCCACTTTTCTTTTCTTCAAAAGTTGAAAATGCATCCTTGTTTCCGGTCATATGTTTGGAGCAACCACTGTCAACGACCCATTCCTGCATTAGAATATAGATTTTGGTACCCATGTGATGGTCCGATAAGGTTAGAAACTTTTTAATTTGCTGATGTGTAAAAAGTTCTGATACAGGAAGCCAGTCGGTCGACGATTGCTCGACCGATATAATTCTCGGTCGACAATTTATCGATCGAGGAGGTTACTGTATCACAATCAAAAAAGGAGCAGAAAATTTTTCGGTTGACCAGTGTTCGACCGAAATGAGTACTGGAAGATTTTCGATTTGTTAAAGATATCCAGTCGGTCGACCCTACTTCGACCGACCCAGAGCTCGGTCGACAGTACTTCGACCGACGAAGTTTCTGTTTTTGTACAGCAATGCAGAAAAATAATACCAATAAGCATAGCATCGTTTGTTGAGATAGGACAATATAAATTGCACAAATTAAGTATTTTGTCATATCTCAACTACATTCCATTCTTCTAAGTTTGAGGTCTTGGGGTCCAAACTAAGTTGGACTTCTTAGTCTTGTAGGGGCATGAAAAACAGTAATGACCAAGACGTAAACAGAAATGACAAGTAATAGAATCAACTTCGTTTCTTTTTCTAGTCATTGTGTTTTTGGGTACAAACATAGTTTGGGTCTTTTTGGTTTGGTTTCTCTTTGGAACATATCCCAAACCTTTTCTTCCATTGAAGGTAGTACCACTTCTTAATATGTTATCAAGAATATCTTTTCTTCTTAACTCATGAAGTTCTTGTTGCAACTGAGCAATGTTATTCATTTTCTTATGTATATCTTTTCTTGCCTGGTCTAAATTAGAAAGCAATGAATCCTTTTCTTTTACAATAATGTCATAGTCCGAATGATTGCACAAGATAGGTTGGAGTTTGAAAAGCTTGTAGTTTAGCTAACAAATCAGTCTTTTCTTTTGATAGAAGATCAACATTAGTTTCCAAAGTAAGTAGCTTTCTAGTGCAATCATCTAAAGATGTTTTTAAAGATACATTTTCAAGTTCAATGTTATTCTTTTCGGAAGAAAGTTCATCTATTTTGGCAATGAGCTCATTGTTTGATTTTATAGTCCTTTTTAGTTTCTTCTTGGCATCAACATATTTATCATGAGTTTCTTGTAAGCTAGCTACTAACTCTTCTTTAGGAAGATCAACTAGGCTTACCTCTTGAGATTCTTCATCTTCTCTTGCCATTAGACATTCTATCTTGTCTTCTCCGCTTTCACTTTCACTCGTTTCATCCCATGCTGCTTTATAAGCTTTTTCTTTCTTCTTATGTGAGCTTTTCTTTCCCTTCTTAGCTTTGGGACATTCATTTTTGAAATGTCCTTTCTTTCCACACTCGAAGCACCTGGGAGTGGAGGAAGAACTAGAAATTTTATTAGATTTAAACCTTCTATATTTCTTACCATTGACGATCAATGCTTCTTCTCCTTCTTCTTCACTAGATTCCTCACTCTCTTGTGAGAGAGCTTTTGATGCTTTGAGAGCCACGTCTTTCTTTGGTCCACGTTGATGTTCATGTTCTCTTCTCTCTTCCTCTTCTAGGTCTGCCTCATGAGCTTCTAAGTTTCCGATGAGTTGTTCCATTTTGAGGCGAGTGAGGTCGTTTGCTTCTGCAATAGCTGTCACCTTTGGTTTGTACTTTGGAGGAAGAGATCGAAGTATTTTTGATACCTGATCTTCCTCAAGAACGGGTTTCCCTAAAGCATTCAAACCATTGACAATAGTAGAAAATTTTGAATACATTTCACTAATAGTTTCGTTTGGATCCATACGAAAATGTTCAAATTTTGTTTTAAGCAAACTAACTTTAGAGTTTTTAACTTGAACCGTACCCTCATATGTTATAGATAATCTATGCCAAATGTCATATGCGGTATCACAGTTTGATACTCTATTAAATTCACCTACTGAAATGGAACAATATAAAATGCTTACTGCCTTTGCATTCATTTGTGCCATTTTTACCGTATTAGCGTCCCATACTTCGAACTCGTCTTGTGGAAGTGTGTATGGTGTAGATACCATTCTCCAAAGATCCCAATTGATTCCTTGGAAGTAAAATTGCATTCTTCTCTTCCAGTATTGATAGTTTGTCCCGTCAAATGCTGGAGGTCGAGCAACGAACGTTCCTTCAATGTTGAGGTTGTTGAGC
The DNA here is from genome assembly GCA_963693085.1 of Alisma plantago-aquatica. Classification (NCBI taxonomy): domain Eukaryota; kingdom Viridiplantae; phylum Streptophyta; class Magnoliopsida; order Alismatales; family Alismataceae; genus Alisma; species Alisma plantago-aquatica. The sequence continues at coordinate 77,951,758 of OY856412.1, read as the reverse complement.
ACTCCATCCCCCATCTTTTCTTCAAGACTTTGTTAGGGCTCCTTGAAGCCTGCTCTGATACCAATTGAAAACCTCTAGAGGGGGGGGTGAATAGAGTTTTATGATAATTTAAAACAATTTAAACTCAAACAACCAAAGTAAAAGATAAGAAGAGAGACACAGGTGTTTAGAGTGGTTCCACCTTAGCAAATGCTAAGGAGTCAGTCCACTACCCGGTTGCTTACCCAACCGGGATTTTGAAAGTATTGAATTTTATTACCTTTTAAGGATGTTACATAAAATTACAACACTCTCTAAACACCCTTTGGACAGCCTTCACCTAGAAGTAATCTTGCCAACCTTGAAGCAGCCTTCCTTGGAGTAACTTCAAGCTCCCCCTTGAAGTAGCCTCCCTCCCGAAGTAGCTTCCCGTCAAGATAGCCTTCTGAAGTAGTCCAAAGTCCTCCTCTTCACCCGAAGAGCTTCACCCTCTTCCTATATGCAGCCTCCTCCCTGGAGTAGCAACGAAGAGTACAAATATTACAAGGAACAAGAAAGAAAATAGGAAAGTACAACTTATCCTTTTAAGCTCAAGGCTTGAATTGCCTATATCAAGCGTATGGATTTTCCTAGCCAAGGTAATAGACTTGTGGATGCTAGGGTTAGGAAAATCTAGCCTATAGGACGAGCTTGAGCTAGATGGAATATGGCCAAGTGATCACAGTGCTCAATTGCTTGTAAAAGATTGCTCAAGAGTGCTTAGAAAGAATTCTCAAGTGTAGCAAGGTGAAATCTAGTGTCCTATAGCTTGTCCTATTTATAGGGATAGCCTAAGTATGCTTAAGGACCTTCTAGATAGTTTCTAGGGGGTTCCAAGTGCTCAATTAGCCGTTAGGAATAGATTGGTCGTTTTTACAACGGCTAATTGCTTTAACTCTGCAGATTCTGTCAGAGACCGTCTCGGTCGACAGATGGTCGACCGAGACACCTACTCGGTCGAGCTTTTCTCGACCGACAGGCTCTCTGAGTGCAACGTTCACTTCCAACTGCCAACTAACTCATTTGCTAAGTCTAACGGCTACTTTAGGTCAATCTCGGTCGATAAGGTTGTCGACCGAGAGTGTCTCGGTCGAGGAGTGTGTCGACCGAGATTGACTCTGTTTCAATCTATCAATTAAGATACTAAGTGTGTGCATGAGTGTGCATAATGTGATCCTATTGGAAGGGATGACTTGTCTAACTATGGTGTGTAGCTAGGGAAGATCCAATGCTTGATTTACATGCAATCTAGGTACTTGTACATTATATAATTGTACAAGTTTTTACAATAGTGATTACATTGCATGAAAATAAAACTATAAGCTTATGATCTCCCTAGTTGCTTCGTCATCCACCATAATCCTGCACACTCAAGTAGCTCGTTAGATAAATAAGAATGAAATGTTTGTCATAATCAAAACAAAGGGATTTTATAGATGTCCATTTAGCCAACAACATCTAGACTGGACCTACGGGAAATGGGAATAAGGTCAGAATTAACAGAATTACGTGAAATGGGTAATAAAAGAACATACTTACCTCCCGCTTGTTACACGTTGTCTAGAAAGGAGAAGAAAACTTTTTGTGAATGCTTGGTAAATGTTAAGGTGCCACATGGTTACTCATCCAACATCCGTAGATTGGTATCAATGAAAGATATGAAGTTGATAGGTCTTAAATCTCATGATTGTTACACTCTAATGCAACAAATATTGCCCGTGGCAATTCGATCTATATTGCCGAAGCATGTAAGGTTTGCAATTACCAGACTTTGTTTCGTTTTCAACAGTCTATGCAGCAAAGTTATTGACCCTGATACTCTCGATAATTTGCAAAGAGAAGTGGTTGTTACCCTATGTCAGCTTGAGATGTATTTCCCTCCTTCGTTCTTTGATATCACGGTACATCTTGTTGTCCACTTGACTAGGGAAGTGAAAATGTTGGGACCAGTTTTCTTGCATTGGATGTATCCCTTTGAACGATACATGAGCATTTTTAAAGGTGATGTTAGAAACCGTTATCGGCCTGAAGGGAGTATTATTGAAGGTTATGTGGCGAGAGAGGTTATGGATTTTTGTAATGGCTTTCTCAGTGGTAATGACACTCCTGATAATGAAAAGAATATTGAGGAGGGCAAAGGAATTTTGGGATCACGGGTGAAAGTAATCAGACGTGAGTAGTTGGAACAAGCTCACTTGTATATTTTACACAATATGGATGAAGTGAGTGTTTATATCGAGGAACATACCAATTTCATAAAGAGACAACATCCTCGAGAAAGTTCAATGTGGCTTGCTAGAGAGCATAATAAGACTTTTACTAAGTGGTTTGAAGATAAAGTCTTACATCAACTATCTCAAACACCAAATGATATTACAGAAACTATCAAATGTCTCGCCTTTAAACTAAAACCGAATGTTATGTCTTATGAAGGGTTAGACATTAATGGATTCACATATTACACAAAGTGCCAAGATGATAAGTGTGTCGTCCAAAATAGTGGGGTCACTCTTCAAGCGTCGACTATGTACTTTGCAAGTGCAAAGGATAAGAGTCCACGTGAAGCTAAAATGTCATATTACGGTGTCATTGAAGACATTTGGGAGTTTGACTACATAGATTTCAAAATTCCTCTCTTTAAATGCAATTGGGTTGATAACACCAAAGGAGTTATAGTGGATGAATTGGGTTTCACTTTGGTGAACTTTGAAAAGATTGGCGAGAAGGGTGAACCATTCATATTGGCATCACAGGCAAAACAAATATTCTATATCGATGATCTTGCAAATGATAAATGGTCGGTTGTTCTTCATGGTGAAAGACAGTTCATTGAAGATCCTATAGATGAAAAAGAGTACTATGATAAGTATGATTACTCCAGTCCATTCTCAGTTGGGTTGCCAACTCCACAAAATATTGAAACTAATGATGACTTATATGTGTGCGGAGATCACAATGAAGGATTGTTAATTGATAAAAGATCACAATTTTAGAGACATGTATGTTTATACAAATGCTAAATGTTTGCCTTTTTCTAGTTAATACAAATGCTAAATGTTTGCCTTTTTCTACTTAATACAAATGCTAAATGTTTGCCTTTTTAATGACATTTTCAGATGGCTGACCATGATGAGCATGAAGTCCATGATGAGCATGCTGTCCATGATGAGCATGGCGAGGATATCAATGTAAGTTCTAAAAACATATCCTGTATTTCTATAAAATTCATTATCTTCTAATTATGTCATATATCCTATATTTCTATATTGGGCTAATTCAGTGTGTTTATATTTGTCAAATTTTAGGTTGATGATGCACATGTAGCCACTGAAGCACTGAAGCAACTTGATGCGCAACACCATACACTTAACAAGAAAAGGGGCATTGCTCTGTTGAAGAAGTTAATAGCGCTAAGTGGCAGTGGATCCAAATTGGTTGTGGAGTTTGATAATGGAGGAAATGCAATTGGAGTGAACCGCAATAATTTTGTAAACTATCTTGGGTGTACCACTCGGAGCCATTGTGGTGTTAAGTATGATAATTGGCATAAAGTTCCTCAGGGGAAAAAAGACTTGATATGGAAGGATTTATGCGTGAGTTATTATTATTTGAAATTCTATTTTGTAGATTACAAATTCTATTATTTGCAATTCTATTTTAGATACTATTTAATAACATTTCTATTTTACAGAATCTGTTTGCATTGGATGAGAAGTTGCATCGTAAAAGTGTGATGCAACGTGCTGGAAAGATGCATAGGAATTATAGGACAAATCTGAACAGAGAATACATAAAAGAGGGTGATAAGAAGAAGAAGAAGTCAGCCCTTGAACAATGGAACTTCTTGGAAAAAGAAGATTGGGACAATTTTGTTGCTTCAAGAAAATCTGAAGAATTCAAGGTATTAGGCGTCACTCCCAATTTAATTAATATACATTGTATTCACCTATTCAAGATTAACATTTAGTGCTACTAACCAAATCATTAATGTGCATACTAACTAGGCCTTCAGTGACACACAAAAAGCAAGGCGTGCACTAAATGTGCATGACCACACTATGGGTCCAAAAGGCTATACAAGCGTTCGCCAAAGACTACAGGCGGAGTCTGCGGCTACTCAGGAGTCTGCTCCTACTCAGGAGTCTGCCACACCCATGTCTCGCCATGATATCTGGATAGCTGGGAGGCAAAACAAGAAGGGTGAAATAAAGAAGCCTGTAACTGCTGAGGCGGCTGCGAAAATGGTAAAATACAACTCTTAGAGCAATCGTTTGAATATTGATTATTTGTGGTGTTAACTTACCAAAATCCAGTTGATGGTGATTAGCGGGAGCTGCACGAGTAGAGGAAACAAGGCACGTTCATCCCTCAGGGCACAAGGGATGAATTGACAGTTGCTCTGGGTAACCCATAGCATCCTGGACGTGTTAGGGGTGCAAGTGCTGGTGTGGGCATCAAAGCATTCTTTGGGCCATCCCAGCACAAACCCAGAGTGGGACTTTCTCAAGAAGAGGTAACCTATTCTTTTTTTAGAATGTTACTGCAAAAGGAAATTCAATAATAAGAAGCTAATGTTTCTTTTATCCATGTATAGGAGAATAAGAGAGTCGAGGATATAGTTGCTAAGAAGGTCAATGATGTAGTTGCTGAGAAGGTCAAGGAAGAATTGCTGCGGTGGCAGGCATCTCAGGCTTCCAATCAGCCTATGGCGACCCCTCTTCTCCTGATGCACAGACTGCGAGTAATCCTGGAGACCCATCGCCTAACACGTCTGCTGTAAGTATTGTTTATGACATTGTAGCTAGTCTTTTCAAGATGATATGTATATATGTATAACATTCTTTACGTAAATTTGTAGGCATTGAAGCCATGCCGCTTAAGAATGCAAGACTATGTTGTTGCAGAGGCGCAGGCTTACCAGTCCCTTCCTGGGGCAATGTTTCATGGGACTCCAATGCCGCAGGGCTACATTCGTGTGAGCCCAATATGTGTATTACCAGATTGGAGGGAAGTTGCGTTGCCATATGCCCACCCAGATATTGATACACTTGGTGAGGCAGAAGGTGGGGTCATATTGTGGCCCAAAGAAGATGTCGTCTACACTACTGAAATTGTAAGATAAATTTACATTGATTTAGACTGTTAATGTGTATATATGAGGTCAACTGATCTGAAATTATATATACAGGTTAAAAAGAAGACACCAGGAGCACCTAGGCCTCCACCTCCACTTCCCGCATTACCAAGTTGGGTTCCAACTGACCTAACATACCCGTTAGGTCCTGCTTGTAGGGGAATGGCATGTTGGCTATGGGCACATAATATACATTGCCCTATAAATGTTTCTTTAGATGCATATTATGCAGGTCAATCATACGATAGCTCTTTATTTATACAAGATATTATTGAGCTGTTTATGTATGCTTGGTTGAATACATCAATGATAGAGACATGGATAAGGTGAGATCTTGTTTATACATCCATATACCTTGTGTAAGATCCGGTGATCTGGTTTCTTATATATTAATGCATACATAATACATGTTTTACATCTACTTAGTCGAAGATCAATGCAAACAATTTGCATTTGATCATGTGGGATTTTTGATTCCATCATTGATTAGTATGGTAGCTAAAGACCCTGATAATGTTCAACAATATTGTATAGATGCTTTTACAATTTTTGGTCAGCAAAAGAAGACGATAATAATAGCTCCATTCAATGTCAAGTAAGTTTACTTTATTTATAATTTGGACTTAAGAAAATTCCATTTTTATTGTGCATTTTGAGTTATTAATTGTTAACTTTTTACCTCTAGCGGTAGACATTGGGAGTTACTAGTTATTTTCCCCGGGACGTTCACTATTTATTATCTAGATCCTGCGGGAAGTACATTAAACACTAAAATTGGACATGTAATGAGAATGCCATTATTCTGGTGAGAAATATTTCATTTTTGTATCTGTTAACATATGTTATTACATTACTATTTACTTATGCAATTTACTGTGTTATATTAACATGTAGGGGTTTAGATGCATTCAAAAAGGCTGGAGGAACGGTCCCAAGGAAAAAGAACCAGCCAATAAATTGGCAGAACGTACAAGTAAGTTCCCGACGCCAATGTATATATTATTGATGTGAATTGTGCTTAGTTGTATTATTTTGTATGTTTCAATTTATAGTGCGCTACACAAGACAATGGCTGGGCATGCGCATACTATGTGATGTGATTTATGCTGATGATTATCAAACATGCCGCATTGGACATCGATACCATACATGAGGTATTATATATAGTCTCATTAGTTAGTATGAAATATATCAATCTTATTTTTATATTATTACTTATATATATACATCATTCTCTTTGCAGGTGTTTAAAACTGACCACACGATAGGTAAACGCTTAAAAAATATACATGATCCATATATGATGGAAGCATTAAATGAAATAAGAGAAGAATGGGCAAAAGCCATACAAGCAGTGGCAATTGTAAGATATAATTGGGATGTTGATAGCGATACTGAATGATACTTTGTAAATGAATATTTATGAATGTTAATACATGTATTTGAATGTTTCTATATGTGTGAATGTGAGAATTGAATTGATGTCTGAATGTATCTACTTGTGTGAATTTTTTTTTGTTAATTTTGCAGGTTTGTGGCCTGTTTGTAGGCTGATATCAATGGATGTCGTAAACCTGCAGTTCAGAAAACTGAACTGCAGGTTCTCATCCTGCTGACCAGCCACAGCAGGCCTGCAAACTGATATGAAAAAAAAATAGATATAGGCGTCGGTTATTTACAGAAAACCATCAACAAAGACCTACATCGTCGGTTTTTTGAACAAAACCGACGCCTAATGTGGCCACGACCGTACTGGAAATGGCGTCGGCTGTTAGTGTAAAACCGAAGCCTATAATACATATAGAGTCAGTTGGTTAGTTGATCACCGATGCCAAAAGGGTTCGCGCCACAGAAAACAACGTCATCTAGGACACTTTCTGCGTCGGTTACCAATTAAACACCGACACTATATTCAATATAGGCGTCGGTCTTTTAGTAGATAACCGATGCAGAATATGTCCTAGATGACGCCGTTTTCTGTGGCATGAACCGTTTTGGCGTCGGTTTTCTATAAACAACCGACGCCTGTACGTTAAATAGGCATCGGTTAAAAAACTGACGCCGAAGTGTTCGACCTTTAGCGGCGCCCACATAGGCGTCGCTCGGAAACCGACGCCAAAGGGGGTTAAACATCCGACACTAAAAGGCATTTCTGTAGTAGTGATTTTAGCTCTTTAATTATCATATTGAAGGGGAGCACTAATTAAGGGGGTGTCTCAAAACATGTTTTTAACCCTTATCTTTTTTAAATGAAAAAGAGGGAGAAATAATATAAATCTTAAATACTCAATCAATGAGCTTCATACATACTCTCTTGGCTTCACATCAAATGTTGCTATATTCCCTAAAGAATTGGATTTTATGTTCCACACTTCTTTGGGAATGATAAGCACATATTCCATAAACAAGAGAAGGTATACAAAAGGTAAACTTTAGGTATGAAACTCAATATCATTTAAGTTTATTTGATTTATATTTAGAAATGTTTGTCATCTACAAAAGGGGGGAGATTGTTGGATAAATGAACATCATCAAAATCCCTTTGTTTTAAAAATCAAAAACATTTCATTCTTGTGGATCTAACATGGTACTTGAGTATTTCAGGAACAAGAATTCAAGGTAGTGGATAGCTAAGATTGGAAAATCTGTATGCTCAAATTTCCTTTTTTTTCATGATTGTAATCAAATGTAAACTTGTACAAATATATAATGTACAAGTATTTAGATTTCATGTAAATCAAGCATTTAGATCTTTCCTATCCACTCACAACACTTAGATAGGTCATCCCCTATGATAGCATCACAATGACACTTTGATACATACACTTAGTACATGTCTAGATACACTAAAATAGGGACTTCCTCGATCGATCTACTTCTCGACCGAGACACACTCGATCGAACATCTTCTCGACCAAGAATCACCTGAGTCTATCCTTTGAGCAGGTTCTATAACCATTAGACTTGGTGGGAAAAAGTGGTTGGGAGTTGATTTGAACGTTGCAATACATTTACTCCAGACTTTCCCTAGATCAATAAAGTTCTCGACCAAGAGACACTTGGTCGAAAAACTTCTCAACCGAGAAAGGTTTTGGACCGCACTTTTCAGCATTAAACAATTAGTCATTGCAATGTAATTAGTGGACACCTAACGGCTAGTTGAGCACTAAGAACATTCTAGAAAGTGTCTAGAATGTCCCTAGACCCTTGTAAGCCATTCCTATAAATAGGACATGCCTTAGGACACCGAAACCACTTGAGCACACATACTTGCAATTGAAAATCAACTTTTGTGAGCAATTGACCAATCCTTCACTTTCAAAAAATTTCCATAAGCTAAGATTCCGTGTCCTATAGGCTAGCATCTCCTACCCACTACACTTTCACATTCATACACATTGGATAGGAGATTAAAACGCTTGATATAAGATTCAAGCCTTGTACTAAAGTGGTAAAGCGTATCTTTCCTACTTCTTTCTTGTTCCTTCTTATTGCTTTGTATTCTCCTTTGCTACTCCCAGGTTGGAGGCTGTGGAAAGGAGGTTGTAGAAGATTCTTCAGGTGGAGAAGGTAGCTCTACAAACTTTAGACTACTTCAAGAAGGCTGTCTCAATGGGAAGATACTTCAAGAGGAAGGCTACTTCAAGGGGGAGCTTGAAGTTACTTCAAGAGGAAGGCTGCTTCAGGGTTGGTGAGACTACTTCTAGGTGAAGGATATCTTAAGGGTTTGGAATTTACTTGTATCTTATGTAACATCCTCCAAAAAGGTAATAAAATACAAGTGCTTTCAAAATCCCAATTGGAAACAATTGGGTAGTGGACTGACTCCCTTAGTTTTTGCTAAGGGTGGAACCACTCTAAACACATTTGTCTCCTTATCCAATATATTTGTGGGTGTTTGGTTAAATTAATTTTAAAAATTAGCATAAAACCCTATTAACCCCCCTCTGGTGTTTTTCAAACCCTAGAGTCATTTCACCATGGTACATCAACACAAAGTAGTATAAACATTATCCCCCTTTCTTTCTCCAACATGTGGTACTCTTTCTTTCTCCTCCATTTGGCACCCTTCCACCTCCCCCTCGCATCCATTGCCTTTTTTGGGTCTCATTTTGAGAGAGAAAAAAATAAAGGAGGAAATGATGAAAAAAAGGGGACATGAGGTAAGTGACAATGGAAGTAATAGAAGGAAAGGGAAAGAGGGATGCTATGAGAGAATAAAAATGAAGTAATGATAGGAGAGGGAGAGGATGTAAGTATTGATAAAGTAGGAGGGAAGTAAAAGAGAAGCAACAAGGAAATAGGAAAAAATTAATGGGAGCGAGTAGGGAAGTAAATAAAGAGCATAGTTGGTGCCACTATTGGTCATCTGCATAGGATTTTGGTCAATTTATGCCCAATTTTGGTCATTTGTGCCATTTTTTTGTCACTTTGCTCTAGATTCAGGTCACCTTGCGACCATTTTTGATCATTTTGTGCCCATTGTTGGTCATTTTGTCCCTAGTTTTCATTACTTTAATCTCATGTTTGATTGTGTCTAGTCTTAGTCATTTTGCATATGGGTTTGGCTACTTTACGTCTATTTTTGGTCACACTACGCCCAATTTTGGTCATGTGCACTAGTTTAATCAATTTTCACCTAGATATAGTCACTTTGCACCCAACATTAGTCATTCGATGACCAATTTTGGTAATTGTGCGCCCAATTTTGGTCACTTTATGTCTGGTTTATCTATTGGACACCTTGTGTCCAATTTTATTCACTTGTTTTTGGTTCTTTTTCACTCAATTTTGCTCATTCTGTTCCCAATTTTGGACACTTTACACCCAATTTTTATTTTGGTCATTTTACATCCAGTCTTGGTTACTTTACCATCCTCTATTAATTCTCTCATCAATTTTAAATTATCCACCCATCTCTTCTCTCCTCTCTCCAATTACTTTCCTCTCACTTCTATCTAGTTCCCTCATCTCCTTATACTACTTCTCTCCATCTTGTCCATTACTTCCTGATCTATATATGTTACTCCTCTCATCACCTTTTATTCCTTACTTCCTCACTATCCTCCTCTTTAAACTTTACTTTAATCCTCACCTTTCTCCTTTCCCTCCATTACTTCTCTCCTATATTCTCATACTTTCCTTCTCTTTTCCCATTACTTCAACCCTCACTTATCTTCTCTCCCTCAATTACTTCCTTCCTCACCCCCATTAATCTCATCCTCATTTTCTCCCTCCTTTACTTCCTACCTCACTTCCCTCCTCCTTCCTAATTACTTCCCTTCTTACTTCTCTCCTATCCCTCCATTACTTCCCTCCTATCTCCCCATGATTTCCCTCCTCACTTATCCTCCTTGTCACTACTTCCCTCTTTCCCCATTACTTCCCTCCCCACTTATGTCATCATTGCTTCCCTCCTTTCTCCTTATGAGATCCCTTTCTTTGCCATTACTTCCCTTACTTTCCTCCTCAACCCCAATGAATTGCTCATCTTCAACCTTAAATCTATACATAGCGTGTGTAAGTGTCTGCAAAACATGTATTATGTATGCATTAATATATAAAAAACCAAATCATCGTATATAAAACAAGGTATATGGATGTATAAACAAGATCTCGCCATATCCACAACTCTGCCATAGATGTGTTCAGCCAATCATAATGAAACAATTCCAAAATATCTTGTCTTAATATCTTGTTATCGTATGATTGACCTGCATAAATACGTATGCATTAATACATATGCAAAACTTATATTATGTATGTATTAATACATATGCAAAACTTTGTATAAATAGATTGTTATCGTATGATTGACTTGCAACATCCTCCAGAATAGTAACATTTATAGGACAATTTGAATAATGTTCGCCTATCCATACTGACATACCCCTACAATTAGGACCTAACGAGGCATGTAGGTCCCTTGGAAGCCAACTTGGTACTTTAGGAGGTGGAGGTGGAGGCCGAGATGTAGAGAGTGTCTTCCTTTTGATATATATATATATATATATATATATATATATATATATAATTTTAGATCAATTGACTCAGATATGCACACTAACAAATTAACGCAATGTAAATTTACTATACAAAATTAGTATAGATGACATCCACTTTGGGCCACATTATCACTCCACCTTCTACCTCACCAAGTGTGTCAGAATTTGGGTGGGAATATGGCAGTGGAAGATCCCTCCAATCGGGGAGTATATGTATCGGGCTCACATGAACCACACCAGTTGGTACTGGAGTCCCATAAAACATCTCCCTTGGAAGGGCTGGGTAAGCATGTGTCTCTGCAATGATATATTCTTGACTTTTTAGACGGCATGGCTTCAACCTTTACAAATTTACGTAAAGAATGTTATATACATATATACATAAGCATATCATCTTGAAAAGACTAGCTACTATATATGTCATAAAAATACTTGCAGCGGACATGCTAGGTGGTGGGTCTACAATATTACTCCCAACCTCTATAGTAGGAGAAGAGCACCCCACAACAGGTACTGTCTGAGTGGCATTCTATGACGTCTGTCATTCGCTAATTGCTTCATTGAGTCTCTTATCAAGTGTTTCCTTGACTCTCCTATCAAGTGCTTTCTCGAATCTCCTATAAATTAACTGATCTACCTATACATGGACAAAAGAAATGCTAGATTCTAATTATTGAATTCTCTTTCGCAATAACATTCTAAAAAAAGAATAAGTTACCTCAGCTTGTGAAAGTCCCGCTTTTGGGACTTGTTTGTGCTATGATGGCCCAAGGAATGCTTTGATGCCCACACCAGTACATGCACCCCGAACACGTCCAGGATGCTCTGGGTTACCCAAAGAAACTATCAATTCATCCCTTGTACCCTTAGGGATGAACTAACCTTCCTTCCTCTGCTCGTGTAGTTCTCGCTAATCGTCATCAATAGAAATTTGTAAGTAAACATAACAATAATCAATATTGATCGCTTGCTCTAAGAGTTGAATTTTACCATTTTTACAGTCGCCTCAATAGTTGCGGGCTTCGTTATATCTCCCTTCTTTTTTTGCCTCCCAGCTATCCACATAGCATGGTGAGGCAGAGGTGCGGGACCAATAGTGGAGGACTCAACTGTCTCCTGAGTAGCACCAGACTGAGCAGAAGACTCAGCCTATAGTCTTTGGAAAATGCCTGCATAGCCTCCTGGACCCATTGTGTGGTCATGCACATTCAGTGCACGCCTTGCTCTTTGAGCATCGTTGATAGCCTTGTTAGTAAGCACATTGATTTGGTTAGTAACACTAAAGGTTAATTTTGAATAGATGAATATATATGAACGTATATTAATTAAATTGGGATTGGCGCTTAATACCTTGAAATTCATCCATTTTTCTTTGGGTAAAAAACTCCTCCCTGTCTTTGGGGTCCAGGTAGTTCCATTGCTCAATGACTGCCTTCTGCCTAAATTTATTTTTTAAAGAGAATACAATAAAAAATTATTAGTGTAGAGTTAGTCAAAAAGTGATCAATGTCTAGAATTGGAAATCAATCAAGAACCTCTTCTCAGCATCGCGTATGTAATCTCGGGTGAGATTTTTCCTTTAGTTCCTTAGGACCCCTCACAGCGTTGCATCACACATTTACGATGTAACTTTTCATCCATATAAAATTTACTCTATAAAATAGAATTGCTATTAACTAGTATCCTAAAAATTAGTAATCTACAAAAATAGAATTGCAAATAATAATAACTCATGTATAGTTCCTTACATACTATGTCTTTCTTCCCCTTAGGAACTTTATACTAGGATTCTACATTAGGACTACAATGGCTGCGAGTAAGAACCCCAAGATATGAAATAAATGAGTTGCAGTTCACTCCAACTAGATTTCCTGCATGATCGAAATCTACAACCAATTTGGGTTCATTGCCCCTTTTCTGTAGTAACTTGTTCATCATTGTGATGCCCCACACTTTCTCAATTTTCTTTTGCTGCTCATCAAGTGCCCCAATTTCTTCAGGGGGTACATCACCAACCTAAAATTTGACAAAAAAACACACTTACAGGATATAACTATAAATGAACATATAGATAGAAACCTCAGGGATATATTTTTAAAATTTTGATTGTGAGGCAGTGCATTGACATCCTCACCCTCACGGTAATCATCAACATGATCATCAGGAGAATGCCCAACCATCTGAAAGTTAACATTCACATTGTAAAGTTCACATTGTAAAGTTCGCATTGTAAAGTTCACATTCACAATGTAAAGTTCACATTCACATTGTAAAGTTCACATTCATAAAAATAAAACATATAAAAAAATATAAACATGCATGCCTCTAATATTGTGATCTTTTATCAATTAACAATCTTTCATTGTGATCTTCGCGCACATACAAGTCATCATTAGCTTCAATATTTGGTGGTGTTAGAAACTCAACTGAGAATGGACTGGAGTCATCATACTTATCATAGTATTGTTCTTCATCTATAGGATCTTCAATGAACTGTCTTTTACTATAAAGAACAACTTACCATTTATCATTTGCAGGATCATCGATATAAAATACTTGTTTCTCTTGTGATGCCAATATGAATGGTTCACCCTTCTCGCCAATCTTTTCAAAGTTCACTAATGTGAAACCCAATTCATCCACTATAAATCCTTTGGTGTTATCAACCCAATTACATTTAAAGAGCGAAATTCTAAAATCTACGTAGTCAAACTCCCATATGTCTTCAATGACACTGTAATATGATATTTTAGCTTCACGTGGACTCTTATCCTTTGCACTTGCAAAAAATAATGAAGATGCTTGAAGGGTGACCCCACTGTTATGGACAATAGTCTTATCATCTTGATGCTTTGTGTAATATGAGAATCCATTTATGTCAAACCCTTCATAAGACATAACATTCAATTTCAGTTTAAAGGCGAGGTATTTTTTAGTTTCAGTAAGATTATCTAGTGTTTGAGATAGTTGATGTAAGACTTTATCTTCAAACCACTTAATAAATGTCTTATTATGCTCTCTAGCAAGCCACATTGAATTGGTTCGAGGATATTGTCTCTTGATGGAATTGGTATGTTCCTCGATATAAACACTCACTTCATCGATGTTGTGTAAAATATACAAGTGACCTTGTTCCAACTACTCACGACTAATTATTTTCATCCGTGATCCCAAAATTCCTTTTCCAAAATGCTCCTCAATATTCTTTTCATTAATAGGAGCGTCATTACCACTCAGAAACTCATTGCAAAAATCCATAACTTCTCTCGCCACATAACCCTCAATAATACATCCTTCAGACTGATAACAGTTTTGAACATCACCTTTAAAAATGCTCATGTATAGTTCAAAGGGATACATCCAATGCAAGAAAATTGGTCCCAACATTTTCACTTCCCTAGTCAAGTGGACAACAAGATGTACCATGATATCAAAGAACGAAGGAGGAAAATACATCTCAAGATGACATAGGGTAACAACCACTTCTCTTTGCAATTTATTGAGAGTATCAGGGTCAATAACTTTGATGCACATACTGTTGAAAAGGAAACAAAGTCTGGTGATTGCAAACCTTACATGCTTCGGCAATATAGATCAAATTACCATGGGAGTTTGTTGCATTAGAGTGTGACAATCATGAGATTTAAGACCTATCAACTTCATATCTTTCATTTATACCAATGTACAGATGTTGGATGAGTAACCATGTGGCACCTTAACATTTACCAAGCATTCACAAAAAACTTTCTTCTCCTTTCTCGACAATGTGTAATAAACGGGAGGTAAGTATGTTCTCTGGTCACTACTAACTACTTCTTTTAATTATGTCCTTATTCCCATTTCGCATAGGTCCATTCTAGATTTTATCGCATCTTTAGTCTTACCTGGTATATTCAACAGAGTACTGATGACGCTATCACATACATTTTTCTCAACTTGCTTGACATCGATACAATGCCTGACTGCCAAAGAACTCCAATAAGGAAGATCCCAAAATATTGACTTCTTCTTGAATAAAGATTTGTCACACCATGTGGACATCATACATTGTGATCTCTTACCAAATTCATTGGCAAACTCTTTTACTCTTTCATAAACATCCTCCCCTGGTATAGGTTTAGGTGCACTCCATTCCTCATTCCGTCCATTGAATGCTTTGCGCAACCTACGTTACAGATGGGATTTTGGAAGAAACTTTTGATGAACAAGATATACAATCTTGCCGCCATGTTTTAGTCATATTGAATCAGTGTTCTCTTCACATATAGGACACACTTTAGATCCTTTGACACTATATCCAGACAAATTCCCATATGTTGGAAAGTCATTCACAGTGCAAAACAACATAGCGTGCAAACGAAATATCTCTCTTCGTGAAGCACCATAGGTCAACACACCTTCACCTCAGAGTTTCTTCAAGTCATCAATCAGAGGTTCAAGATAAATGTCGATATCATTTCCATGTTGTTTAGGGCCCGATATCAACAACGACAGCATAACGTACTATTTTTTTCATACACACCCAGGGAGGAAGATTGTATATAACAAGCATAAATGGCCAAGTGCTATCTTGGATGCTCAATGTCCTGTATGGATTCATCCCATCTGTACAAAGCCCAAGTCTTAGATTCCTAACTTCTTCAGCGAATTTAGGGTACAATAAATCAATCTTCTTCCACTGCGGGGAATCAGACGCATGTTGTAGGATCCCATCACTATTTTTCTTAACATTTGCATGCCACCTCAAATTCTTTGCATCTATCAAATTGGCAAAGAAGCGTTGAAACTGTGGTATTATAGGTAGATACCACATCACCTTGGCAGGAGAACCAGTTTTGGACTCCCCCAAAGTCATCAATTTATACCTTGACGCAGTATATTTGGGACAATATTTCAAATCCACATAGTCCTTTTGAAATAATACACAATCATTTGGGCATGCGTGTATCTTCTTGGCCTCCATTCCCATTGGGAACAACAATTTCTTTAATTGATATGTTGAGATTGGCATCTCATATCCTTTAGGAAGAATTTCTTTCAACAAAGATAACAACGACGTGAAGCTTTTATCGCTCCATATATTGTTAGCTTCCAGCTTATACAATCTCAACACAATGCTAAGCTTCATAAACTTACAACCTGTGTATAATGGTATCTCAACATCATGCATAATGTTTCTAAATATGGGAGGTGGATCGGTGTGCTCTACCCCACAACTATACAGCATTGCATCAACGATGTCTATTGGAACTGGTTCATTCACATCTACATCATTGGAGGCAATTTCTTCTTCCACACAAGCACTGTATCGACATCCACTGATTTCAGGTTTGAAATCTCTCCATGCCAGTTCCATTCTGTATAGCCTTGTACAATCCCGTTGCACAAGATAAGACTTTTCTTTTCGTCACTAGTGCTGACTTTCAAGTTGTTACCGCAATGCCTACATGGACAATAGAACCTATCTCTAGGTTGTTTCCTATATTCCTCAGCAAATCTAATAAATTCATCAAGACCAAAAATAAACTCTGGGGTGCAGTGATTTGGAATGGACATCCATGATCTATCCATTCTATGATCAAAGAGAAAACAAGTATATATTAGAACAAAATTAGGGTCTAGGGTTAAAAGATTAGGGTTTATGGTTAAAACTTTAGGGTATAAGGTCTTATATATAACAAATGTGTACCACCTATCCCATTCTTGAACACCTAATCTCACTAGTAAGTGTATGTGTATTTAGTTTTCAAGAAAATTTCGGTACTATTTCCCCCTGTTCTCCAAGTACATATGTACTAGAGAACAAATGGGGAAATGCTACCGAAATTTTATTGAAAACCAAATACACATTATACACTTACATCCTAAGTGAGATTAGGTGTTCAAGAATAGCCTCAAACTGGGGACTATCCTAGATTTACTCCTAACGAGTAAATCTTGGATGGGTTTCTAGGCCAACAAATACATGTATGTTGTCATTCTTGAACCTACAATCCTAGTTTCATCATTCATATCCTAGTTCTTTAAGTTAGGGTGATTATCGATGTCTTTAGAAGCATGATTGGCAATCTAGGGCAAAGTTCATCATTTACATTCCAAGCATGTCATGTGAGTGCATTGGAGTTCATCATTAAGCAAGATGGGTGATTAGGATTCTCAATATACTCAACAAGGAAATAAGTTACCAATTTCATAGTTAGGACGGTAGAGATACCCTAAGATCTAGATCTAATGGTTTATAATGAGCATGTGATAAAGTTACATCACTAGATGATTATATAATTTCAAAAGAAGTATACAAATAAATTCAAATGAGTAGATAACTAAATAAAAAATAGTAGACAAAAAAATACAAATAAGTAGATGAATAAATACAAATTGTTGATAAACTAATATAAATCAATAGATGATCAATTAATTCCTGAATCGGTACATAAATAGATACAAATAATAGATGAATAAATACAGATCAATTGATAAATAAAGCTAAATCAGTTGATAAATAAAGTTAAATAAGTAGATGATTAAATAATAACAAAATTAGTACATAAATAAACAAATATCAGTAAATAACTAAATTAAAAATAAAATAAAAATGTCAAGCAGTAACTTAGGCATGCCTTGGCATCGTCCAAGCATCCGCCCATTCCACCCAGGCCGCCCAGAGGCCTAACTAGGCTGGGCGCTTGGGTTTGGGACCCTAGGTGAATGCATGTCCCGCCTAGGCACGTTTGGGACCCTAGGTGAACGCCTGGTCCGCCTAGGAACTGCCTGGGCGAGGGTGAGCACCCGTACCACTCAGGTCGGTAGAGGAGGAGGGGTATACAAGAAGATAAGGAGGGGTTAAGCTTAGAAAAGGAGGGGTAAAGCTTACTTGCTTAGGTCGGTTGTGGAGGAGGAAAGGATAGAAGCGGCAGGCGACAGTAGGCGAGCAACGACGGGAGGTAGTAGGGGAGCGGCAGAGCAGTGGAGCAGAGGCGGCAGAGAAGCGGCGGCTGGAATCGCCAGAGGATGGGGAATAGTTGAAATCGGGAATGAAACAGAGAAAGGGGAAGAGTCTGGCTCGCTGATTCAGGCCTATTTTAGGGCTTAATCTTGTGTGTTTTTGCTCTTCAATCACATATATACTTGTTAGATTGCATGTCATTCCACCTAATATGCTTATTTGTATAAAATGCACTTATGGACATTATTTGCATGTTTTTCAGGCATTTGGACCATACTGGATGGAAGAGAGAGAGAATGGGAGATCCTAGGGTTCCTCTGCACTTGGAGAGGCCCAAAGTGAAGTCCTATGCTCCCTCGACCTACCCCTAGTGGCCAAAGATCAATTGAAGCAAAGAAGTCAAAGAAAAGCCAAAGATCCAAGTTAAAGTGCTGATCTAGGACCCAGCACGGCTGTGGTACCACAGAACGGCCATGATAGGTTACGTAGAAATCAACAGGTTCAACATCCAAGTGAAGCAGAGAGCACCACGACTGTGCAGAGCAGCACGTCCGTGCAATGGGTAGACACCACGGCCGTGCTCTGCAAAACAGTCATGGCACAGTAGAGCAAAATGGTCGTGCAACAGCACCACAACCACCTCCACCAAGCCCACCACGGCTGTGCCAGACACCATGACCGTGGCACACCACCTCCACCACGGTCGGGGTGACACACCATGGTCGTGGCCATTCAGACCAAAATCATGTAACTTTGCCATTTTAATTCCCACGACCGTGCCCATAAAACACTATCGTGGCCTACCCTACCCACCACGACCGTGGTACCCCACCATGGTCGTGCTACTCACAGAATCCACCCAGTTTTCCACTATTTTCCCCATTTTACCCCTAACTTAACCCTAGACCACCTAGATCCCTATATAAGCCCTAGTGGCGGCTGGGGGTCGGGGGGTTGGCTGCTTAGAGTCCCATTTTCACCCCCTTGTCACCTCCACTCCATTCCACTTCACCTCCACCTCAAATCCACTCCATTTCACCATTTCCACCACATAACCCCCCATATCTAAGCCTTCCATCCACTTCCCACAACAATTCTACAACTTTCCATCCAAGAAGAAGGAGGAGGATGACCCTACAACTGCTGGAGAGAAGGATTTCAGCCAGTACTCCGAGCTCCATGGCTTCTTCTACCTCTTTCTTCTCTCTTTTTGTATTTTTCTTTGTTATGAGTAGCTAGGCCCCTTGGGTGGGCTGTTTGGGGGAAAATATGTTACTTTGATACCATGTTGGGGGAAAATGACATGTAAACATTGTAATTCCATTTGTTAATGATTATATTCTATTTGCATCTCATTCTCCATGAATTGCTTTTTGGTTTGTGTGTGAAATCACCTAGGAATTTAGGTGAATTGCTTGTATGTGTGAATTTTGGGATTTGCCCCTAGGTCCAATTATCAGATCCCTAGGTTGCCTCCCATCTTCCTACATCCTAATCAATCTCCCTAAACCTAAGTGAGAGATCTAAGTAGCTAGATTAGATAATTCTAGTACAATTAGCATGGAGCCTTCTCAAGGCTAGAATGTGGGGGAATTGGGGTCCAAAGCCCTAATTTCACCTCCCCATTACTACCCTCGGCCCCTAATTGCCCTAGGAATGCCTAATTTAGAAACCTATACTTGATTAGACTCTAATTGAATTGAACCTAATCCCTAACCCAATTGAGCCTCGTAAGGGTAGTAGGGGGTGTTAGGGACTAGTTCCCCTATACACAAACTAGCATATCCATGGCCAGTTAGTAGCTTAGGTTAATCCATTAGACTCTAACTTGATGTTTGGTTTGGATAATCTGAATGGATTCATAATGTTCATATGTCACCCCCAAACTTAAGTGATAAGTTCATACCCCTAAACAGCCCACACATCTCTTTACTGCTTAAAACCCTAGTTCTGTGCTTGCTTAGCTTAGTTAGTTCTTTTCTTGCTTAGTTAGCTTCTTTCCTGGCTCTTTCCTTGTTTATGCTAGTTTAGTTCTTTAATTGCTCTTTTTCTTTTCTCTTGCTTGCCTTAGCATAATTTGTCTTTTTCATACCTAGCTTAGTCCTTTCTTTCCTGCTTAGTCTTAATCTAGTCTAGGGTTAACATAGATTTCATTCCTGCCTTTAACTTCTTTCTAGTTCATCCTTAGTTAACAATCAAATCAACCTTTAAACCCCTAACCCTAGTCTCTGCAGTAGGAACCTAGCCAAACTAACGTAGCTCTAGTGCCCCCTCTTTTCCCTGTGGATCGACCCTATACTTGCCACCTTCCTATACTACGACACAACCCCGTGCGTTTGCGGGTATAGTGCTTTAGTAGACGTAGGTAGCTAGTTTAGGTTTATAAATTTCAAAAGAAAATTCCCATCACGTGTGTTCCGACCTCGTGGGGCGCATCTAGTCGGGTCAAATCGGCTAGTGTGTTGCACCTCTAACGGAATTGCACCACTCGCGCAGGTGCTATTAAGTTAACAATAGATGTCAGTTGTTCAAAACAACTGACACTTAAAACTTTAGGTGTCAGTTATCACATAAGAACTGACACCTATATATGTTAAATGATAGTCGTCAGTTCCAACTAGAAAAACAGACGTCTATCTATATATGCCGACAAAAAAATATTCTTGAATTATGACCATAGTCATCGGTTACCGTAGAAAAACCGACGCCAAAGGAGGGTGAAAATTTTCACGGGGATAGCATGTGAAAACACATCGACGTCAGTTATTGCAAGATAACCGACGATAAAAGTGGGCCAAATTTCTATCTCGCGAAAAACCTTTAATCGTTGGTTGATTTGTTAACAACCGACGTCGTATGTTAAATTTTGGATGTAATTTTTTTTCACTAGAAAATTCGGATTTGGCGGTCGATTTTAGATGTTGGTTGCTTATTGAGGAACCGACATTAAATAAAAAGTGATACCCATGTCTGGCCGCTCTTCACAGATAGATGTCAGTTTGTGTATTTAACCGACGTTGTACGGTTTAGGCGTGAGTTTCTTGGATACAACCGATGCCTGTAAATGGGATCTTATAAGCCATTTCTGTACTAGTGGCAATATGGAGAAGCTGCTTTGTAGTGTATGAAACCACCCTCCGATCGACTGATGTAGTCTCCAACCACCTTCACTAATAGTGCACATTTCAATGTCAAGCTATTGATGTTTATTTCCATCACTCCCCGGTGATGACCAGTGTCTGGGACAAAGTCTAGATAGAATAGGGTCCTTTCTACATATGTTCATATGATGTTATAACAGTATGCAATAGAGTTTCAACTCAATCTAACTTAGTCAATGATCACATATTTTTTTTATGCTCATCTAGTCAATTTGATCAAGGAGTATACGGTGAGCTATCTATCTCAAAAAAATATTTGCAACATAAATAAAATGACATCTACATTTGAATTGCTCAATTATGAATTATGATGTGATATTTTATAGTATTTTGTTAACATTCTATCATCTGGTGATCAACAATTCAATTGTTTGGTTTACTAAGTTATAATTTAAAATTATATATTAGAGTGTAGACTTTTCCTCTTTTGCTGAAATTAACAAACAAGTAAAACATAAAACTAATTAAGAATAAAAAACAACTAAAACCTATAGACTAGTAAAAACACATGAAAAATGCATCAAAAAATGTTAAATTTCTCATAATATTCAACAAAAAATTAAGAATAGACATTCAACAATCATAAAACCAACCCTCACATTGCTTTGTCAAACTTATATATATTTTCTTCATGTGTACTGCAGAGTTGGTGGTTGCTACTACTGAGGTTGAGGTTGTCGTGGACACCGGTGTGACGACTGATGCTAATGTCGTCTCTGCTGGTGTTGCCGACAAAGCTACTGACTTGGTGGTTGCTACTGCTGCAAATGCTGTCTCTGTTGGTGTTGCCGACAAAGCCACTGACTTGGTGGTTGCTATCTCACAGCAGGCTGTTGTGGTGGTCGAGGAAGGCGAGATACAGGGGGCGGAGACCCCGAATGATGGCTCGACTATGCTTGCTGAGACAGTCATTGAAGGAAACCCCTTCTCTGTTTTGGACGAAATGGGGGAGGAGGACACTGGTAGAGTTGAACCAGGAAGAAGCAGAAGCCCGAGGCAGACTCGAAGTGCTGCTAAGATAGGAAAGAAAGGTACTCCTCCCGGATCTGGGGGTGGTACTAACAAAACCAATTAGATGTCTATTCTCGCATGGAACGTGCGAGGAGTTTCTTTGGCGGGGAGCCAAAGGGAGTTGAGGAAGGCCATTACTAAGATTGGTGCATCCCTTGTGGTGTGCTTAGAAACAAGAATTAGAAGAGTTGTTAGCGACAGAGTTGATACTCTGTTCCCTGACAACTGGAATGCTATGTCGAATATGTCCATTAGAGATGGTGGTCGTATTGTCATTGGTTGGAAATCTGCATTTTGGGATGTTTATGCTATTAACATTTCAGACCAGGTTATGACGGTGTCCTGCTGCAATCACGGTGGTGCCAATTTCATTCTGTCTGGGGTGTATGGTGAAAGATTGGAGAATGATAGAATGAGAATGTGGAAAGTTTTAACTGTTACAACTCAACATGAAGTTCCTTGGCTTACCATAGGGGATTTTAACAATGTCAGAAGATCGGATGAAAAATTCGGGGGCAGAGTTGTCCCTGAAAGAGTGATGGCTGCTTTCAACAGTATGGTTGAGGAAACATGTCTGATCGAGCTAAATAAAGTGGGAGGTAGGACCACCTGGTCGAACAAACAAGTCAAGCACAGGAGGATTGCAAGTTCTATAGACAAAGGTCTGGTGAATGAGCAATGGCTTAACCTATGGCCCAACTCTTATATAAAAATTGGTTCCAATCCCCTGAGCGATCATTCATGGATGAACATCGATCTTGTTGATAAGCCTCATATCAGGCAACCTTTCCGGTTCCTTAATTGGTGGTGTGACTGGCCTGGATTCAAGGAGGTAGTACAGAATAGTTGGAGCACAAATGTGGAAGGTAATGACTTGTACATTGCTTTGAAGAAGATACAGAACATGAAGAACGCCCTTAAAAAGTGGAACAAAGAGAAGATCAACCTTAGGAACTTAATTGCTGAAGCTGATCTGAAATATAATCGTGTTATGGAGGCTATTAGGTATGATCCTCTTAATGAGCTTCTCATAAAAGAAGAAGAAGTTGCCGAAGATAGGCTTTGCAAGCTGAAGAAAGCTGAAGAAGTGTATTACTGGAAAAGAAGCAGAATGGAATGGGTGAGAGATGGGGATCGCAACACTAAAATCTACCATAGGGCTGTAAAGAAGAAAGAACTTAAGGAATCAATTCATGAATTGATGGACGAGAATGGCTAGGTGATTGACAGTAGAGAGGGGGTGGCTTTAAATGCTATCAACTACTTTACAAGGTTGTATAACCAAGAAGAGAGAAGCCGGACCAACTACTCCGATCTTCTTCCTGGCAGAAGAGTTAATGAGAATGACAACGCCATGCTGTGTTCCCAAGCCGACGAGGAAGAAGTCAAGAGGGCAGTCTTTTCCATCAATGCTAGGAAGGCCCCGAGGCCTGATGGCATGAATGCAAAGTTCTTCCAAAGCATGTGGAGCCTTATAAAGTTCGACATAACAAAAGTTGTTAGATGGATTATCAATGGCCACAATATGGTGCTGGCTGTCAATCATAGTTTTATCAAGCTTATCCCAAAGAAAAATAATATTGTAAGCATCTCCGACTATAGGCCGATTGCTTGTTGTAATGTTTAATATAAAATTGTATCCAAAGTGCTTGCAGGCCGTTTGAAGAAAGTGCTGCCTCATATAATCTCCAAGGAGCAAAGCGCCTTCATCAGTGGGAGGAGAATCACTGACAGCACCCTACTGGCGGCTGAGTTTCTTACTGGCTTCAAGACAAAGAAAAGTAGCGCTAAAGCCTGCGTGAAAGTGGACCTCACAAAGGCTTTTGATCATGTCAGATGGGAGGCGATGTGGACCATTATGGAGTCCCTGGGTTTCAACGTTAGGTGGATAAATATTATGAAGCAATGTGTTTCTACTACCTCCTTCTCCATCCTGTTAAATGGAGGACATGTTGGGCTCTTTAAAGCTTCAAATGGGTTGAGACAGGGGGATCCTCTTTCCCCCCTGTTGTTCACCATCGTTATGGAAGGGCTCACCACCATGATGCATGAAGCTGAAAGAAAAGGTTAGATCAATCCGTTTAAAGTCAAGAACACAAAAGTCATATCCCACCTGATATTCGCAGATGACATCATGATGTTCACAACCGGGCACGCCAACAGAGTGAAAGAAATGAAGAAGGTTCTGATGAAATTTGGATATCTCTCTGGGCTCTATATGAACACCATCAAATCCAATATCTACCTCTCTAAATCATGTGATGCTAGAAGAGGAAGAATCATAAGAGCTACTGGGATAAAAGTGGGTCGCTTACCTACTAGGTATCTTGGTGCCCCCATTGCAGGTGGGAAAGGGTCATCCAGGGATTTTTCTCAATGCTTGGACTGCCTCAGATCCAAGATACATGGATGGTCTGCTTTGTGGCTATCTATGGTCGGTAGGTTGATGCTTACCAGATCGGTCCTACAGGCTATGGTCAGATTTTGGTGTGAAGTTTGTGATATCCCTCATCCTACTGCCGACAACATGAGAAAGCTTGTAGCCAATTTTGTTTGGTGCAACAAAGGACTTGCCTTGTCTTGGGACAACATTACGAAGCCTTTCTGCAAAAGAGGCCTCAACATTACAGCGCCTGATGATATGGTGAGGCAAAGCCATGGAAGAAGGGTGGATAGATTCCTTAGAAATAAGGAGAACATTTGGTCTTCATGGTTGTGCAGCAGATACGGTGGCTTTCACAGAGGCTATGATGGCTCATCTTCAAGGGTGTGGAGGAATATGTGCAGAAAATGGGAGGTCATGCGCAGCTCCTACAGTGTGGATGTGGATGGGTTTGCTGTTCTGGTCAGTGTGAGAGCGACTCCATGGATCAACACTTTTTTTGGGAGTGATGTCGTATGGTTCAAGCTGTTGTGGAATCCCTGCCACATTCCGAAATGGAGTACTAACATGTATAGAGAAATTCTTGGTAGGCTGCCTACTAAGGACAGAATGACCAGGTGGGGTCTGTAGGTGCATACGACCTGTGTACTCTGCAGTACACATGAAGAAAATCATGACCATCTTTTTGGCAGCTATAATTTCTTCAGACGTGTTTGGGCCATTGTGTGCCTCAAGAGTGAATGGGGCCAAATTTTTTATGACAACATTGAGGGACTGATGAACAAGCTACTTAGTAAGTTGAGCAGTAAATACTGTACTGCTATTGGCGGCCTTTGCTTATCGGGTGTCTGTTACCACATTTGGGAGGAAAGAAACAATAGAATACATGGTGGTAAAAAATGTAATGAGGAAGGGATTGTGGGCAAGATAACCATATCCCTCGCGCAGACTCTCAAAGTTAGAAAAGGACTTGCTTCAGTTCTGTCTAAGCAAGCTAAAAGATACTGGGGTTTTTGTAGATAACATCCCCATGTATACGTTTTTGTAGGTTCTGTAGGTCTTGGCTTTGTACATGTACCTTTGGCAATATATTTACCTATTTCCAAAAAAAAACTTATATATATTTATAAAATCATATAGTTCCCATAAATACCAAACAACTGCAATAATGAACAAACTCATCCATCAATATGGCATGCTTAACAAATAAAATTATGTCATGTAAAACCTTTGCTTTTATTGTTTCTTAGATTAATCTAATTATCTAAAAAAGCTGCAATTTTTTATCAATTTTATAAATTATAGAGGCAAGCAATAGAGAGGTTGAAAAATTATGTTCGTACTCAATGAAGGAACCCAATTTCAAACCACACATACAAGTGTTTCTTGGTGTAACACCCTCCTGGGCATCTAGCCTCCAAGACAGGTTGTGGGAGACTAATGAGAAATATTTTTCCCTTAATACCAATTATATAATATTAAACATTTCATAAGATAAATTTATTTATGCTTATGAAGAGTTGAAAGACATGACAGGTGTTGAAAAGTGCCTACATAAATGCTTAAGGTCATAATATCTCAAACTTACTTGGGCTTCCTCACCATGTGTGCATTAAATATGTTTTGTCTTACTCATCAATAAAAATAAGATATAATATCCATAGAAAAGGAGTTAGGAAGTTATATAAATCATCCTTATGAAATTTATATTCCTCTTGAACTTTGAAATAAAAATGATATGTGGAACTGATTCAAAATAATGTTTAGATGTCTAGATTTACCCATTTTATTCTAGTTTACTTAAATGATACGTTCTAAGTTAGTTTTAGTGACATTTGAAGGAATTGGATGCAAATGAAGTGAAATCGATGAAGTCTGATTAATTGATCAAAAGACCTCTCTTTAGTTTGTCCATCAATCGGTCGATAGGAAGGTCTGACCAATAGGATCAAGAAAAGACTATTAATCCAAGCCCAACAGACTTATCTAGTGTCATCTAGACGAATTGAAGTACCTCGATAGCCGTCTATTGAGGGAAGGAGTGTAGAGCAAAAATTGGCAAAACTCACCTCTGTCGATGCAACATCGACAACCCGATCCATTGACACTGACAGACTTGTCAGTATGAAGCTATCGATCCAACACTCGACAAACATGTTGAGTAGAGGATCCTCGATAGTCCCATTGAATCATTCCACCAATAAACTATGTCGACGACATCATCGACTCCCAGAGTCAACTATCGGGGAGTCACCTTGACATACCTATTGATAGTAAGATCAACAGATCATTTGCAAGAAAGAACTCTATCGACAACAAGAAGATATCGACTTGTCTGTCAGTTGACAAAGATTGTAAAAATATACATTGTCAACCTAGTCGTCGATAGACCCAATGAGAGGAAACCATCAACATAGATAGAAAGGGGTCAACAACCTTAACCCTATAAATATGCCCCAACACATCTGTCTCAGGTTTCTTGAATTTTTGGAGTCAAAGTGTCAATAGGCTGCCGCCAAACTTCCTCAAGTTCCAGAGCTGAAGGATGAGTCATGTCAACCTGCTTGGATCCCTTGTTCTCATCCTATTGACCTATTCCTATTTGGTTCCTTCGTCACCATCAAGCAACTAAAGGACCTTCTTGACTCAAGTCAAGATCAGAAACAAGGAGAAAAATTGTCGACACTGTTGTCGACCACCAAGATATCAACTGAGAGGTTGGTAGATCGACCATTCAATCTACCCTTGTAGTGATCTTCTCTTTCTCTTTTATGCATCATGACTTACTTTAGTTGTATTCTTTTTGTTGCTTCATCTATGTGTGTCTAAAACCCTAACTTTGGTTGGGAGTAGCCGCCAGGCCTTTCCAACCATGTAATTATTCGTCTTTCTATTTTATGGCATATATTCTTTAAAGTTTGTTCTTCTACTCTTGTTTAATTGGGTCGATTGATGATTAGATACCTTCCTTCAACATTTGATATGGATCTTGTTCGAGAGAATGAGTTCAATGAGATCAAGAGTATATGATAGTAATGATTCATGAGGGTGAGGAGTTGCAATAATAAAAGTCATATTATCTTCCAATGATCTTTCAGTTATTAAGTCGAGAGAGGGAACCCCGTTAGATAGACATCTACCCGAATCTCGAGAGAAGGAAGGGAAAAATATTTTCTTATAATTATTTGCAAAACAAGTAGAGAATGTATATAAAATAGGAGTCAAGGTTTGACGTGGTTGAGGTTGGCCTTATTGGTGAAACCCAATCCAAGTCCTTTTTATGTTGATTTCTCGATTAGTCTATTTTTCTTCTTTGATTTTCCATAATTTAGGTTCACTTTTTAATTAGGTTTAATTTATTCCTTAATCAGAACACCACAAGATTGCATTTGGTTAAGCTAGACTGAGAAAAGATTTTGCATTTTTATTCTGTCATTCTCCTTGTCCCTGCGTTTGACCCCACACTACTATAATGACTCAGTATATAGTTGTGGACATCTCTTCAAGTCAGGTATAAATATAAAGTATGATTTCTTTGACTGGACAATCATGTTTATACTTTTCACCCAAGTAAAAGAGTGATCAGGAACACAATCTAGTGTAGTGTATTCATAAATATCTACTTCTCTCCTAATTGGTGGTTGCCTTATATTCACATGTACAAGGGATACTGGTGTTAGTTAGTATCTAATGTTGCAATATTTTTAATAGGTATGCCTTTTTTTTATATATAAGTTAGCATATTCTGTATCCAACATATAGCTCATGATTTCTTGAAACCTTTTTATGATACATCATTGATAACTTCATTCATTGCAAATGACATATATGATGTTTAACAATGAACCTACATATGTTTTGGGATACCTTTAAGCATAGAGATGTTGGATACAATGGTTTTATTGGGATATTAGTATTTATAGGATACTCAAAGATGATATAATTTTCTAACATACATGTATTTTGGGTATATATGGAGTGGTAGATTAGAGTGTTTTTGTGGGTATTATGAAGGGTAAAATTGTGGGCATGCTCACACCCTTTTGTATGTATCTATTATATGTGGATTACGTCACTCGCTTTGTGTAAGTGCAAGAATGATTTTTTTAGAAGGCAACTTGAGAAGTTATATGGGTGGACCAAGGTGGTTTTCATGTGATCTAGTTTTGTTGATTTCACCATAATTGATATAGCACAATTGAGAGAGAAAGAGTGGGAAGAGAGATAAGAAAAGGAAGAGAAAATGAATAGGAGAGAGAGAAATAAATGTGAAGAGACTGAGTGCCACTCTTTTTATGGGTGAGAGAAAATATAATGCATTTTCCCATGTGGGATTTTTGGTTCCATCTTTAATTAGTCTTGTAGATATAGACCCTTCTTCAGTTACTTCATACTGTTGTGCTGCTTTTGAATATTTTGGTAAAAATAAGAAGGCGGTGATAATAGCTCCATTTAATGTCGAGTAAGTTTACTTTGCTTATAATTTGAACTTAAGAAAATTACATTTTTATTGTGGACTTTGAGTTATTAATTTTTAACTTTCTTACCTATTGGGAGTTACTAGTTAAAAATTAATTATTGTCCATTGGGAGTTACTAGTTATTGTCCCCAAATTAATACTATGGACCTAATCATCAAGCATGCCGCAATGGAAATCGATACTAACATAAGGTATTATATATAGTCTCATTAGATAATATCAAATATATCAATCTTATTATATATTATTAATTATATGTATACGCCGTTCTCTTTACAGGTGTTTCGAAATGACTTCAGTATAGGTGGAAAGTTATTAGATGTACATACTTGCTATTCAAGGGAGGAATAAGATGGTGTAAGAGAAAATGGGCAAAAGCCCTACAAGTAGTGGGAATTTTTAAATATAATTGGGATTCTGAAGACAATGATGACGATGATGAATAAAGAATGATATTTCTAAACTTTTTTTGCATAATTATTTTTGTGTGAATGTGAATGACATTTTCTGATCAATACATGAATGTTTCTACATGTGTCTGAATGTGAAAAGAGATGAAATGAGTGGAACTGAATGTGAATGTAAATGACTTTGTAGGTTTCTACATGTAATTGATCAATACATGTGTCTGAATGTGAATGACTTTGCAGGTTTTGAATTGTAGGTACTGCATCATGCTGACCAGCCATACAGCAGGCCTACAAACTAATAAGAAAAAAAATTAGAACATAAGCATCAGTTATTTGTATAAAACTGACACCAAAGACATACGACGTCAGTTATTAGCAAAAAATCGGCGTCTTTGTGCCCTCGCTGGCTTGGTGGCAGGAACGATAATGGTGTTGGTTTTTGTTTGATTACCGACGTCTTTAACCATGATATAGTGTTGATTTTCTTTGATAACTGACACCTATAGTTCCCTTGCTATCGCATTTTCATTGGCAGGAAGGGTTATGACGTCGGTTTTTGTTTAATAACCGATGCCTTTAACCATGATATAGTGTTAGTTTTCTTTAATAACCGACGCCTATAGTTCCCTTACTGGCGCATTTTTGGTGGCGGGAAGGGTTATGGCATCGGTTAGAAACCGACGCTGAAAGTGTCAACTTTTAGCAGCGCTCACTTGGGAGTTGTTTGGAAATCGATGCTAAAGGCTCTAAATAACCAACGCCTAAGGCCTTTTCTGTAGTAGTGTGCTACACCATCCATGAGATTTCCTTCTCTATTTTCCCATTTATAATACAAATAAGTAGAGAGTAGTCCATATGCTAGGAAATGGAGTAGATTTTCTATCTAATTTTGTTGTTTTTTTGTATCTCCATATGTATGAACTATCTACAATACGAATAAATTATTTTTGTATTTCAACACCTTTTGGCCAACATACATATTGTACTTCAAATCCTAGATGTAGAGACCTTCAAACCAAGAATCTAGGATATCCTTTGTTTCTATGAAACCATCCGATGAGAACTTCAAACATGTGGTTTAAGAGATGATTGGTAAGTAAATGATATCTGAGTAACACAATAAAGAGCCTAGAGGGATATATGTCTGTATGTAATTCTTATTTTGAAAGAACTAGATTATGCATTACCTCAATGGTTGTTAGTTCAACCTTGTGAAGTCACACTAAGAGAGAGAGAATGTGATAAGTGATGGTAAAACCCCTTGTCATGGTTCATTTATTATATAGTTGTAGATCATTTCATTAGTTAATTTCCTATTGTTCCTCAATTTATAACCATCAAACAATATATCCTAGTTAATTATCCTTTTATCAATAAGGCAAAAATCTATACCATTCTTCAAAAAAAGTTTGAATTTTAGCCTCAACTATATTGCAATAATACCGATCCTCTTGTGAATGAGTTTGTTGTAATATAATGTTATGTAAAAATTGGAATTTCTCTATATTAATAAACTTGACGTACTATAAAACTTAAATTGATTTTTGGTATTATATTTAAGTTTTTCATTTAAAGATTTTGTCTCAGTCATTCCTAGTTTTATTTTATTATTTCTTAACTTTTTTTGTTTTTATTTTAGTTCCTTTTCTCTTTCAGATTTACATTTTTATTTTTTTTATAATATTCTTATACAAAAGTCATTTGCATATATGCATTTGTTGATGCTATTTTTTCCAAGGAACATGATGGATGATTTTCATATATGTTAGATATTTAGATTAATGGAGTGATAGGCATTGCAAAACATACAATATGACATATGTGGCACAAAAATCATGATGCATAAGCTGCCCCACCTTGTGTCCACACCTAAAAGTAGTATATATAGTCATGTCAATGAGAAGTATACCATGACTCATCATTGTATACATAGAAAAAGAAAACCTTTATTTGATATATCTCAAACAAGTACAACGCACTTTCTTTCCTAGGATAAGAGAGTAAGTGAGAAATGAAAATAGGCAATATGGGATAAAAGAAAAGCTAAAAATAAGACAAGTCTAAAGCACATAAAGAAACACTCAACACAACGTACCACATCACAAAACACACAACACAAATCTCCCCATCTCTCCGCTCTCTCACCCTAGCACCGCTAGGGTTCTTCCTCCATAGGCGGCTGGCTGGGGGGAGGGGGTTTGGCCACCGTAAAGCAGTGCCCCGCTCCCCCTCAGCCTCTTCTCGCCCGTCATCATCAGGGTCTCTTCTTCGGGAGGTGTGTGAGTGTTGTGTCTCTAGAGGCAACGATCTTCTTCCTCCCTGTCGTTGAGCCCGACTGCAACGAGTTTCCTATCCCCTTTCTATTTTACTAGTTTTCTATTTAGATTGTTCTCTTGTCTTGTCTATCTCGCTGTTAATCAGCATTGCTTTGTCTTCTCGTGGTAGATTTTTCTTTCTCAGTCAATTTTGTTGTGGAGTTTGTATGGCAGCAAGTGCGGGAAAAATATTCTTTTGCAACACCGATTTGGTGCGGGTACTCTACCACATATACATACTCAGGTTGAAGGTATTCCTCATAGAAAGCTGCCTTAGCCAGCGAAGGAGAAGAGGGATCTATACATCATTGTCCTTATCAGATTCCGATATGAGTTTTTGTGGTGCTTTGTATCTGTTCTTGATCTTTGTGTGGTCTTTTAGTTTGTTTTTCTCCTCATGTAGATGTCGTATGGCTACTCCATAATGAAATTTGTCTATTTAACTTCAAAAAAAAAACACAACACAACAGATAAAGCATATATACTAATACTCCCCCTCAAGCTAGATCATAGATGTCAAAATTCCCAGCTTGTCCACCATAGTAGAAAAGCAAGTCTTAGAAAGTATCTTGGTAAAGATGTTAGCAACGAGATCTTCTGTTTGGGGATAAGAAGTACAGATGTGACTAGAGAGAACAAATTCATGAACAAATGGCAATCTACCTCTATATGCTTGGAGCACTCATGATATGTTCGATTGCTAGAAATAAAAATGGAGGCTTTATTGTCACAATGCATGGGCATAGGATAAGAATCAAAAACATCAAATTCCTTGAGGAGTATCTTGACCCATATTAATTCCCAAGAACTATGAGACATAAATCTATATTCAACTTAAGCACTAGACTAAGCAACCATGGTATGCTTATTATTGAACCATGTAACTAGCTTTCCCCCCCAACAAAGGTATATTAGACAGAGGTAGAATTCGTATCACATTTACTACCATCATAATCAATATCAAAATATTTAGTGTGTTTAGAGTGCCCTTCTCTTTGATACAATATTCCTTTCCCTAGAAAATTTTCAAATATTTAAGGATATGGAAGACAACATCCCATTGACATTTTCAAAGTTTATCCAGATACCTAGTAACAAGTCCAATAAGAGCAATAATATCATCTCTAGTCAAAGTATGATAAATAATCTTACCAACCAATCTTATGTATCGGTGGTCATTAGGAGAAAGTGGTGAGGATTCATCATGTCAATTGGTATTCAGATCCATAGGAGTACTAACAGGTTTAGTACCAAGCATTCCCATTTCCTTGAGTAATTCTTGAATATATCTGCAATGTGAAAGACAAACACTAGAAGAAGATATGGAAACTGAAACTTCAATTTTCAAGAAGTATTAGAGTTTACCAAGATCTTTAGTTGTTTTAAATATATTTTGGTAGCATCTATACCTTCAGAATCACTAGTAGAAAAAATTATACCATCCACATAAACAATAAAAATAACAAGCCCAAAATTGATCTTTTTAATAAAAATAGAATGATCAAATGTGAGTGCTGAAATTGAAACTTGAAAACTATATGACTCAATTTATCAAACCATGCCCGTGGGCTTTGTTTTAGGCCATATATTGCCTTCTTGAGTCTTTAGACTTTTGAATACTCCACCTGATTAACAAAACTAGGAGGGTTCCACCGTGTAGAGTTCCTCATGTAAGTCATCATACAAGAAGGCATTTTCAACATCATGTTTAAAAAGGGGACAATCATTATTCATAGAATAGATATAAGCAATCTTATGGAATTGAGTTTGGCAATAAGAGAAAAAGTTTCAAAGTAGTCAACCCATAGGTCTGACTGTAAATTTTTTCTATTAGTCAGGCCTTTAGCCATTCAACCAAACCATCTAACTAATATTTGATAATAAAAATCCAACTAAAACCATTAGTTAGATAATTTTAGGATGATCAATAAGATCCTAGTTCTTCTCATCTCAAAGCACAGTCATTTCAGTTTCCATATCTTGATGCCAGGAAGGATGTTTAAGAGCTTGTGTAGCATACTTTAGTACATAAATAGCAAAAAGATCATCAATATAACAAGTAAACATAGCACTGAGATTAGTGGAAGAGTAGAAATTACTAATCAGATGTTGAGTGTAGGAACGAACACCTTTCCTTTGAATAATAGGAAGATGTAGATGTTGGATCAATGGGCTCTAGAAGGGGGGGGGTTGAATAGAGCTTCACAAACTTCACAAAAGTGATTAGACCACCAAATTATATTAAGTGCAGAACTTAAACCACAATAGCAATTTGATGTCCTAGACTAGCATACAAAGCAAGGATAAGAGACAAGGATTAGCATGCACTTGGACAGGTGGTTTAGAGTGGTTCCTTGTCCTAAACTTAGGAGCAAGTCAGTCCACTACCTAGAGTTAGTTAGGCTCTAGGATTTGTAACTTGATTCTCTTATATATATCACAAAATAAGATTACAAGCTACAACAACCAACCATCCAAGGACTTATATATCAAGCCAAGATCTTCTACCTCACCAAGGACTTACCCACCAAGCAAGTAGTCTTCCGCCTTCTTCAAAGGACTTACCCACTCTTGCTCTAGTCTTCGGCCTTGCAGGATTTACCTATCTTGCTTGAGCTTTGCCTTGCACCTCTCCTTCACTTGGAGAGCTTTAGCACCTTCCTCCTTCACTCGGAGGCCTGGAGCAGCTAGCCTTCTTCTCCTTCACTCGGGGAAGAACAACAACCTTCTTCTCTTTCACTCGGAGAAGAAACTTCAATCAATCTTCATAGAGAATGGAGATGGGAGAAGTGGAAAGGAGAGCTTTACAACATTACAAATGGTAGCTCTCATACATGGGATCCTTACTCACTCATACTCACGAATTTGCTTTGAAGGTAGAGAGAGAAAGGGGCTCAAAGGATTAGAAACCACTCAACTAAGGCTAGGACCAAGCATATGTGAATGAGCAACCTTGGAATGAAGTCCAAGAGGTCCTATTTATAGTTGAGGGTGTCCCTTTGAGGTTGGGAGAGTTAAGGGGCACAAACTAGCCGTTTTACAACTTGCAACGGATCTATTTTGAGTCCCACCTACTCCTCCAATGGTTGGAATTGCTTTTTCTGCATTCCAGTACAGTCTGATCGGCCGAGTTTCAATAAAGGCAACTCGGCCGAACCACTAAGCGACAAGTCTGAAAGATAGACTGTCGGCCGAGTTCCCTTGGAGAAACTCGGCCGATCGGTCGACTTTCAACTTGGACCGATCAGTGGATCGGCCGAGTTTCCCACCATAGAAACTCGACCGAACAGGGATCGGCTGAGTTGGTAACTCGGCCGATTGCCCAAAAAATTCCAGAATATATGGATCGGCCGAGTTTGGAATTCGGCCGACAAAATCCCTGTTATGGGTATTTTGGAATTTTCATAAAACTGTACAAACGATGGATTTTTGAGTCCCAATCAATTTATCCATCTTAGTTACAATACAAAACATGAGTATAAGTGATTACATTAATTGTTCTAAGCCTCTAAGGGCTATATTACAAAATGGTCAAAAGTCACATGTTTTGCATGTGCTGGATGAGTAGCTTTGGAGTTGAATGTGATTCTTTTCTTGTACCTAATGTCTGAAACAATCTCAAATAGATTTGTTAGATACATATGAATGGAATGGTTAAGTCATTATCAAAATATGGGCAATGTGCGACACCTAGGTCAACATTCTCCCCCTTTTTGACAATGACAAACCATTCCTCAACATATTGAAAAGAATGTGAAAATTATACCTTTTCTTAGGGAATTGCAAGGGGATGCAAAGATGATCAATTTGTAATGCTCCCCCTCAATTCATGCTTACTCATCCCTGCATGGTTAGTTAAAAAACAAACAACCACAGCACATATGTATATTATATGATTCTAAGCAAGTCTAGATGCATTTCAGTTATTAGACAAGAAAAGAACCATACAAGCAATAAAATCAATATGATTGAGCTTTTTCTCCCCCTTTGTCATCTCAAAAAGGCAGGGGGGTAGAAGAGCATAAAAGCAAGGTCTTCTCCAACAAAAACACTCAATCAAACACTCCATAGAAAAATAGAGGAACACCAAGATAAACCATGAAAGCAATGCATGTCATTAATCAAAATATGGAAAACACTACAAGATAAACCATACAAAGCGTTTCCATAAACCATAAAACAAAAACTACACGGATAGCATAGAGTAGAAATAGTACAACTCAGATGATGTGCCTAATGTATATAGTACAATCATAGTCCAAAGAGATATAACATGGTCATCTGAGACTAAAACTAGACACATCAGCCCCTAAGCTAAACTACTCTATGTCGATATCATCGACAGCAGCATCGATGTCCTCGTCTGGCCGGTAGTCCTTGTCGCCATCATCAGAAAGAGGAGCAGCAGCCGGTGTAGCCTCGGCATCATGATCAGCATCGTCGTCATCATCCTCGTCTTCAGCATCCGTCACAGTAGCCTCATCAGCATCAGTCTCAGCATCCTCCTGGTCAGGCATATCCTCGTCTGGAGGACCAGAAGCACGCCCGGGCCACCTCGTACTCTGCTCGGACCAAGACATGCCTAGAGCATGTAACTCATAGGAAACCTCAATGGGGGAGCAGAAGAAGTGTACTGGGCCAGAAGCTCAGACAGACGACCACCTGGGAGCGCCAGAACTGGGGAAGGGCATCCACCTGCAGAGGGTTCAGCGGAAGCAGAAAAGGGTGGAGCAGGGTAAAACTGGCTATACGCGTAAGAAGCGTAGTCACCACCGGGGTAGGTCTCGTAGGTGGGGTAAGGCTGAGGGCAGGATAAAGACATGGAGGACATGATGTGGCACATATCCTGATGATGGTGTTGTTGGACCTGCATGTTGTAAGCCTGCTGGTGCATGAGATACCCCATGAGGGCCTCATTTGAAACGTGGAAATCAGCAAAGGCAGGCTGCGGAGGAGGCTGGAAGGAAGGCTCAGGTGGAGGAGGGGCAGCTGTGGAGGGTGGAGGTGCAGCTGAGGAAGGTGGAGGTGGAGCTGAGGAAGATGATGCACCAGGGGTAGGCACACTCTTTTGGAGAGTGGTCTCACTGATATAAACTCCTTTGCGATCAGGGCGGTAGAGAAAATCGGCAAAGAGAGATTTTCCAGTGGCATGCTGGAAAAGACCACAAATAAGGGCAGGATATGGAAGATGTGTGCCCTTTGTGTTCTTTCCCGAGTCAAAACAGGTCATATGATGAAGGATGTAACGGGCCCATTTGACTCCTTGATTGTTCAGCAGAAGATACATCATCATCGCCGTATTCTCGGCAATGTCCGTTTGATTCTTCTTTGGATGGACATTGCAGCTGAG
The DNA here is from genome assembly GCA_963693085.1 of Alisma plantago-aquatica. Lineage (NCBI taxonomy): Eukaryota > Viridiplantae > Streptophyta > Magnoliopsida > Alismatales > Alismataceae > Alisma > Alisma plantago-aquatica. The sequence continues at coordinate 77,914,545 of OY856412.1, read as the reverse complement.
AATAAACGCCAAGACGCGGCGAGGGGCAGAAAGGGCAGAGGAAGGCAAAGTACCCCTTTTTCTATAAGGAAAGTTGGGTTGCTTGAGAAATTTGTGGATGTCGGTCAAGTCAACCTCAATTGTCTTATAAACATCATCGGGGTAAAGAAGATCAAGATAGAGAGGGTAGCCGGTGATCCAAGATGCCGTGCCAACATTTCCATTAAGATAGAGATTGAACGAACGCTCAGTAATATGTAAAGGTTGTCCGGCGATCATGGACGTCAACACAATAGAGGTGTCCGCGGATGGCACCAAAGAGTCATAGTTCCATCGCAAATTTGCGTAGAACTCACGGACGGCTTTGGAACTATATTTCAAATTATAAAAGCGGGCATCCTCTATGCAAAACGCCTCAAGGTGATGGGTGCGAAAGATTTGACAAGCTTCAAGGAGGTCAGCGTGAAAGCTGTTGGGTTGATGAAGAGCTCGAAAAGGGAAGGGAGAGTGAGGAAGGAGCTCTTTGTAACGAGAAACAGCAACATTGTCAATAAATGAGAGATTATCGAACACCATATACCTTGGAGCAAGGGGAGTCGCCATGGCAGGAGCAGGAACGGCTCGTTTCCGGCGTTGGGACCTCATGGAGAGGAGAAAGAAGAAATAGAGCCGAGCCGCGCAGAGAGAGAGAGCAGATGACGCCCCTAGAACAGCAAGAACGAAAGCACAAGGTCGATCGGAGGTGAAAACGGCTGGAATGAGGGAAGAGAGGACCAGGGTTAGGAAGGGTCGGGGTTTACGGCTAGGGTTCGGTCGACATTGCTCTAGTTGAGAGGGAGAAAGTCGGCCGATTCCTATATATATAAAACCAGTCTGCCGCCGATCGGTCGAGTTTGGGAAATGGAAACTCGGCCGATCGAGCGCACAGGTGCCCTGTATCCCGACCGTTCGGCCGAGTTGGAAACTCGGCCGACCAAAACCCTGATGTGGAAAAACCGCAATTCTAGCCCTAGCCTCAAATGACCGAATGCAATTTTTCTTTTTGGTCTAGATTGTATATTAAGCATATTTAGGCACATTCCCATCATCATAGGGTACTATTTGTCGATTAAAACCCGATTTGCGAGAAAAGCCCGAAAAAGAGATAGAAACTAGAGAAAATTTAGCAAAAACAAGCATTTTGAGCAAACAAAGCATTTATAAGCAAGAGCAACACATATAAGATGTAACCAACTAATTAGAGAGCAATTCAATATCATCAAGAGAAATTATGAGCAATTTTGATCTAATAAAATTAAATTGTTCTCTAGCAAGTGGTTTAGTGAAAATGTCGGCCAACTGATTTTCCGTATCCACATGTGTGATATAAATATCCTTTTTGACAATGTGGTCACGGAGAAAATGATGGCGAACTTCTATGTGTTTAGCTATACTATGCAATATTGGATTATAGGAAAGATTGATTGCACTAGTATTATCACAGTAAATAGGAGAAGCATCAAAATGAATGTTAAAGTCTTGGAGCATTTTCTTCATCCATAGGACCTGGGCACAACAACTTCCGGCTGCAATGTACTCAGCTTCGGTAGTTGATAATGCCACTGTGCTCTGTTTCTTGGAGAACCAAGACACCAAGCATGGTCCCAAGAGGAAGCAAGTGCCACTTGTGCACTTTATATCAATCAAGCAACCTGCGTAGTCAGCATCACTATATGCCACAAGAGTAAAGTCCCTTGACTTAGGGTACCATAGTCCAAAATTTGGAGTTTTGGCTAAGTACCTCAAAATCCTCTTGACAGCAATAAGATGTGATTTCCTAGGGCTTGATTGAAAGCGAGCACACAAGCCAACACTAAACATTATATCAGGTCTAGAGGCAGTTAAATAAAGTAAACTTCCGATCATACCTCTATAGAGCTTCTCATCTATCTTATCACCTTCTTCATCCTTGTCAAGTTTGGCAGTGTTTGACATGGGTGTATCCATCGGCTTCATGTTCTCCATCCCAAAGCGTTTGAGTAGTTCAGTTGTGTATTTGCCTTGGTTGATGAAGTTTCCTTCCTTTGTTTGTTTGATTTGAAAGCCGAGGAAGAAGGTCAGCTCACCCATCATGCTCATCTCAAATTCACTCTGCATAAGAGAACTAAACTCTTTGCAAAGATCAAGGTCAGTTCCGCCAAATATAATATCATCAACATATATTTGAATTATGAGAAAATGGGTAGAAGTGTGTTTTAGAAATAAAGTACAATCAACTTTGCCCATGATATACCTGTTATCTAACAAAAAGTTCTTTAGTTTCTCATACCAAGCTCGAGGTGCTTGTTTGAGTCCGTAGAGAGCTTTTTGCAAGAAATATACATGATTGGGTAACTTATCATTTTCAAAGCCTGGAGGTTGAGCAACATATACTTCCTCCTCGATTGTACCATTTAAAAACGCACTTTTAACATCCATTTGATAAAGCAAGAAATGTTTATAACTAGCAAAGGCAAGTAGCATACGAATAGATTCTAATCTAGCAACAGGAGCATAGGTTTCATCAAAATCAATACCTTCTTGTTGATTGTAACCTTGTGCTACTAACCTTGCTTTGTTCCTTACCACTTTTCCTTGCTCATCAAGCTTGTTGCGGTAGACCCATTTGGTGCCAATGATCTTTCTATCATTTGGTCTTGGCACTAAGGTCCACACACGGTTCTTCTCGAACTGCTCAAGCTCTTCTTGCATGGCAAGGATCCACTCATCATCACCAAGGGCCTCTTTGACATTCTTTGGCTCCAGTTGAGAGATGAAGGCACTATCTGCTTGTTCTTTGTTGTGAGCAGCTCGTATCCTCACTCTTTCAAACGGGTTGCCAATGATCAACTCCTTGGGGTGATTCTTTGCAAAGCGGGGAGTGGGATCCTTCCTTTCTTCTTCTTTTTCTTCTTCTTCAACCTGCTTACCTTTGTCTTTGATGTTGATCTCTTTTAAGATAGGAATGATTTCATCTGCAACATCATCATCACCAATATGCTTGCCACTGACAGGGTTAGTTTCAATAAATTTAACATTTATAGATTCTTCTATTTTAGATAGTTCAATGTTAAATACTCTAAAACCCCTGCTAGTAGTGCTATAGCCTAGGAAGAAAGCCTTGTATGATTTCGGATCAAACTTGTCGAGAGAATCCTTGGTGTTCAAAACAAAACAAGGACATCCAAACACATGAAAGAAATCAATAGACGACTTCCTACCACGCCATAGTTCATAGGGGGTTTTCTTAAAAATCCGATGTGTGAAAACTCGGTTTTGCACAAAACATGAGGTGCTAACGGCTTCTTCCCAAAACTTCTTAGGAGTGTCATACTCAAGAAGCATGGTCCTGGCCATCTCTTGTAGCGATCTATTCTTCCTCTCAACAACTCCATTTTGTTGGGGTGTGCGAGGAGAAGAGAAATTGTGCGAATAACCCGATTTTTCACAAAAACGTTCAAAAATATCATTTTCAAACTCTCCCCCATGATCACTACGGATGGAAACAACATGACAAGAAGCTTCGTTTTCAACTTGTTTACAAAATCTCGAGAAAACATCAAGTGTATCGCTTTTAGAAACGAGGAAGAAAGTCCAAGTATATCTAGAAAAATCATTGACAATAACAAGACAATACTTGGAGCCGCGAAGCGTTTGTGTTCTCATTGGTCCGAAAAGATCAATATGAAGAAGCTCTAGAACTCTCTTGGTACTCATGACTCCTTTGGATTTGAAGGAGGATTTGGTTTGTTTCCCTTGTGTACAAGGTTGACATTCCTCATCCTTTTCAAAATCCAATTTAGGAAGTCCTTGAACCAAGTCCTTTTTGTTCAGTTTCTTCATTTGATGCAAGTTCACATGACCCAAACGACGATGCCAAAGCGAAAGATCGTTTTTATCCACAACTAAGAATCTATTTAGTATGGGCTTTAGAGCATCTAGAACAATTACATATAGATTACCATTTCTAGTTCCCTTATATATAACATTGTAAGACAGGGAATCTAGAAGCAAGCATTCTAAGGAAGTAAAAAGCACAAGATAACCATTATCACAGAATTGGCTAACACTAATTAAGTTGTGATGTAGGCCATCAACAAGCAAAACATTCTTAATGCACAATTCATTACCTACATCACCCTCACCTATAACCTTACCCTTTTTGTTGTCCCCAAAGGTTACCGATCCTCCTTTCTTCTTCACAAATTTGTTGAAATGGCTGATTTCTCCAGTCATGTGCTTAGAGCAGCCACTATCAACAATCCATTTCTTTGTGACCTGCAAGAAAAGAGGATGTCGGAACCCAACTCAAACTTTGGGGTCCGGGGTTAGCTTGGGGACCCATTTCATATTTGGGTTGGTCCCCTTAGGCTTGTAAGGACAATAGGTAGAATAATGATCATCACATTTGCAATGCATACATACCATGGGGTTTTTAGAGCCGGAAGTCTCTCCATTGAAAATTGGAGTTTCCACACTCTTTTTCTTACCCTTCTTCTTCTTCTTACCTTTTGGAGTAGTCTCATTGTATCCTAGACCACTAGTACCAACTTGTTTGGTAGAGTGCTCTAGAACATCATTTAGAGATTTCTTACCCGAAAGAAACCTTTGCAAAGTAGATCTTAATTTAGCATTATCATCACTAAGATTTGTAATGGTAGTAGATAAACTAGCAAGATCTTCTCTAGCATGCAAAAGGTCGGCCTCAAGACAGAGGGCTTTAGTAAGAAGAGAATCTTTTTCAAGAGTTAAATTTGCAACTTCATTTCTAGGCAAGATAGGTCTAGAAGATAAATCATTTGTTTGGGCAAGCAGTTTAGCATTTTCAGATTGAAGAACAACAATTTCCCTTTGATAAGAATAAACTTCATCTCTCCTAGCATCATCAATAAGCTTAAGTTCAACATTTTCAGTTTTTAGAACATCTAGCTCATCTAGGCAATTTTGGTTCTCTATCTTAAGATTTTCAATAGTTTTAAGATAAGTACCATTCTCAACCTCTACTCCATTATATTGAAGTTTAAGGTCTAGAAATTGCCCTTGCAAGGAATCTATGCTATCAAGATGTAATTTCTCATTTTGATCTAGAATATCAATCTTGGCATAGAGATCATCAACTATCTTTCCTAATCTTTTTCTTTTAGCTTTACATTTAGCAAAAGATGATTGACAATCATTAAGCATTTCAATGAGGGTTTCCTTAGATAACTCAAGTAAATTTTCATCACTTACCTTGCTTACCTCACTTACCTCAATTACTTCTTCACTAGTAGATGCCATGAGTGCAAGGTGACATTCTCCATCCTCGGAGCTTGAGGAACTTGAAGTAGAAGACTCCTCCCATGCCGCATGAGCTGCATCTTTGGATCGTCTTTCCTTCTTGTCCTTCTTCTTGTACTTGGCTTCTCTTTTGTATTTGTCATCCTTCTTGTGGCTGCTCTTATGATAGCCCTTCTTGGCTTTTGGGCAGTCATTCTTGTAGTGGCCCTTTTGACCACACTCGTAGCACCTAGGAGTGGAGGAGGATGGTTTGCCCTTGAAGTGTCTTCCTTTTGAATAGTTGGCTTCATGATCATTTGCACCTTCATCTTCGCTTGAGGAAGGGCAGGGAGACTTCATGGCAAGTTGTTGTTGCCGCATCATTTCTTCAACTTGAGCTTTGAAGGCTGTGTCCTTCATCTTCTTGGACTCCTTCTCTTCTCTTTTCTCCTCTTCCTCTTGCTTGTCGAGCCTTGGTTCATGTGCTTGGAGGTTACCAACCAGCTCCTCGGTTGACAACTCGCTCAGCTTGTAGACTTCTTCAATTGAAGTGACCTTTGGCTCCCATCTCTTTGGAAGAGATCTCAAGATCTTTGCATTGATGGTACCTCTATCCATGACACTCCCAAGGGCTGCAAGGCTGTTCAAGATGACATTCAACCTTGTGTACATGTCCGCAACTCTTTCATTCTTCCCCATCTTGAAGTTCTCAAGTAGGCCGCCGAGCATATAGACCTTGGCCTCCTTGACTTGCTCCGTCCCTTCATAGGTGACACACAACTTATGCCAAATCTCATGCGCCGTGTCCCAAGAAGAGATGCGGTTGAACTCCGATGGTGAAAGGGCGGCGTAGATGATGCTCACGGCTTTAGCATTGAGTTGAGCACGCTTCATCTCATCTTCCGTCCACGTGGTGATGTTCCCCTTCGGCTCTTCATACTTGAGATGGACTATCTTCCACATCTCGTAGCTTACTCCTTGGATGTAGAATTGCATCCTTCTCTTCCAATATAGGAAGTTTGTGCCGTCGAAGACCGGGGGTCTCATGGAGAAGCTTCCTTCGAGATTGAGTGACCCAAGAGCCGAATCGCCCATCTTCTCCTACTTGTTGAAGTAGCTTGGAGAAGACCTGCTCTGATACCACTTGTTGGATCAATGGGCTCTAGAAGGGGGGGGTTGAATAGAGCTTCACAAACTTCACAAAAGTGATTAGACCACCAAATTATATTAAGTGCAGAACTTAAACCACAATAGCAATTTGATGTCCTAGACTAGCATACAAAGCAAGGATAAGAGACAAGGATTAGCATGCACTTGGACAGGTGGTTTAGAGTGGTTCCTTGTCCTAAACTTAGGAGCAAGTCAGTCCACTACCTAGAGTTAGTTAGGCTCTAGGATTTGTAACTTGATTCTCTTATATATATCACAAAATAAGATTACAAGCTACAACAACCAACCATCCAAGGACTTATATATCAAGCCAAGATCTTCTACCTCACCAAGGACTTACCCACCAAGCAAGTAGTCTTCCGCCTTCTTCAAAGGACTTACCCACTCTTGCTCTAGTCTTCGGCCTTGCAGGATTTACCTATCTTGCTTGAGCTTTGCCTTGCACCTCTCCTTCACTTGGAGAGCTTTAGCACCTTCCTCCTTCACTCGGAGGCCTGGAGCAGCTAGCCTTCTTCTCCTTCACTCGGGGAAGAACAGCAACCTTCTTCTCTTTCACTCGGAGAAGAAACTTCAATCAATCTTCATAGAGAATGGAGATGGGAGAAGTGGAAAGGAGAGCTTTACAACATTACAAATGGTAGCTCTCATACATGGGATCCTAACTCACTCATACTCACGAATTTGCTTTGAAGGTAGAGAGAGAAAGGGGCTCAAAGGATTAGAAACCACTCAACTAAGGCTAGGACCAAGCATATGTGAATGAGCAACCTTGGAATGAAGTCCAAGAGGTCCTATTTATAGTTGAGGGTGTCCCTTTGAGGTTGGGAGAGTTAAGGGGCACAAACTAGCCGTTTTACAACTTGCAACGGATCTATTTTGAGTCCCACCTACTCCTCCAACGGTTGGAATTGCTTTTTCTGCATTCCAGTACAGTCTGATCGGCCGAGTTTCAATAAAGGCAACTCGGCCGAACCACTAAGTGACAAGTCTGAAAGATAGACTGTCGGCCGAGTTCCCTTGGAGAAACTCGGCCGATCGGTCGACTTTCAACTTGGACCGATCAGTGGATCGGCCGAGTTTCCCACCATAGAAACTCGACCGAACAGGGATCGGCTGAGTTGGTAACTCGGCCGATTGCCCAGAAAATTCCAGAATATATGGATCGGCCGAGTTTGGAATTCGGCCGACAAAATCCCTGTTATGGGTATTTTGGAATTTTCATAAAACTGTACAAACGATGGATTTTTGAGTCCCAATCAATTTATCCATCTTAGTTACAATACAAAACATGAGTATAAGTGATTACATTAATTGTTCTAAGCCTCTAAGGGCTATATTACAAAATGGTCAAAAGTCACATGTTTTGCATGTGCTGGATGAGTAGCTTTGGAGTTGAATGTGATTCTTTTCTTGTACCTAATGTCTGAAACAATCTCAAATAGATTTGTTAGATACATATGAATGGAATGGTTAAGTCATTATCAAAATATGGGCAATGTGCGACACCTAGGTCAACAGTAGAATAGAGAATACCTAGGAGGTGTTATGATCTGTTGATGAGGGATAAAGTGGTTGTTGAGGGGTCAAAGAGGGGATTGTAACTTTGGGTTTTCTCATGTAAACCTCTTCAGTTACATCAATGTGATCATGTTCTACCACCTCAGGTAGAGGAGTAGGATCCAACATATTACTTGATAAAGCAGACCCCTACTCATATTAGTATATCATGTACAACATCTGCACTAACATGATAGTGAAGGAGAATGGCTTGTGATACCTCAACAAGATGGCGATTCTTCCTCTTTGCCACACCATTTTGTTGTGGTGTGTAATAGTAGGAAGTTTGGTGAATAGTATCCCGAACAGTACAAAAAAGTCCACAGATTATTGCATAAATATTTAGGCATTATCAGTTGGAAAGATTTTAACTATTATATTTGAATCTCAATGAAAAGGTGGCGATAGTATTCAAAATATTACTGTGATCCTTTCAACCAAGTTTCCCTAGAATATTCATCAATAGGAGTCATAAAATAGCAAAATCCAGACATCATAGTAATAGAACATAACCCCCATATATCCGCATGGACAATACCAAAAATAGTTTTAGAAAGAATAACTTTATTCTTATGAAAAAAACTCGAGTTTGTTTTCCAAATTGGAAAGATTCACATAAAATTGATTATAAGAAATATCAGTATTTTCCTATTGTAATTTTGCAACAGAAGGATATCCTAGATGGTAGTCCCATTGGAGACCAGTCATAGAATATAAGAGCAGAGCGACAACAGATTGCATCACATCTAGGTAATATAGTCTATGAGGTCCTTCATGATATGAACTAATCCTCTTCATCATTTAGAGATCATGAAACACACAACTCTTGGGATCAAAAGTGATTGGGCACTTAAGGCTCTTCACAATTACTGATAGATAATAGGTTAATTGGAAATCATGGCACATACAAGATTGCTTTTAAAGGTAGTTTTTTACATAGAGATATTCATCTAATACCATATATCACAGACTGAGTGCCATTAGCTACTATCATAGGAGGAACTCGAGTAATTTTTGATAAGGCAGTAAAAAGTTAGAACAACCAAGAATATGAGATGTTGCTCCAAAGTCAATGACCCATTTTTTTTCTACCGTAATTAGTAGGGGATGCAAGTAAAGTAGAAGAACCTATGTCTTGAGTAGGTGTTTGAGATGATAGACAAGCTTCAAGGAGTTTTCTAAACTTAAGTGAATCCACTCAATCGTGGGTTGACTAGAACTTGAGGTAGTGGCAGTTCAGTTGAATCTTCATAGGCATCAGAGCAGACCTGATTTGCCGAGGCAGGTGCATTGTTTTTCCCAACAATGGTCTTCATTGTGGTTTGTGCACCAACAGAAGTTATAAAAGTGGTTAGAAGTGGGAGGTTGAGGTTGACATCATCCAGAGCAAGGAGGAAGACCACATCTAGGACTACCAAAAGGATGACCACCATGACTATGTTCACATCCATGTCCTCGACCATAGTCATAGGAACAAACTACAAGGATCGAGTGATCAGAATAAGTAGAGGGTAGGGAAGATATAGAAGGAAGACATTAAGCATGCATGCTAACATCCCTTAGTGTAGATAAGGGGTCATTGAATAGGATCTGGTCAATAACTCTAGACAAAGTAGGAGGAAGTCAAGCCAGGAACTGAACCAACTAAACATTATGATGTCAATGTACTTCTTTAGTGTCAGAAGAAAGTGGATGATATACTTCATATTCATCCTAGAGTGTTGAACATTGGTTGTAGTAGTCCTCGACAGATCTACCAGTCAAATACTAGTTTTTGCCAGATTTTTGAAGATCTTGAAGACCTTCTCTGGATTTTGTTGGTGAGTGCACACAAGGATAGTTGATCACACATAATTTGGCATTGTGAAGATGAAGGAGAGACTGACTGATCTTTAGTTTGACACTATTCACCATCCATGCCATAAATCTCAAATCATTGTTGAATCACTGAGTGTAAGACAACTTCACTTTTTCATTAGCTTAAGCATCAAGACGGGTCTAAGCATCAACACAAATATGGGAATAGCACCCTTGGGCTTTGACATATACTTAAAAAGATGTCGACCAAAGTTGATAGTTTGATCCAACAAGTTTCACAGTCATAACAAACAAAGATTGAGGAGGGTCTATAGTTTCCATAGAAGCATATTTGGATTAGTAGATCTCAAAAACCCAGAAAGGGGTAGTAGAGTGCAGTATTGGATCTGGATCAATAGATCTAATAAACATGCATAGGGGTAGTAGAAAGTAGTATATCCAAGAAATTTTCATAGGCGAAGTAGAGAGAAAAGGAGGACCTACACCACAACAATGTGAGATTTTCTACAACATGTGGCATAGTTAGATAAAAAAAGGTTGTATGTTTAGGTCTCCAACATGATATTTTCATATGTAACCAGAAGGGATGAAGAGAGGTCGATGGAGTGGAGGGTGATGGGGAGAAGTCGAAGGGGTGGAGGTCGACAGAGTGTTGGAGGTCGATGGTGTTAGAGGTTGATGGTAATGGGAGGTTGATGGGGTTTTCAGGTTGATGGTGATGGGAGGTTGATGGGTGTTGGAGGTTGTTGAAGGTGTTGGAGGTGATGAGGTCGATGGAGATCAATGGGATGTTGGAGATTGATGGGGTGGAGGTCGATGGGGTTGGAGGTTCATGGTGATGGGAGGTCGACGGGGTGTTGGAGGTGGGTGAAGGAGAGGGAGATGGGGTTGGGGATTAGGATTAAGGGGGGTTGAACAATTATGATACCATATAGAATAATAAAATCTTTATTTGATGTCTCTCAATAAAAAAATACACTCTCATTTATATAATAAAAGAGCAAGTGAGAAACAAAGATTGGCAATATAGTATAAAAGAAAAGCTAAAGAAAAGACAAGTCTAAAGAACATAATAGAATACACAACACAATGTAATGCATGCCAAAAACGCAACACATCATAACACATAAAGCATATATACTAATAATGATATGAAGCATATTGTTGTTAAAATATTCTAGGGGTTACTATGAGGAGCCTTTCTATATAAATCAATATCTAGATGAGGAAAATGACAACATTTAATATTTTGGGGGTTATGGTGAAGAGGCATATTGTGAAAATTCATGCTCATCTGACAGGTGAGAAGTTGAACACCATCCAAAACATGTCATCTAACCAAGAAGCTGGGAATAAAAGAATACATGCATTCATGACTCATATAGGAACATATCTTTCCCCACCAATTGAGGTAAATTTGGGTCTATCAAGAAATAGGGATGTACTTATACCATGGAGACTACAAAAGTTCAACAGACAGGCTATTCGGTACAATCGGGTTTTCAACTTGACTTTTGATTAGGCCTGCAGTCTTCTAATTTTGAAAACTTGATCCTTAGTCATATCCGGTCCTAAACTGGTAAAAACTTATCTGGATCAGCTGAACTGGGTGATATAAATTGTGACGTCCGTTCCAACTTCCCAAGGTTCTAGTAGAGGTTCAGGAATGATGACTGACCCCACATACTAACACTGGCCTTGACTACATCGTTTATCCTCACTTACACACAACTTGAGATCAACTTCCCTACAGGTTACCCATCCAAGTATTACTCTAGGTTAAGCATTCTTAACAACAATATTATTAGTCATGATCTCCCCAAAAAGGAGGTTCACCTACTGATATTGGTAGTCCTATCATTACTTTTGAGATCATATTATCCAAGGACTCAAAACATGAGAAGTTACAATTTCCCCCACATAGACTCTTGACGTTTTTGTCAAGGCTCAACCATAACTTCATAATTTCTTTCCCATTTCAATGTAGACCTAGTATGGATCATGTAAACTTAGCTTCATTCACGATTACCAGTATAAGGGTTGCTCCGTAAACTAGGATAGCCCTTTCCAACATGCCCAAATTGCACGACTTAAAACTAGAATGTAATGTGTCCATGTTTGTCCCCTCCTATTGGAGTGGATCTAGCTCTAATACAACTTGTGATATCCAAACCCGCCGCCCAAGGCTCTAGAAGAGTTTTAAAAATGATGTTTGGCCTGAAAGATCACCATTGCCCTCAATTGCATGCTTTGTACTCACTCACACACAACCTGAGATCAACTTCTTGAGAGGTTATCCATACTATTACTACTATAGGTTGAGCACGCTTAACAATAGAGTTTAAAGTAACGAGATCCATAAAAAGGAGGTTCACTTTGGTGATATGGATAGTTCAATCATTTTTTTTAAGATCATAGTATCCAAGGACTCCAATCTTGGGATGTTACATAAATAATCTATTATATATATTAATTCAATCTAATATTTATGAAGGGTTGTAGGGGAAGATGACATTATCAATGATTCTAGAATTTACCAATAGGTTTATTAATATTTTGATCTAACATTAATGTGTCATTGTACTAATAAATGTCGGTGGCATTATCCATTGCACATCAAGTGAGTGAACTAGCAAAGTTTATCACATTACATTATGTAGTCAAAAACTAAAAGGATGCTAATTCATACTTGTTAAGGCGAGCACCTAGATGCACCTAAGAGGCCTCCTAGGCATCAAGGCATTCCAGGGGGGTCGCTTTGCCATGTGCCTTGACCAATATTTCACTTCATAATTTTTTAGGGACCCCTGACCCTATATATAGGTATTTATTTGATCTACACTTGTTCTAATATTTAAATTAAGTATATTCATCTATGTTAGTTTTACAATATCATTATTAAATGAAATTTATACTCTAGATATTTATATAATTTTCTTAGTATTAGCTTGAATGTGATTTAAATGTTTAGGAATATTTTCACCCTGAATAGCTCTTCAATTGCAATATAAATATCTTGCCATGTATACTAACTTCCTTCTTTCTTATCATAGGAACTTTAATCATCCATATTAGATGCAACATATATGTATATCAATTGATAATTACCCTAAGTAAGGAAAATTACCTACTGATACTATGTAAAGAACTTCTATCCTAAATCATTGTTATCCTCAATCCCTTATTCAAGTTTAAATTGATATAGGTGGATTACATAACTTACATAAGGTTTGTTTTGAGTATTAGTAGAACCTGTAATACACATATTACCATAGAATACATCTTTGCATAATTGCATCCAAGTATAACTTTTATAATATGTATATATTTACGTATGCAACAATGAAATTGTACACATACATGTTTAGTTGTGTTTAATATGTATAAGTCTATGTACAAAAAAATAAGTGTATGTATACAATAGGGAAATTCACTATAAACATCAAGTATAAATAAACAAAATGTAATCAGTGGATTACCCAGACTTTTATGGATTTACCCATATGAAATATAGCATATATATTAAGGGGGAAATGTTATAAAAATCACAAAATATGTATAGATATAGGTAAAATATAACATATATATGAAGGGGGGATGTTATAAATATCATAGCACGATCTATAAATATAAGTAAATTGTACAGATATATAAGTTTCTTAAAGTCACCTAAGCGACACCTAGGTGCGCCTAAGAACAAGCACTTCAATCACGGTGCCTTGTCACCTTTCCACCTTAAAAAGTATGCGTTGATTGAGGAATGGAATTGTTATTGACTTGGCGTATTATATATTGGAGAAATATTTTTTTCACTCTCTATATTTACATATTAACTATAATATTATTCAATCTTATAATAATTGTAATTCTTGACTTCCTATGTGCTATAAGTTTATATCACTTAGTCTTCAATATTCTATGATGTGTTAGAACTATATTATTGATGTTCTAATAAGTCACATAACATTGGTGTTACTATGTCAAGTTGTAAGAATTTAGTTGTGACTTTTTTTGTTACCAAAAATCATATCTTTTATATTTTATATATATCTCTTTTATATTTTATAATAAGGACTGTGTGAATATTAGTTATGCAATCTGGTTTTATTCCTCTCTCAGTGTTATCTTTGATTTTTTTTCCAATCATGTCCTTTCTTTTCCTAGTCTGGTCCTTGATTTTCCTGGCCCTGTACATACCAAACTGATTCTTATCTGGGGTGGATTTTGGTCCATGAATTTTCTACTAGACATGTTTCAATTTGGTTTGAGATTGGACTGATGTAGAACCATTCTATATAATTATCTAGAGATATTGGTGTAGCTAAAGATAAAGACTACTGTGTTGGATGATACTACGACCATCCTCAATATAGCTTTATATCGAATATTTATGGCAATATACTTTGAGGAAGAACTACAAGATGAAAAATGAACATCCAACTTTTGTTGCATATCTGGTTGTTCCAGATGAAGAGGTTCCACTTCAACATTTCTATAAGAGTTCTACACATCTCACCAATTGGTTGAATTTCTTCTCCTCTAGTTTTGGTTCACGCTAAATCCCTGCATGAGTTTGGTATGTGCTAGGAAGAGAAATTAGAGCAACATGTTGAGATTGTGGAGGACCACACTACTTCCACTGACTCGAATGTTGATTTCATGGTTGATTAGGAGGACAAAAATATTCATCGTTCTAATGTTATATATATATATATATGTGTGTGTGTGTGTGTGTGTGTGTATGTTTGGCAAGTCTCTATATTTCTACTTGAAGTTGTCATGAGAAGTTTCTATCATTTTTAGTAAAACTATCACTTCAAGGGGCAACATAATGAGAATCGAGTCAAAATACAACTTATACATAATAATTGGATATTTTATGTCCAAAGAATATTAATACTAAGTTATTATGTCTATAGTTATATCTAATTTTTTGAATGCATAAGTGAACTCACCAGGTTAACTAGTGGATTCATTTTTCATCTTTTTCTAAACCAAGTTCTTATAAGATATTTAAATAATTTAGAAATATAGTTTATATTGAAATTCTCAAACAAACAAGTGACCTGATATTTCTAACAACTTTTTTAGTTGGAATTTTTAAGTTATACATTTCTCTTAATTAGTTAAAACAATTTAACATCTCAATATGGTAAATATCCTTTATGTTCAGTATGTTGGAATAAATAAAATGTGTATAATAAATGGTGTCCATGTGTGAGGAAGTTTTAGTGGAGATTTGTGCCACATGATTCCATTCTACCCAACATGTTCTCCAGGCAAAGTTGTTGTGCATAACCATTGATTTTGGGAGGCTACATGAAAAAATCATACATGTAGAGGAAATTAAGAAATGGTTTTTTATGGAGGAAGGAAGCTTCACGCGTAAGGAATTGATCGTCTCAACGTGAATAAATAATATCAAACTCTTTAGACAAACGAGGAAGACAAAGTAGGTTTAGCTAAAAGAGAAAGTTTCCATGTAAACTAGAATGGAAAATACATGTCTTAAGGTGTATATATAAAATTAGTTTAAAGTCTTACCAAAGTAGAGACAGAGGTGAAAGGAGATGGGAAATCATATTTTTCTTTGTTTGACATAGAGAAATGGGAAACATAGGGGTTCATTAGCTCTAAACAAGGAGAAGAAATTATGGAGAAAGAAATAGGAAGAGTGGTGAATAGAAGAGGGAGTTATTACAATAAGAAGAGGTTATCCAATATGTGAACCACTGTCAAAGGTATGACATTACATTGTTGTTTTCCCATCCTTATCCAATGACTAGAAGAAATTGACTTGATTCAAAATGGAAAACCCATGAAAACAAAATGTGATACTTTTGAAATTTGATTTATATAATCATCTTAACAAATACAATTACTAGTATATTTATTATCTATATATTGTCATTTCATATTCCATTAAATTACAATACCTACTTTATTAGACACAATCTATAAGGTACCATTACACTTCTTTTAACATTATCTATAAATTATTTTTTCTTAGTAAACTTCAATTATAAATGTATTATAATCCAATTTATCAAATCATGTTATTCACAATCTAAGTAATGATATATCACTAATAGTACTATATATTGAATGTCATTTAATCACTACATCACTTAACTATTTAGATTATTTGTGTATGTTATTGATAAATATGATATATTGAAAATATACATTATTAATGATATAATATATAAATTCAAGTTGTATGTCAAATCATTTTCATCCAATTTAATAGTTCACAAATTTTCAATGAATTACGTTATTTCTCTGGTTAATTTGATTAATGTACAATAGAGTGAGGGTGATTACTTAGGATTATCATGCAGTTATCACTTAGCAATTGTCACTTCACCAATAAACTAGTATTGTTGTTCATTCTCCTCTCTACACACAAACATGACCATGAAATATTTAAAGTATAATAGTCGTTAAGATTGTTGATGTGTTTATGTATGTATGATGTGTGTTTCTATATTATATTCATTACTCCTACTACATAATAAGGGTTTGGAACTACATGAATACACATATATTTGATGATTTTAGTAGATGTCCATGTGTCTTGAGTACTATTTTGTTACTATTCACCACTAGCTCCCATAATTTGAAGATTTATTCTCTTATGGTTTCACTATTAAATATGTTTGTGCTTCATCATGTTACATCATGACATGAGCTACTTGGATGCATACCAACTTGGTTTTGTTATAAGTAACATGTGTTTTATACGAACAACTTATTACTTGATTGGAGTATCAGAAAAAGTTAAGTATCAACACATATTTCATCATTCAAGTGCCTAGGATAACTACAGATCATGGTCCATTTTTTAATAGTATATATTTATATGTATGAATTACTACTTAATGCGTTCAAAATACACATAGATATTCCAATATTTTTTAAATGAGAATAATCTAACTCCAACTAAGAGACAATTAAGTTGAGTAAGTATATCCTACTACCCCATTCATGCATCGTGTAATGGTCGAGACCACCTCCAACGCTCTAGTAGAGTTACAAGAATGATGAGTGGCCACATAGACCACCACTAGCCTTGGCTGTGCACTTTTTTATCACTCACATGCAGTCTAGGATCAACTTTCTAACATGTCACATCCTAATATTACTCTGGGCTGAACACGCTTCACCATATAGTTCATTGGTGATGAGCTCTCTGAAGAGGAGGTGTACCTTGTAGATATAGGTAATCCAATCATTACTATTAAAATCATTTTATCTCAGGCCTTAAGACCTAGGATGTTACAGTCTTCTCCACTTAGACTGCTAACGTACTCGTCAAGGCTCAACTATATGGCCTCTTAATCTTTCTCTATTTGAGTACAAACCTATAATGACACATGTACACCTAGCTTTTGATTATGGTTACCATCGTAAAGGTGGCTTTATCACCACAGATAGCCCTTTTCAACATGTCTGGACTGCATGACTCAAGACTAGCATGCCCATGTGGTCCCCACCTACTGGAGGTTTTTTTCTGATATCATTTCTAATGTTTGGGCCCAGACACGATTTTGTCGTGCGTAAAACGCAAGTGCACGTGTCAATGTAATATAGGCCCTTGTGAGGCCCGAGTCGAACTCAGGGACACTGAACTATCGGTAGACTACTACTAATTGTTCGCAACTAGCTAGACCAATTAAAAGGTTTCGAGAGTTGCTGAAAAATAAAATAAAATAAAATAAAATAGTGTAATCGATTAAGTGTTTAGTTTAATCAATTCAAGTGGGAATCTTTAGGATTGTGGTTTCACTGCAGGTTTATATTGTATGAATTTCCACATAGTTAATCAAATCCGCCTCTTATTTTGGGTAGTGGCATGTAGTCAGAATTGTTCACTGTCGTGATATAATTCACTACCTAAGTCTAGGTCGGTTCCACCATCGTAGTAACCTATACCCTAAACTAGGTGCATTAGAATCGACCTCTGGGTTTCCACCATTAATCGTACATCACCTTGTTCAAGGGATTTATTAATTAATGTGAATTCCGTCTCTTTTCAACTGTTAATTCTTCTTTCAAAGTAATTGAAGGCATTAGATTATCATTAGGGTGATCAAGCATAATGATATAATGGAGAAAACAAAATCATACCACGGATTTAAGAGACAAGTTATGAATTACTATGATAAAAACATCATACAATGATTCCTCGGGCTACTCCCGATCCTAAAGACAAAGGGGATTAGCCCCGTATGTTCATCTCGGAGCAAGACATGGTGGAAGAAAGGGAAAACATGGAGAAAAATGTAGATAAAGTGATGTAAACCCCTGAACGGAGAAGATCAAAGCATTTCTCGACGTAGAGTGCACGTTCTACAGCCTTTCGGCGGTGGAAAACGTCTTCTTCATCTCCCAGAATGATCGGGGCGTGCTTCTCAGCTTCCTTCTACTCTCTACCTCTTCTCGAGACTTGTGCGGCAGCTAATGACATGATAGATGGCTCCTGGCCGCCATCATTAGGTATAAACACCAAATTAGATCGTCGAAATATCACCACCGTTGGATTCGGGCCCATCTGGAACAAAAACTAATCTGAAGGCGTCGATACCATCGACGCGGGTCGATGGTATAGACCCCTCGTGATATTGACAACTTCCCTTCTTTCTCTGACGTTCAGCCTGATGCCGAATTGATACCATCGATGTGAGTCGATGGTATTGACACCTTTAGGTGTCGGTTTTGTCACCTTTCTGACACTGAAACTGTAGAGCGTCGATAGTATCGACCTTTGTGTCGATAGTATCGACCGGCTGATCGCTGGCAACCTGAAGGTAACTCGATACCATCGACTTCCCAGTCGATGGTATTGACACTGCTTGGCTCCTTGCGGCTATCTTCCTGTGACTGTGTTGATACTATCAACGGATGCCGATGGTATCGACAACTGTATATATGCTTTTTTCCTAAAATTGTAAGACAAAGCCAAATCAGCCGATATAAAACCCATTATATAATCATTTATGATCAAAAAGATAAAATATGAGAGATTTGACACTAAAAGAGATTATAGACTAGAGTAAGTGAATTATGTATTATTCACCACCAAAGTGACCAATAAACACATAAAACGCAAGTAAAACAAGTCTATAAATGCGACTCAAAATCATCACATCAAACTCCCCTAAGCTTGAACATTGCTCGTCCTCGAGCAACAAAACTTTAGAATAGAATTGCGCAAGTCAACTAAAGAACAGATTATCACAACCGACCTTGCCGTATGATTCCATCCAGACATTCACATACCGACCCTTACTAACCATAGAATGATAATTACCCTAAAGGCGGCAATGATCATCCATAAAAGATATCTACCTCAAAATTGAGGAACACTATCACATAAGGTAGTTAACATAATAAAATCCTCCAGTCCAGACTCAGTGCATCTTGTGATCTTCTATCTACGTTGCTCGTCCTAACTACCATCTAAGTGGAAGCAACTTTCCTGATATGAAAGAGTGAGGAGATACTCACGGTGGCCTACCAATCCAAGAAACAGGTGGATGGAATAGGTGGCGGTGGAAGAAATGGAAGAACAATACAGTTTTTAAAATGCACAAATAACAATAATGACCTAAATGATGCATATGCAAATGAAAATGCCCTAATGTCTGCATTTGGGTGGAATGATGCATGTTCCTACTATCCCATCTCATGCGAGAGTGAATTTCTAAAAACAACATTATGTGCTTATTCTTCCTATCACACAGGTGAGACAAGCTCTTTTCTCCCTCTAAAATCAACTTTTTTTCCAAGCCCTTTTTCTCTCAAATTGCAAAATGTACAATTTTTTTTTGAATTCCCCCTTTTTTCCTTTTTTTCGGGCTTACTTTCACATAAATGTAATCATTGAGGCATTACAACTGTATTTTACAGACTATAGAACGAATCACCCGCTTCTCTTATTTTTCAGAAGAAATAAGGCACATACTGTCTTATATGCTCAAAGATATGTTAAAATGCAACTACATGAGATCAGTTATGCAACTATGATGACATGCACTCAAGAATGTATGCATGCATGATTCATCTACAAATTTTTTCATTTTCCAAATTTTTATGCACAATCTACTAAAATGCAATCCTACCTAAATGCTATGCAATCAAAAGATGAAAGTTGTAATGTGCTTCCAATTCTTATGGTGGAGTATGAAAACAATGGGGTGGATAGATCACAAGATTAACTAACTGAACCATTGGAAAATATTATATATCCCTCCTTACTGACCTGTGTAATAATTAAGAGGTTTCTTTCTCCTATTTCAAATTAAGGTCTCATTATCATTTGGTCAGTTTAGGCTCAAACAACCAATTTCGTCCACTCTTCGTGAATCATAGGAATGTACAGTTGTAGTTTTCTGTTTTAAAGTTGACAAACCCAATAATTTTCATAAGTCATGTGCTCGAGGTTGAACAACACAAGCTTGCAAAATCACTAAAAAAATTCAAATTTACCCCTGATGTACAAGCATAGAGATGACACATTACATTAGACATCCACAAGTACACTAGATAGAGTGTGGATCCTAAAAATAAACTAAGAACTACGAAAATTTCTAAAACAAAAGACAAAACAATAAATGATAAAAAAGAAGAAAAATAAATGATAGAAGTTGTTCCACCCCCCCCCAAGCTTGAATTTGACTATGGCCTCATAGTAAAAAAACAACCTTAAACGGTGGAACAATGATACCGATCATTAGTCAGGTGGCGGCGGGTACTGCAGGGCTGGGGGGTCCCATGATGGATACTGCCCCTAAAAATTCAGATCATACTGGGGCATCGGCGGAGGTTGAGGATACCCCCTGAAATAATTCTTGCTCCAGTAGTTGTCGTAGAATGGTTGTTGTTGCATCCCCATCCTATGCAACCTGTCATGGATATTATGTTGGTTTGCGGGGATGAGGCGCTCAATCTCAAAGATTGTCTGCTGGTTCACGAAAAGCCGGTCCGTGGTATCCTGAATATCGGCGAAAGAAGTAGTATGCTGTTGCTGGGTCTACTGAATCTCCTCTAGCATTGAGTACATCCCTTGCATCGAATAGGCATCCTCTCCTTGTTGAGAGGGCTGAGGTGGCGGAGGCTGTGAAGAGGATGATTCACCCAGGTGGAAGCGATGATGCTTCTGGGGTGCCACCCGTGCCCGAAGAGGAGTGAAAGCCTCCTCTTCCTCTTCATGCTCGTCGCCGTCATCATATTTGTCATCATTATCGCCGTCTTCATCAGAGTCGTCGATGGCGATGATAGGCCACTTGAAATGCTGAGCTCCCTCGATGTTGAAGACGGGGTCTGGAAGCACACATTCTTGATATTCGTGATTGACATGGCAATGTGCATAAGCCAAACCATCACAGAGCATCAGGAGGTTGAAGCGGTGTAGATGATGCAGGTTGACCTTGTTCTGATTGGAAAGTGGAGCAAGTTGGGAAAAATCCAACCCAAGGTAGAGATCCAACGGTGTGATGAGCCCTCCAAAAGGGATAGGAGCTTTCCGTGTACTCCTCTTCACGGCCAACATGCGCTTCAAGAAGAACGCGCCCTAGTTGCACTCCTCGCGCTTCAACAGTTTATATAAAAAGAACAAATCCGTCTGTTGGAATTTACTAAGAGAAAGATCATCGCGAGAAAAAAGCGTCGTGCAAAGCATGCGGTGCAGAATCCTCACAAACAGATGCTCAAATTCGGCGACAACAACATTGTGATAGCTTACGGATTTGCCTGGAGGCGCGGTCACCAGCTTGGTGAAGATGTCATCATAATCTGTCTGGTTATCCGACCTCCAATGCTGGTCTCTCCCATGATTCCAGTTGTAAATGGAATTGAATTGCTGGATAGTGAGAGTGTAATTTTTATTGTAGAGTCGTAAAGAAACGCGGCCCTTGATCCATTCTCGATCAGTGGCAATGAGGTCGTTCGGCACAACGCATATATCCAGCAACAACATGAATTCTACCACGAGCTCTTTGTATGTCGGCCACTCACTGAAAAATGGTTGGTCGTCAACGTGGAACTCCATCTCGTCAGGGCCTCCTGCCCGTATGCTTTGCTTGCCCTTGCAGGACGTAAGCAAGATTGGGCTCGAACCCAAGGTAACGAACCATGTCCCGATCAACATATCGGGTTGGCTCGATCTTCCTCTTCATCAACTCCTCGTATACCTTACGTACTTCCGCGGAAGGATGAACAATCCTCGAACAAGGAATGGATCCGGGTGGCATAGGAACGAAAGTCGGGATCTCCATCGAGACCGCCCTTGAAGAAGATGATCCTTCTGTCTGCACCATCATCTCAGAAAGGAAAAGGGAATAGGAGATAGAGCTCAGTGAAGGTCAGAGAAGATGATCTCTGCTCGGTGCAGGGCTCGGTGAAGAGATTGCGATCCTTAGATGCTTGTAACAGGCCTCCGGTTGCACAACAACGATCAATGTAGAAGAGGAAGGAAGAAAGTCCAAAGGTGAGAAGAGATTGGAGAATTAACCCTCCCTTTTATAACTGAACCTGGCACTGTTGTTGCACCGTCGATACCATCGACAGGGTGTCGATACTATTGCACAATCCATGTCTTTGTGGGTATCGATGGCTGTCGATAGCCTGATGTGGGGGCCTGGATCGATGACGTGTTGATACCATCGACTGGTGTCAATAGTATCGACCCATCACACAGATCGACTTCCTTGATGTAGCAACCGTCGTTGATTTCCTCTCGCGGATCAGTGACGTGTCGCGTCAATACCATCGACGCGGGTCGATGGTATCGACCCTGTATGGATCAACCACCCTCGCGAGGCTTGGGAGCCGCTTTCTGACTGTAACCGGGTCGATACCATCGACAGGCCAGTCGATAGTATCGACTTCACTGAGACAAAATCGTCTGTAAATATTCAGGGATCTCGCGAGTATCGACATCCTAGTCAATACTATCAACCTCTAACTGGCTTTTTCTTCAGCGTTACTGATGGTAGGTTGATACTATTGATGAGGCCGTCAATGGTATCGACTCAGAAAATATTCTACAGTCACCTACCTGTACCCATGTCGCTACCATCGACGTCGTAGTCGATGGTATCGACTCTGCCTCAGCCCTGCACACTGAACAAATGATCAAGGTATCATTTTTACACTAAAAATGAAATGAAACCAAACTAACTTGTAAATGCGAAAGAAAATGGACGAAACTACCAATGGTTGCGTTGCCTAGCAAAAAGCACCCTTATTTAACGTCTTAGGCTAGACAAAATCAAGCTTATCATGCATCCTTAAGTGCTATGAGTTTGACCTCATGCACTTTCCTCGTGTAGTCCTCGCCAAAGTACAGTTTCAACCTTTGTCCATTGACCAGAAATGTCATCTCTCCATCACACACCATGATGGCACCATGTGGCCGTACCTCCTCTACAATATAAGGTCCACTCCACTGAGATTTCAATTTCCCGGGATGCAGCTTCAACCTCGAGTTGAACAATAGCACACGATCTCCCTTCTTGAAGACATACGATTTAATGTGTCGATCATGAATAAGCGTTGATCTCTCCTTGTAAATCCTCAAGCTTTCATAGGCGTTCATCCTCAGCTCGGCCAGCTCATTGAGCTCTAGCATGTGTTTCTTCCCTGCCTCATCATAAGTCAAGTTCAGCTTCCTTAGCGCCCAGTGCGCCTTATGCTCCAACTCTACCGGCAAATGACAGGCCCGCCCATAAGCCAACCTAAAAGGTGTAGTGCCTATAGGTGTATTAAATGCCGTCCTATACGCCCATAAAACATATGGTAGTAAAGTACTCTAGTTCTTTCTTATCGAAGCCACTATGCGCTCTAAGATTTTCTTGATTTCTCTATTGGACACTTCGACCTGCCCTTGTGTCTGCGGGTGGTACGGGGTACCAATATTGTT
Source organism: Alisma plantago-aquatica (assembly GCA_963693085.1). Lineage (NCBI taxonomy): Eukaryota > Viridiplantae > Streptophyta > Magnoliopsida > Alismatales > Alismataceae > Alisma > Alisma plantago-aquatica. The sequence continues at coordinate 77,890,820 of OY856412.1, read as the reverse complement.
CTTTACCCCGTACTTTCTCAACAACGCAGCAAACTTTTGATTTCTGAAATGGGTACCTCCATCGCTGATAATCATCCTCGACACACCAAATCTGCAGAAAATGTAATCTTTTACAAACCTACACACTACAGCAACATCATTAGTCCTTGTGGGTATTGCCTCTACCCACTTCGATACATAATCAACAACCAATAAAATATACAAATTAGAGTTCGAGGACACAAAGGGTCCCATAAAATTAATACCCCACAAATCAAACACCTCAACTTCTTGAAACATGTTGAGGGGCATCTCCTGTTGCTTTGAAATATTACCTTCCCTTTGACAGGAGTCACATCTTCGCACATAATCATAGGCTTCCCGGAAAAGTGTAGACCAATAAAGGCCACTCTCAAGCACCTTGGTCGCCGTTCCGGAACTTGCATGATGGCCACCAGTTGGTAGAGTATGACAATGACGAAGTACACTGTCATATTCTATCTCCGGTACACACCTGCGCAGTACGTCGTCCCTGCATTGCTTCAACAAAATGGGGTCATCCTAGAAATAATATCTCAAAGAATGGAAAAAATTCTTTTTCTCTTGATATGTCCAATCTTCTGGAATTATTTTACAGGCAAGATAATTAACAATATATGAAAACCATGGATCCTTGGATTTTACATAAAGGATTTGCTCATCAAGGAATGTCTCGGTAATGGGTATATTAATGTCCTTCTCATCTACCCGTTCTAACCTCGACAAATGATCCGCAACCACATTCTCTATTCCCGCCTTATCTTTAATTTTAATGTCAAATTCTTGTAGCAATAAGATCCACCTAATCAATCTAGGTTTGGCATCTTTCTTTTCCATCAAATATTTTATGGCAGTGTGGTTTGTCCATACTACAACTTTTGACCCTACAAGATATTTCCAAAATTTTTCAAATGCAAAAATGACGACGAGAAGTTCCTTTTCAGTTGTAGTGTAATTAAGTTGTGCTTCATTTAAAGTCTTGGATGCATAGAAAATCACAGCGGGTTTGTTTTCAACGCGTTGTCCCAAAACGACCCCTACTGCGAAATCTGAAGCATCTCACATTAATTCAAAAGACTTTGTCCAATCCGGTGTGTGCACAACCGGTGCAGAAATTAACCTCTCTTTGAGCACATTAAAAGCATACAAACACTTATGATTAAAATCAAACACCACATCTTTCTCAAGCAGTTCAGATAATGGTTTAGCAATTTTTGAAAAATCTTTGATAAAGCGGCGATAAAATCCTACGTGACCGAGATAACTCCTTACCCCTTTAACTGAATTCGGTGGGGGTAATTTGGAAATAATCTCAATCTTAACCGGATCTACCTCCAACCCTTTGCTAGACACTTTATGTCCAAGCACAATCCCTTCACTAACCATCATATGACATTTTTCCCAGTTAAGAACGAAATGTGTGTCCTCACGTTGTTGTAAAAATTTATCCAAATTATATAAACATTCATCAAAAGACACACCATAGATGGAAAAATTGTCCATGAAGACCTCTAAACAGCACTCAACCATATTAGATAAAATGGCAAGCATGTAACGCTGAAAGGTTGCTGGTGCATTGCATAAACCAAAGGGTATACGGTGATATGCAAATGTTCCATAAGGACAAGTGAAGGTGGACTTCTCTTGGTCCTTAGGATCAATGGAAATCTGATTATAGCCTGAGTAACCGTCTAGAAAACAAAAGTGAGATCGACCTGCTAGTCGCTCTAAAATCTGATCAATGAACGAAAGAGGAGAATGATCTTTTAATGTAGCAGAGTTCAATCTATGGTGATCAATGCACACACGCCACCCGATTACCAAACAGGTCGTGACCGACTCATTTAACAAATTGTAAGTAATAGTAATTCCCCCCTTTTTAGGGACTACCTGTGTGGGGCTTACCCACGTCGAATCGGAGATAGCGTAGATGATGCCTACAGAAAGGAGCTTGATCACCTCCTTCTTTACTACCTCCATCATGCTTGGATTGAGTCTGCATTGTGGCTGGATCACAGATTTGGCTCCTTCCTCAAGCCGGATCTTATGTTGGCATAGTGTAGGGGAAATCCCCTAGATATCTACAACTGACTAACCGAATGCTTCACGGTGGTTCTTCAGCACGATCATCAATTTCTCCTCTTCATCGGCACTCAGATATGCCGAGATAATAACCGGTAGTCTCTCACCATCGGCTAAGAATACATACTTTAAATGAGGCGGTAGTGGCTTCAATTCTAACACAGGTGGACTGATCAAAGATGACTGAAGTGGTGGTGGGAGTGGCCCAAGATCTTCATAATACTTAGCATAATAACACGACAGCATATGAAGCATCTTGACACATTCTTGTAGCGACTTGCTTCTCATCCAATCATGTGTTATATTGACAAGGCAAGCTTCAAGAGGCAGTTCTCGATATGCATCGAGGACAGAACTTTCTATGGCATCATCTTTAGTAGAAAGAAGGATTTCCTCCTCCTCATCATTCAGAAAACCCACAGCCCTGCAAAGAGAAACAACTTTGGTCTGTTCTATAATGTCTACAGCCAGTGTCCCCTTCTCTACCTTGGTCATTACATAAGCCATATCTAGAAACGGCTTCCCTAGACAAAGAGAAATATTCTGATCAAAATGTTTCACCATGCGGAACTGCTCCTTAGCTTTTGATTGTGTTGGGCTTGGGGGCATAACCATTTCAAATCGGTCATCAGCGATTCCCAAAGTCAAACGACCTCTTCCCATCTCGAGTATCATATCTACAGTAGCTTGGAACGGTCTTCCAAGGAGTAGCTCATTTCTTTGTTCATCTTGCATTTCCATTACCACAAAATCTGCTGGAAATACAAACCGGTCGACTTTAACCAAAACATCCTCGCAAATACCGTACAGCTTAACCACAGAATTGTCCGCCAACTGAATCGGCATATTGCTATGTCTTGATTCTTTCAGTCCCAGCTTCTTGAAAGTAGAAAGAGGCATCAAATTTATACTTGCCCCGGAATCACACAATGCTTCACCGAATTTCACTTTACGGATGTAACATGAAATATTGAAGTAGCCCAAATCCTATCTTTTAGGTGGCAATGTTCCCATAATGAAAGCGCTCACCTGCTCCTTAAGAACCACAACCTCGGTATCAGGAATCTTCCTCTTCTTTGTGATTATGTCTTTCAGAAACTTGCCGTAAGAGGGTATCTGCTCTATTGTTTCTAACAGTGGAATGTTGACATAAAGCTTCCTAAAGCTATCTTGGAACTTCTTGAACTGCACGTCCAATTTCTTGGCTTTCAAACTATTTGGATATAGGACTGGGATAGTCTGTGCCCTCTGATGTGGCGGCACATATGGTGTCCTCTTCCGTGTCTCCTCCTCAGTAATAGGTTCTGATGTGACATCCTCTACCACATCCTCTACTGGCTCTGTGATTGGAATCATAACCTCCTCTGTGGCCTCACCTGTGGTTTCTGGATGGGGTGTGCTCGGTTCATCGGCCCTGGGGTTTAAAATCTTCTTACTACTCTGTAGTAGAATTGCCTTAGCTTGTTAGTTTTCTCCTGGAATGTTTGTATTTCTGGGAAAACCTTGCTGCGCTGGATTTTTCAGATTTTCTATCTCAGCTGCCATCTGCGCTGATGATGTCTCTATAGTCCTCATCCGAGCCCCATGACTTTGTAAGGTCTGCCCAAATTGATTCATAAAATCACCTTGTTGCTTAATCTTCTGGCCGAACGTGCTAATGAGTTCTTGATTCTGCTTAATTACTTGATTGAGCAACTTGTTTCTCTTGTCCTCTGCCGACAGTTGTGGTTTTGCATCGGGGTCCTGCAGGAAATTATTTGGGTCCTTCCATGAAAATTTCTTATCTTTCCTCCAAGAATAATCGTTGTTTTTGTACCCCTGCTGCTGGTGCATAAATTTCACCTGGGCCTCATCATCATATTCTGCGTCTTCTTTTTCTAGCAATTTCTTTGCTAAAAGGTCCATCTTCTCATTCAGCTCCCTGATGGCCTTTGACTCACCTACGACTCGAACCTGCTCAACTGTGTCTCTGTCGCCCCATGATTGCTTCCTGGCCATGTTTTTCAAGATTCCCAAGACCTAGCACCGGTGTTGTTCAGAAAGAAACCGGAACATGCTGAGTCCAGATTGCTCCTGTCATGCTCATTTAGGGAAAAGTAGAAGATCTTCACTTGTTTTTCTTTATCCAGCCCGTGATGTGGACACTTCTGCAGCATTATTTGGAATCGCTCCCACGTCTCTGAATATGTCTCGCCGGCTCTTTGACAGAAATTGTGGATCTTCCATACTAGGTCATTGGTCTTCTCCGGTGGAAAGAATCTCTCGAAGAAGACCTTGATCATTTCATCCCAATTCTCGACTGTCTCATCGTCAAGGTTATGCAACCATGCATGTGCATTACCTGCAAGAGAGCTAGGGAACAATTTCAGGTACAATGTCTCCTGTGGAAATCTATCTATCTTGATCATATCACAATTTTCCACAAAAGTGTTGATGTGTGTGACAGGGTCCTCATTCTTCAACCCATGAAATGCTTGAGACTTGACCAAATTTATCAGTTTCAGATCAATCTTATAAGTTGGAATGTTGATTGCCTGCTTCTTTATTGGTCCCTTCGATGCTGACGAGGAAGAAGTTTTTATCTTCTCCCATATTGTCTGTTCTTCAGCCATCGCTTCTGGTTCAGAATCTGAATATATATCTTTAGGTTGGTCTTGAATGTTGTTCTCTTCATCGTCTGGTCCCAACGGTGGAACCTCTGGTGATGGTTGTGTGTAGTCTGTACTACGCGTCCTCACCATGCACTAGTACATGCAAAATAATAATTTAGGTTTTGTATCGTGCTAGACGATTGCTAGATATGATGGATAAACAATGAATTTCAAAAATGATAATAATAAAAAATGTCTCCTAGAGTGGCTTCTTGCCGTACTCGTAGTGCCGACAATTGGCGTGTCCGTGGCAACGGCGCCAAAAACTTGATACTATTTTACCGTGCGTAAAACTCAAGTGCACACGTCAATGTAATATAGGCCCTTGTGAGGCCTGAGTCGAACTCAGGGACACTGAACTATCGGTAGACTACTACTAACTATTCGCAATTAGCTAGACCGATTAAAAGGTTTCGAGAGTTGTTGAAAAATAAAAGAAAATAAAATAAAACAAAGAATCGATTAAGTGTTTAGTTTAATCAATTCAAGTGGGAATCTTTAGGATTGCGGTTTCACCGCAGGTTTTCATTGTATGAATTTCCACATAGTTAATCAAATTCGCCTCTTATTCCGGGTAGTGGCATGTAGTCAGAATTGTTCACTGTCGTGATACAATTTACTACCTAAGTCTAGGTCAGTTCCACCGTCATAGTAACCTATACCCTAAACTAGGTGCATTAGAATCGACCTGTGGGTTTCCACCATTAACCGTACATCACCTTGTTCAAGGGATTTATTAATTAATGTGAATTTCATCTCTTTTCAACCGTTAATTCTTCTTTCAAAGTAAGTAAAGGCATTAGATTATCATTAGGGTGATCAAGAATAATGATATAATGGAGAAAATGAAATCATACCTCGGATTTAAGAGACAAGTTATGAATTACTATGATAAAAATGTCATATAATGATTCCCCGGACTACTTCCGGTCCTAAAGACAAAGGGATTAGCCCCGTATGTTCATCTCAGAGAAAAACATGGTGGAAGAAAGGGAAAACATGGAGAAAAATGTGGATAAAGTGATGTAAACCCCTGAACGGAGAATATCCAAGCATTCTTCAACGTAGAGTGCACGTTCTACAACCTTTCGACGGTGGAAAACGTCTTCTTCGGCTCCCGGAACGAGTAGGGTGTGCTTCTCGGCTTCGTTCTTCTCTCTACCTCTTCTTGAGACTTGTGCGGCGGCTAATGACGTGATAGATGGCTCCTGGCCACCGTCATTAGGTATAAACAGAAAAGTAGATCATCGACATATCACCACTGTTGGATTCAGGCCGATCTGGAACAAAAACTAATCTGACGGCATCGATACCATCGACGCAGGGTGATGGTATCGACCCCTCGTGATATCGGTAACTTCCCTTCTTTCTCTATCGTTCAGCCTGATGCGGACTCGATACCATCGACGCGAGTCAATGGTACCAACACCTTTAGGTATCAGTTTTGTCACCTTTTCGACACTGAAACTGTAGAACATCAATAGTATCGACCTTTGTGTCGATAGTATCGACCGGTTGATCGCTGGAAACCTGAAGGTAACTCGATACCATCGACTTCCCAGTCGATGGTATTGACACTGCTTGGCTCCTTGCGGCTGTCTACCTGTGACTGTGTCGATACTATCGACGGATGTCGATGGTATCGACAACTGTATATATGCATTTTTCCTGAAATTGCAAGACAAAGCCAAATCAGTCGAGATAAAACCCATTATTATAATCGTTTATGATCACAAAGATAAAATATGAGATATTTGACACTAAAAGAGATTATAGACTAGAGTAAGTGAATTATGTATTATTCACCACCAAAGTGACCAATAAACACATAAAACACAAGTAAAACAAGTCTATAAATGTGACTCAAAATCATCGCATCTGGCCCACTGTCAAAGACTTTAGTAGAGTTTCAAGTATGACGAATGACCCTAGAAAACACCACTGGTCTTGTTATGCACTTTGTCCTCACTCACACACAACCCATGATCAACTTCCTGACAAGTCATCCATCATAGTAACTTTGGGTTGAGCACGCTTAACTATAGAATTCTTTAGTGATGAGCTCCCTGAATATGAGGTGCACCTTAGTGATATGGATAGTAAATCATTTTTTAAGAGTATTTTATCTGAGGCCTCAATACCTTGGACGTTACATGCCATGTGTTATGATATCTCCTACTAAATGTGCATACGCTTTGTTGTTGGCTCCATGCGAATTATATTATCCCTAGTATCTATATATTGGTAGTGTAACATCCCAGGATTTGAGGCCTCGGATAACATAATCTTAAAAGGAATGATTGGACTACCCATATCACCAAGGTGCACCTCCTTTTCCGAGATCCCATCACTAAAGAACTCCATAGTTAAGCGTGCTCAACTTGGAGTAGTACTAGGATGGGTGACCAGTCGGGAAGTTGATCCTGGCTTGCGCGTCAGTGTGGACAAAGTGCGCCGTTAAGGCTAGTGGTGGTTTGTGGGGCCAGTCGTCATTCCTGAAACTCTACTAGAGCCTAGGGAAGTGGGCCCAGTCATTACAAATGGTATCAGAGCTATAACTCCTCCAGTAGGTGGGGCCCACATGGGCATGTGGCATGCAAGTCTTGAGCCGTGCGGTCTAGGAAAGTTGGAAAGGGCTATCCGTAGAGACAAGATGGAGCCGCCCTTGCACTGGTAGTCATGGACGGGAGCTAGGTATCCATGGGCCATTGTGGGTCTGCACTGAAATGGGGTCAGATTATGAGGCCATATAGTTGAGCCTTGACGAGGACGTCAAGAGTCTAAGTGGGAGAGATTGTAACATCCTAGGATTTGAGGCCTCGGATAACATAATCTTAAAAGGAATGATTGGACTACCCATATCACCAAGGTGCACCTCTTTTTCTGAGAGCCCATCACTATAGAACTCCATAGTTAAGCATGCTCAACTTGGAGTAGTACTAGGATGGGTGACCAGTCAGGAAGTTGATCCTGGCTTGCGCGTCAGTGTGGACAAAGTGCGCAGTTAAGGCTAGTGGTGGTTTGTGGGGCCAGTCGTCATTCCTGAAACTCTACTAGAGCCTAGGGTAGTGGGCCCAGTCGTTACAGGTAGCATTTGTATAGTGTGCTGAGCTCTTGAAATTTCCAAAGATACTGCCTTTCAACATATTATTTTTTAGATTATAACAATCATAGATTATATTTGATTGAGGTCACATGGTATGTTTAAATTACATGCCTCTATCTAGGAGGGGCATCAAAGACATTAGATAAAATTTCCACTGTCTTGATTTTTCTTATTTATTGCATAGACTTGTATGTATGATGGAATGCTTCATCTTACTAAACTTCTCAGACTAAACAAGCAAATATTTCTACAATAAAAGGGGATTTTGGTGTAGGAAAGTTGAAGTAGTCCAGGGGCCTCTTGCTAAAGACATGTAATATTTTATTATTCAAGTATCTAATAGTTGTATTTCTAATTTTATACTAATATTGTACTAAAATAGATGATAATAGTTAGTGGTGAATATGAATAGATGATAATGAGTATATCACTTATATATTCTTGTTATTTGAATCTCCGTAGAATGTAATGTTATATTTTTCTAAATTAGTTGGTAATTTATAAATGTTTGAACTTATTGGGTATATCGTAGCAAGCTAAAGTAGATTTCATCTAGGATGATATATGTCTAATCTAGTTGGTGGAATGCATTTTTTTGTTCACATAACAATTCCTCTACAATAAGGTTAAAGATGAAATCCTATTCAATTCATGCTTATTAGAACCTAATGTGAACCCTACCTTGTAATTGTTGAATAGATTTTTTCATTAGTTTAATCTTGTCATCCAATGATTTTGTATGTTATTCAAGATCATTTGGATACATTTTTCACACTTCTTGTAATGGATAACTTTTACCATCTAAATGAGAAAACCAATTGAATTCAGATATTATAATCTAATAAGAATAGGTAATACGTTCTACATAAATTAGGGAAAGAAAATGATACAAAAAGTATTATAAGTTTTTGCTCCCAATTTCACAACATTTTCGGGAAGTATGCGTATTGCGTATTTTTAAGATTTCCACCGTAGAAATATTCATCTTAATTTATTAAAAATACATGTTCTTTTTATAATGAAAATGTGCATCCAATATATGTTTTGATTTTCTTATTAATAAACAAACCAAATTCAGGTGGAGTCACTCTATGTGCCCATGAGGTTGTGACTCATTCTAGCAAAATGAAGCACTTAATCAATATGGTTGGATTTTACTATTGGATGTCACATATTACAACTCAGATACTTAGTAGATACATATTTCATTCACCATTAATGCTCTGTATTATACTAGAAGGCATGCACTCTCTACTCTTCCCTCTACCTGGATTTGATACATCTCCAATCAACCTCCAATTCAAAATAAAATTGTGTCTTGTCTTAGGTATTTGTATTACTGAACTTAATGTATAGCGCCTTGGGCTAGAAGGCCAAAACTCTAGTAGGGTTTTTGGGATGATGAGTGGCTCCACAAACCAACACTGACCTTCAGTGCACACATCATAAGTATACATACATAGCCTTGGAAACTTTCCCACATGTCATCCATCCTAGTCATGCTTCAAGTCAATTACACATAATTACATAGTTCTTAGTGATGATTTCCCTTAAAAGGATGTAGATATTATTGATATGGGTAGTACGATTATTCCTTTCAGGTCGTTTTATCTTAGGCATGAAATCTATGGACGTTAGTAAATCTTTTGTTTTAGCATCACTCTAACGTATTTACTACTCATTAAAGTTCACACTATTATGTATTGACCTAATAATACTACTTGCATAATGGGCTAGGTTTGGGCTACTTCCTTAAAAGTTCAAAGGATATGTCCTTATCAAATTGCACTTAGCTTCGATAGTTGATTGTGGATTTGTGAACATTTAGGTTAACCTGACAATGTTTACCTTTGTCTTAAGATGCTCTCCTTTTTCTGGAATCAAGCATAGGGAGTTAATAAGAGAAAAAAAAATCAAAATCCTATCATAATATAACATTGACCATTGAATATTAGTCAAACCATCATACATTCAGAAAATTCTAGCTACTATTTTGTTTCGCAAATTCCTATCAGGTTTACTAGGAGTTGCCATCATAAGTTTCTATCGTGTGGACTCCAAGTTGTCACTGTGTGTGTGTGGTGTGGGGGGGTGGGGGGACAATAGTGGGAATTGAGCGGAAATACAAGTTCCACGTAAGCGTTGGATATTTTATGTATTCATAATACTTCACTAAGTTATTATGTCTTTAGCTATACGCTATTTTTTAGATATAAGTGACTAGTGATTTTATTTTTTATCTTTTTCTAAACTAAGTTCTTTAATAAAATAGTTAAATATTTCAATAATATATTTTGTATAGAAGCACCCCAACCAACATGTGAACTCATTTTTCTGTCATCTTTTATTTGCTTGAATTTAATAGATCCCACATTTCGCCCATTTAGTAGAAGGAGGGATCATCACAATCCAGTTTTACTAAACTTATGTTTGGCTTGTTGGATTCAACAAATGTGAGGTTTTTCTTGTCGGCATATCCGTTAGGATTTTGATGAAGATCAAATGGGGCGAAATGTGTTTATAATGTATAAAATTAGTGATATTTACTATATTTTCCAGATCACACAAAACAAAACAAAAAAAGATTATAATTCATAATACTTTCCAGAATAGCAAAATTCTAGTAAACACAACATGTTTTAAGAGAATGAGATTTATTTGTAATACCATCAAATCAACAATTGGTTTACCTAAGTGTATATATTTCTGGTCACAAAAATTACGGACGACTTTGTTCGAAATTATACTAGTATGCCAGAGACTTTTAAGTTGAATACAAACGTATCATTGTGTCAATTCTAAATGTTGCTGGTAAGTTTTCCCACATCCATTATCAAATTTTACAATGATATGGAGACCCCGAGAGCTTTTTTACTATAAAAAAAACCCGATGACAGGCTGACGCTTTAAATTTTGAAGCGCAATATTGGAAGAAATAAGTATTGCGTCTAGGATTGTTTGACTTTGAGACGTGACCAGTGGCCTACATGTGGTGACTTAATCACTGGTTGCAGTGCACGTTAGGTCAACAAGCATGGTGAGTGGTAGTGGTTGCAGTGCACGTTAGGTCACTGACCGAGTGACCGTCATCTCATAAGGACTGCATTCGTGACTTCGCGAAACCCCGAGCATGGCAGCTTGTTGTAATGGAAAGTGGAAAGGGTTCAGCACAACATGTTGCTCCATCTATCCATTAATTCAAAGTCCACTTTCCAACTCTGGTCAATTCCAGTTCCTTCAAGCAGTTTTTTTTTCCTTCAAGCAGCTTCTCTCACGCTTCATCGACTGCTGGCGCCGTTGCTTCTGCTTTCCAAGACGGGCGTGCTTCGGCTTTCCAGCGATATCTTCGCGGTTATTTGACTTTTTAAGGAATGTTTTCATGGAGTCCTGAGATGCAATCTTAATATCTGCAGAAGCAACAACTACGAATACGCACTTAAGAATTTACAATTCGCCTCTTGGCCGACATTGAATACATTACTAGATGAATCAGTGAAGCATTCATTCGTAGCTCAGTAGCTCCCATGCCCAAATGCTGAAGTTTAACATTCTCTTTTACTGTGTTATTTTCCCTATCCATTCTTTTCAACTACCGGCAAGCTTGACTTGCTTCTGGCTGCCCGCGTCTAGAAATCATGGGGATGCGACAGTTCGATGGTGTGCTTAGGGCTCTTTCCATTACTAAAATTTGTTCGTCTTTCTCAATGACTGGGTAATTTTAAGTATTTAGCTTTAACTGCCACCGTAGCGCAAATGGTTATGCTCCTCTCCGAGGAACCCAGATTCGAAACCTCTTATTGGGCATTGTATTTACAGCCCTTAGGTCACATGTTTCAAAGAAGGGGAGATTAATGTCTCTTCTAATTTAAAAAAAGTAACTTTTAATTTCTCTTTCCTATTATATATCAAAACAATCTAGGGATAGATGTATTATGGATGCACAACGTGGTTCAAGCCATAGAGGTTTTCATTTTCTTTTAATTTGTTTAACCTGATAAATCGTTTATAGAACCCCAAATACTCTAGGAGAATTTGATGATAGTCCTTCTCTCATTCTTATACCATCTTTTAGTTGTCGTCTATTCTTTTTCTTTTACCCAGTCTTATCATTACCTCCCTCCTCTTATTTAAAAAAAAATAAAATTCACTATTTTGCTCCTCCCTCTATTATATCCATATTACTGTCTTCCACTACCTCTCTCTATTTCTTTCTCATGTGCAACTCTGGCCCATACGGACGCTTACCAAAGGCCCGATTTTAGGAAAAGTGATAAACAAGGAAATTGTTATGCGTTGCAATTGAATTGTGTTTTCATTTGACTATATTTGTTACAGTCGAGGTGATAGAACGTGAAATTTTGGTAGAAAAAATGATGCATTTAAGGTCCATTCTAGGCCATTACAACCATCATTTTCAGATTGAACGACTATTCCACTCATTGTTGGAATATCCCGTCTCAGACCGAAGCTATCGCTTATTCAGTTCCCTACATCCAAGCATGCGTCGATCCTTTTCAGGGTATGAATGGGCTTAAACAACAGAACAACAGCTTAGACGGCGACGTCCAACTTGATCGAACATAAACCATAAAGAAGATGGGCCACTTTTGTTATGTTGAAAAATTGCTGAGGATGCTCCGGTAACTGTGTTATATCAGCCAAACTGGAAAAACAAAGACTAGCATAGTAGCATCCAGCTAGAAGCCAGTGTTGCCGGAAAGCTGACAAAGGTATAGGTTAACAACTTGTTAGAGAAATCCAACGTGCGTTCGAAATAAATGACCCCAATAGGAGGTAAGGAATCTTCCATCTTTAATTTATAATCAAGGAGAAAGAAACGTGCAGTATGAAACAATCGGATTTGCAATGTTGTGAAAGTAACTGATGAACTGTGACCAGCCGTACGTAGCAAGTGGCAATTCTATATATTTGTGCGACTAGCTACGGCTTCATACAGTCAAAGAGAATTAATTGCATGGCATATTTGATGAGTAAGTCGACAGAACAAGTACTGAAAAGTGTTTTAAAAATGTTGAATTAGAAAAATCAGAATTCCAGTCACTGTGACAAAAATTGCATGGTATATATTTGTGCCGCTGCCACGGATATATGCCAAGTATCCCTTGTTGGATTTCCTTTATCTTGGCAACAAACACGCAGACTTCCAAAAGTATTCAGTAGCCGCCTGTTGATAATGGGTTATAGATAATGGGAAGCAGGCCGCGATGCCTTTACAAATATGCTGCTGTGCCAAAATATTTTTTCGAATCCAGCTACCAATGCCATCTTTTGATATAGGGCATTTTTGGTTTCTTAGATTTTGCTGTATTAGATTGTATTTTCGCATCCATCTCCAGAAAGTTTATGTTTGATTTACAGGAGCTAATCCCGGGATTTCCAGACATAATAGGAATCCTGCATTTTGGTTTCCATCAAAATTTTCCCGGACGTCAAAATCCAGCTGTGGCTGGCCGGTGGACCAAAAAAATATTAAATCATGTATTTTACAAATTCGGGAAACCAAACATAAAATTGTATTTGTGGGATTTTGACAATGCAGTATTTTGCAAATGCAGGATGGCATAAATGCAGGATTCTTAAAAATCCAGCAAACCAAACATGCCCTAAACGGTGAGTTGGTCCGTCGTCTTTTCGCATATATGAAAGAATTAATGGACCATTTGGCCTTTGCTTCTCTTGGAAAACAGTTTGATAACCACACTGTCTCCACGACTAAAGGTTGCCGGTCTTTTACCTATAACAGTATGTCCGTGCCCCGGTGACCCGTTCGTCTGGCAGCTTCGTTTGCGTGTTTGTGGGATCCTCTACCAACAGCTGTATGTGTGAGCTTACGCTAGTTTGTGGGGTGCAGTAAAGTGAGATTCTGCAAAGTAAAAATGCAATATAAAATCACACTTCTGGTTGTGAAAGTTCGTCGAAATTTGTGACCGGAAAGCATGTGAACGAAAATACGAAATTCCGATTTGAACTTTTTAATTCCGGATTGACCCGGAGAGTATGTCTGAGTTAAAACATGATTAATTCTGAATCAATGAATTGAAAATTTTAGGTTCGAATAAAGGTGCATAGCAATATATACAGAATACTTCGTATTTTCACATTAATTTATATATATTTAATACTCCCAATTAATTATAGTTTATTGTGGTATGAGTAACATGAATATTCATAAAAGATCAACTATCCAATAATAATAACTAATATTACAATATTTCATTTTAAGTTTACATGTTAGACATACAAATCTAGCACTACTATAAAATCAACACATGGACAAAAATTCATGCATGTGTCGGCTTCAGATTGGTAGTTTTGCATCGACCCGGTGCTTATTTGATAAGGAACCAAGCCCAATATTCAAGTACATTTAACACCCTACTTACACTTTGTACTCCTAAAAATGATGCAAAACCAAACAAACATGTGAACTTATGATTGTTATTGTAACCGGGGAATAAGATGATTCTCTTGCAGGCATGTGGGACATTGGACCTGAGATGTACCTAAGGATTGGAAAATAGGGACCACTCTACCTACTTCATAACTTATTGACCAAATAGGGCCATATATGAGTCCATCCAACCAGTTGCATCGTGATCTAGGATTCAATACCACTACACCCATTTGTTATCTGATATCCATTGGATATGGTGGACATAATCTTAAAAAATACCCTAGACTAAATTTAACCAATATATTGATGGGTGGAGTAAAACATGGTTGACGGTTGTATTATTGATTGCGATGACTTTGTAGACATTTTATTACCAGGCCTAGATTTGTCAATTTTAGGCAATACATGCACTACTTTTAAATTTCAAAGTGAACCCCATCCTAGTCTTGTCAAATTGGATGACCATGTTAAACAATATCATGGAGAATCTACAATCTAATAGTTTGATATGTTGAAATTGGACATTCATTACAAATCTGAGAACCTCAAGTTGGGAATTTATTCCCACAAGGATCATACATTCTAGTGTGTGGAAAAATGTCCTAAACCAAAATATGTCAGAGTATCAATCTAAAGTGATATTATCTTGCTCTTCTTGCTCTTCATGTTATTCAATTCAAATCTTTAAAATGATAAATTTCTTCTAATTGATTGAATGGTGGAATGTGCATTGAATGCGGTTTGTTTCCATAGATGAAAAATATTCTGATCTAAATTAACATTCTTAGTAAGTGAACCTATGAGTCACCAAATTGTTCAAATTTTCCCTAAGTTCACATTATCAAAATTTATGAGTATTATTAGTCTTAAACTTTCCATTGATTACAAGTTTGATTCCAAGTTGGTAACTAAGGCTTTATGTGGTTAGTGAAAGATAAGAATTCAAATGTACATTATTGTAGAGTGAGAATTCATAATGTGTGTAGTGAGCATAAATATATAGAAAAATAATCTAGAAAAAATATTTTAATTCTAAAAATAAGTTTTAATTATTAATCATGATTTCACGTGATTAGTGAAATATGAGATGTGTCCAATATGGGACACCCCATTGGTTAGATACTCAATTTGTTACCACATGGTCTCAAGTTCAAGCCCCGGCGATGGCATGAACAAAATCACCAATTAAAAAAAAAGAAGTAAAATATGAGATCATAGTTGTGATGTGATTTATTAGAAGGAACTTGAAATGAGTTGTCTTGTAAAATATCACGCATAGAGAAAACCAAATGGGTGCATAAAGAGAAGCACTAACGGATAAGGAAAGTGGAATATACAAGAAAGTAGAACACATCATAGAGGTTTCCATTGTGGAGGATGAAATTATTGACCACTAGTAGAGTCTAGAGTCACTAGTACATAACTGACCTTTAGTGTCGGTTATTTAAGGCCTTTAGTGTCGGTTTCTAAGCGACACCTATGTGGGCGACGCTAAAAGCCCAACCGTTACACGTTGGTCCCAAAATCGACGCCAAAACCCTTCGCGCGCCACCGAAAACGTTCCAGCAGGGGACTATAGGTGTCGGTTATTAGATAAGAAACCGACGTCATATACCTTCGCGCCACAGAAAGGGTGTCATCTAGGGCACTATCATCGTCGGTTATTATATAAGAAACCGACGTCATATACCTTCGCGCCACAGAAAGGGCTCCATCTGGGGCACTATCAGCGTCGGTTTATTAGTAATAACCGACGCCATATCACCCCCAGTACGACCGTGGTGTCTGGTCCGCTGTCACGGCCGTGCTGGCCAGCACGGCCGTGGTGTTTGGCCCGCTGCCACAGCTGTGGTGTCTGGCCTCATATAGGCGTCGGTTATTAGCTAAGAAATCGACACCATATACCCCAGTACGGCCGTGGTGTTAAGGCAATAGACGTCGGTTACGAGTAGGGAAACCGACACTGTAACTATGTGGCATCGGTTTTATACAAATAACCGACGCCTATTGTTTTTTTTTCTATCAGTCTGCAGACCTTCTGTGGCTGGTCGCAGGATGAGAAACCTGCAGTTCAGTTATGAACTGCAGGTTTTACGACATCCATTGATATCAGCCAATAACAGGCCACAAACCTATAAAATTAACAACAAAAATATTCACACATTTAGCAACCTGCAGTTCCATTTGATTTTCACACATTTAGAAACATTCATGTAGCTAGCAATCTGTAGTTCCATTCATTTTCACATTCACACATGTAGAAACATTCATATAGCAACCAACGGTTTCATTCATTTTCACTCAGACACATGTAGAAACATCCAGACATGTAGAAACATTCATACATATATTATAATTTAGAAATTCATTTACAAAATATAATTATTTAGTCATTATTCGCTATCAACATCCTAATTATATTTTAAAACCCCCACTACTTGTATGGATGTTGCCCATTCTTATCTTACTTCATTTAATTCTCCCATCGTATATGGAGCATGTACATTTGGTAAGGCCTTTCCTGTAGTGTGGTCAGTTTTAAACACCTGTAAAGAGAATGATGTATATATATAATTAATGAGCTATAAATAAGATTGATATATTTCATATTATCTAATGAGACTATATAATACCTCAGGTATAGTATTGATGTCCACTGCGGCATATTTGATAATCATGTGCATAAATCTTATCACATAGTATGCACATGCCCATCTATTGTCTTGTGTAGCAAACTATAAATTCAAACATACAAAATATTAAAAAAATACAACTAATTAAGCACTGTTCGCATAAATAATATATACATATATTGCAGTCAGGAACTTACTTTCACGTTCTTCTAAATTATTGGCTGGTTCTTTTTCGTGGGGACCTTTCCTCCAGCCTTTTTGAACTCATCTAAACCCCTACATGTTAATGTAACACAATACATTGCATAATTAAATAGTAATGTAATAACATATGCTAATGGATATGAAAATGAAATATTTCTCACCAGAATAATGTCATTTTCATTATGTGTCCATATTTTGAATTCAATTTAATCCCCTTAGGATCTAGATAATAGACAGTGAATATCTCGGGGACAATAACTAGTAACTCCCAATGCATACCACTAGAGGTAAAAAAGTTAAAAATTAATAACTCAAAATCCACAATAATTCTTAAGTCCAAATTATAATAAGCATAGTAAACTTACTCTACATTGAATGGAGCTATTATCACCGTCTTCTTATTTTGAGAAAAATTTGTAAAAGCCTCACAACAGTATTGTTGAACTGACGGAGGGTCTTTAGCTACTAGACTAATCAAAGATGGAATAAAAAATCCGACATGTTCGAATGAAAAATCTGCACATATCTTGTCTAAGTAGCTGCAAAATATGTATTAATTACGCATGCATTAATAAATAAGAAACCAGATCACCAGATCCTACACAAGGTATATGGATGTATAAAGAATATCTCACCTTATCCATAGATCTATCACAGATGTATTTAGCCAATCATATCGAAACAAATCGAAAATATCTTGTATAAATAGTTTGTTTTCGTATGATTGACCTGCATCATCTGAATCTATAGAAACAATTATAGGGCAATTTATATCATGTTCGCCTAACCATATTGCCATACCCCTACAGTTAGGACCTAACGGGACAGGTAGGTCCTGTGGAACCCAACTGGGTAATGTAGGAGGTGGAAGTGGAGGCCTAGATGTTGTGGGTGTCTTCTTTTTAACTTGTATATATATATAATTTCAGATCAAATGACATCATATACACACACTAACAATTTCACGTAATGTAAATTTACCATACAGTTTTAGTAAAGAGGACATATTCTTTTAGCCACAATATCACTCTACCGTCTGCCTCACCAAGCGTTTCACAATCTGGGTGGGCATATGGAAATGGAAGATCCATCCACTTGGAGAATATATGTACCAGGCTCACACGAATCCAACCAGCTGGTAATGGAGACCCGTGAAATATTTCCCCTGGTAGGGATGGGTAAGCCGACGCCTCTGCAATGACATATTCTTTACTTTTTAGACGGCATGGCTTCAACCCCTACAAATTTTTGTGTAAAGAATGTTATATACATATATACATATCATCTTTTTTTGAAACGACTACAATTTCATATATATACATATCATCTTGAAAACATATCATCTTGAATTAAAAAACTAGTTACTATATCATAAAAATACTTACAGCAGATGTGCTAGGTGGTGGGTCTATAGGATTACTCTCAACCTCTGTAGTAGGAGTAGAGCGGGATGCCATAATAGGTATTGTCTGCTGAATGGCAGTCTGAGATGCCTGCCACTTTTTCAGTGCTTCTTCGAGTTTCCTATGAACTACCTTATCTACCTATACATGGATAAAAGAAACGTTAGCTTCTAATTATTGAATTCTCTTTTACAGTAACATTATAAGAAAGAATATGTTACCTCTTCTTGTGAAAGTCCCACTTTTGGGACATGTTTGTGCTGGGATGGCCCAAAAAAGCTTTGATGCCCACACCAGCGCCTGCAGCCCTAACACGTCCAGGATGCTCTGGGTTACCCAGAGCAACTTTCAATTCATCCCTTGTGCCCTCAGGGATGAACTTGCCTTGTTTCCTCAGCTCGTGCAACTCCCACTAATCGCCAAAACAAAAATTTGTAATTAAGTAAACACCACAAATAATCAATATTCGAACGATTGCTGTAAGAGTTGTATTTTACCATTTTTGTAGCTGCCTCAGTAGTTGCAGGCTTCCTTATTTCTCCCTTCTTATTTTTCATCCCAGCTATCCAGACATCATGGCAAGGCAGAGGTGTGCTACCTATAGTAGAGGACTCCTGAGTAGCAGCAGACTGAGAAGTAGCCTCAGACTGTAGTCTTTGGTGAATGCCTACATACCCCTTTGGACCCATTGTGTGGTCATGCACATTCAGTGCACACCTTTATTTTTGTGCCTCACTGAGGGCCTAGTTAGTATGCACATTAATGATTTGGTTAGTAACAATAAATGTTAATCTTGAATAGGTGAATACAACATATATTAAACAACCTCCCCTGGTATAGGTTTAGGTGCACTCCGTTCCTCATTCAATCCATTGAATGTTTTGCGCTTCCTACAATACAGATGGAATTTTATAAGAAACCTTCAATGACCGAGATATACAGTCTTACCGCCATGCTTTAGTCTTGTTGAATCAGTGTTCTCTTCACATATAGGACACGCTTTAGCTCCTTTGACACTATATCCAGACAAATTCCCATATGCTAGAAAGTCATTAATAGTGCAAAACAACATAGCATGCAAATGAAATGTCTCTCTTCGTGAAGCATTATAGGTCATCACACCTTCACCCCAGAGTTTCTTTAAGTCATCAATTAGAGGTTCAAGATAAACATCGATGTCATTTCCAGGTTGTTTAGGCCTCGATATTAACAACGACAACATTCGTACTTATTTTTCATACACAGCCAGGGAGGAAGATTGTATATAACAAGCATGACTGGACAAGTGCTATGTTGGCTGCTCAATGTCCCGTATAGATTCATCCCATCTGTACAAAGCCCAAGTCTTAGATTCGTGACTTCTTCACCAAATTCAGGGTACGATAGATCAATCTTCTTCCACTGTAGGGAATCAGAAGCATGTCATAGGATCCCATCATTATTTTTCTTAACATCTGCATGCCACCTCAAATTCTCGCATCTATTAGATTGGCAAACAAGTGTTGAAACCATGATATTATAGGTAGATACCAAATCACCTTGGCAGGAGAACCCATTTTGGACTCCCCTGAAGTCATCAATTTATACTGTGACGCACCACATTTTGGACAATCTTTCAAATCCACATAGTCCTTTTGAAATAATACACAATCATTCGGGCATGCGTGTATCTTCTTGGCATCCATTCCCATTGGACACAACAATTTCTTTACCTGGTATGTTGAGATTGGCAGCTTGTTTCCTTTAGGAAGCATTTCTTTCAACAAAGGCAACAATGACGTGTAGCTTTTTTCGCTCCATCTATTGTTAGCTTTCAGCTTATACAATCTCAACACAGCGCTAAGCTTCGTAAACTTAGTACAACCTGTTTATAATGATATCTCAGCATCATGCACAATGTTTCTAAAAATGGGAGGTGGATCGGTGTGCTCTACCCCACAGCTATCCAGCATCGCATCAACGATGTCTACTGGAACTGGTTCATTCACATCTACGTCATCGTAGGCAATTTCTTCTTCCATACAAGCACTGCTATCGACATCCACTGATTTCGGGTTTGAAATCTCTCCATGCTAGTGCCATTCTGTATAGCCTTGTATAATCCCGTTGCACATGACATGACTTTTGATTTCATCACCAGTGTTGACTTTCAAGTTGTTACCGCAATGCCTACATGGACAGTAGAACCTATCAATAGGTTGTTTCCTATGTTCCTCGGCAAATCTAATAAACTGGCCAGGACCAGAAATAAACTCTGGGGTGCAGCGATTGCGAATGGACATCCATGACCTATCCATTCTATGATCAAAGAGAAAACAAGTATATATTACAACAAGATTAGGGTCTAGGATTAACAGATTAGAGTTTTTGCATGGTTAAAACTTTAGGCCAACAAATACATGTGTTGTCATTCTTATATATAATAAATGTGTATTACCTATCCCATTCTTGAACACCTAATCTCACTAGTAAGTGTATAATGTGTATTGGGTTTTTGAGAAAATTTCGGCAGCATTTCCCTGCTGTTCTCTAAGTACATATGTACTTAGAGAACAAACGGGGAAATGCTACCAAAATTTTCATAAAAACCCAATACACATTATACACTTACATCCTAAGTGAGATTAGGTGTTCAAGAACAGTCCCAAATCGGGGACTATCCAAGATTTACTCCTAATGAGTAAATCTTGGATGGGTTTCTAGGCCAACAAATACATGTGCTGTCATTCTTATACCTACAATCCTAGTTTCATCATTCATATCCTAGTTCTTCAAGTTAGGTGATTAACATTGTCAATATACTCAAAAAGGAAACAAGTTACCAATTTCATAGTTAGGACGGTAGAGATACCCTAAGATCTAGATCTAATGGTTCATAATGAGCCTGGGATAAAGTTACATCACTAGATGATTATATAATTTCAAAAGCAGTACACAAATAAATTCAAATGAGTAGATAACTAAATAAAAAACAGTAGACAAAAAAATATAAATAAGTAGATGAAAAATACAAATAAGTAGATGAATAAATCATAAAAAAATCAATACATAAATAAACACAATCAGTTCATAACTTAAAACAATTCCACTAGCTTGGTGAAATCAGTACATAAATAAACACAATCAGAATATTTTTCAATGGCTTTTGGGGTAACTTGGTGAAATCAGTGCATGTTTTGGGCATCCTTTGTATAGGTTGATCTAGGGTTCAATCCAGGGATCAAAAGGTTCATGCTCATCTCTTGAATCCAAACCCCAGCAGCAGCCTAGGCGTGCCCTGGCGCCGCCCAAGCATTTGCCCAGAGGCCTAACTAGGCAGAGCACCTGGGCATGGGATCCTAGGTGAACGCCTGGGCTACTTAGGTGTCGCCTGGGTGAGGTCCAGGTCGGCGGCGGCAAAGAAAGACAGCAGTAGAGGAGAAAAGGCGGACGATCAAAGGGTTACCTTGCTTTAGGTGTTCAGCGGCGGCAGAGCAAAGAACAGCAGCCAGTGGCAGAGCAGCAGCGGCGGCAGAGGAGCGGCAGACCAGCGACGGAGCAGCGGCAGCGGTAGAGCAACAGTGGAGGAGTGGCGGAGCAGCATCAATGGGGGAGCGGAATTGCCAGACGAGCGCGAGAATGAAAAATCAGGAATGAAACAGGAGAGAAAGGGGAACAGTCAGGCTCGCAGGGGCTAAGTTATCAATCAACGTCGGCTCTCATGAAAAACTGACAACTATTTACTAATCGTATCGGTTCTCATGTAAAACCAACAACTATGTTCAATAATAGTCGTCGGTTTCCACAATAAAAACCGATGCCTATAAACATAAGCCGATAAAAAAAATGTTCTCGAACTCAGCCAATAGTCGTCGGTGACCTTATAAAAACCGACGCTACATGTGGTCGATATTTTCGCGGGGACAGCGTGCGTAAACTCATCCACGTCGGTTACTTATGTGAAACCGACAATTAAATTGGGCCCAATTTCTGTCTCATGAAAATACTTTAGTTGTCAGTTTTTAAGTTAAAAACCGACGCCATATGTTGAATTTTGGAGGTAAATTTTTCCCCATGAAAAATTTGATTTTGGCGGTCGATATTAGGCGTCGGTTTTTTATATAGAACCGACGCAAAATAAAAAGTGATACCCGTGTCTGTCCACTCTTCATAGATAGATGTCGATTTTATGAAATAACTGACGTTGTATGTTTAAGGTGTTTGTTATTTGTATACAACCGACGATAGTGAATGTGACATTATAAGCCATTTCTGTAGTAATGATTAGAGATGGTCAAAGCACGCCAGAAGGTGCATGTGGATTAGATATATGACATGGGAAAGTCTCCTAAAATAAAAAATTAATGAGTGTAGACAAAAAAAATTGAAGATCATGTGCAACTCAATTTCTCAATTAATTTTTCATATCAAACAATGTGCCATCCCTAGAGGAGTTGTTGGGGAAAAAAGTTCAGAAATCCTTGGAAGTCCACTTGAGTATCCAAGTTATACGAAGTGTCCAGAAAAAAAACTATCCAATTGTTTATTTGTCAAGGCTAGATGCGATGAAGCATCTTTGGAAACTAGGAAGCTAGTGAACATTCATAAGGTCTTGGATTTATGAAAGACTTATAGTGTGGTGGTTTTGTAGAAGTGATTCTCTTACATATAGTGGTGTACATCATGTGATATTAGTACTTAGAATAAAGGGATTAGTTATTTCATTCAGTTACTCGTGTGTTTTACTTTGGATTATTGTTATCATAACTAATTGATGTGATGTCATTTGCATGTAACTATCCAATAATTGCTATATCATGACCTACCATTCTCTAGTTACATTCAATTATAGTTTAGAAATATACCATGTTTGTCTAATTATGATAAATAAAGGTGTTTATTCACCATCCTACTAGCTCATTCTCTACTGAAACATTTTTGAGATGCATGGAGTTTATAGAGATTTGAACTTCTCTAAGAGTAGTAATGTCTTAGAGTTATTCAATAGTGAAGTTCTAGTTAGAGTCTATCTATTTGTACTTTAGGTCCATGTGTTTGGAAAATATGTTGCACTTTGTATAAGAGTTTTATGTTTTTTTTATAATGTTAGTCTTTGTAATGAGTTTAGTTTATACTACAGATTTATAAATGATATATTGATCATGGAAAAGAGTGATAATGTCAACATATATCTTCTTTCATTTTAAGTAGATGGAAATCTTTATAAATATAAACTTGGTTTTGCTATCCACCAAGTGTTCTTAACCATAAAAAATATATCTATGAGTAAGTTTGATCTCTCATCATTACGTAGTCTTTGGGATGAATCACGCCCATGAGATCTATGCATGTCACACTTACAACATCCATGATGATGTTATCAGATCACATATTACCAGTTTACTAGAGGTAAGAGGGACAAGCTTAGAGATGAAAGTTTAGTGGAACGAGAGTATTAAAAAATAATTGTATAGATAGGGGTACTCTACTATTCTATTGTAAAATAGATGAGTAGATGACAAATGCTACTAGATCTAGTAAGTTATCCCTTATGAAACTAGTACTCTAGGTTTTCTTATAGGCTAGACATTCTTGACACCCCTTCTAAGTATGGGGGTCTATATCTACCCATTAGTTTGTAGACATTAGTTCCTAATGTGGTGATCCATGTAGAAGGTTGGGGAGCCATTTTATATTCTTAAGGTCCCTAAATTTTACATTTTGTCTTGTATGATGAGCCCTAAGTTTCATTTGAGAGGTTTCTCTATGGTATCTGGTGTGAAGAGATAGGATCTCTATCATGAAAGAAATGGGTGAGACCCAAATCCAGGTCAGTACAGAGGAGTCGCCATCACATTTATAATGGAAAATTAGGAAAAAGTATGAAAATAGTTGAACATTAGTAGAGAAGAAAAAAGGAATGTAAGAGATTTTGTAGGGAATCAAGTTCTACACTCAAAAGGCGTTAGGCAACCCATTATATCTTTGTAGTATCATAAATATGAAAATTTGGTCAAATCGGTTTAGTTTTCAATATAAGTTTGTATATGTAAGATAATGTGACAAGAAACTGCATGCAAATCAAATTCTAGATATGAAAATTTGTATATGTAATCATCAAACCTAAGTGCTCATATCATTATACTGTTGGGGGGGTTGGAGGGGTGAGACAGTCTGTGCAAGCAAGATAACCACCTGTAAAAGAGGGATTAGAGACAACAATATAAGAACATAGATCATATAGCCCAATTTCTTATTTTATCACATGAGTGGGGGTTGAAAATGGGGAAGATAAAGTGAACTACGTGGTTGTTAAGTCAAAACTACCTTGCTTTGAAATCATAGGGGGTAGTGATGGACCTCTCCCCTCTTTTCTATCTTTGGTATAGAGGTGTTATTTTAATATATCTAAGTGTTTGGATCTCAAAATAACAACCCAAGGGGGGATCTATTACTAGCCTTTAAGAGGACAACCTCTTGGCCTCTAGGCACCACAAATAGGTTGCCAACAAAAGCTTTTGGTGGCCAACCTTTGTAAATGGAAATTGGGGTTGCATTCATACTATCTAGGAGTTTTTCTAGGGTTAGGTTTCAAAAGGGTGCCTCTAAGGCAAGTAGGATTAGGAGGGGCACACATTAAATGGAATCCCTCCCTCTAGAGTCCTATAGATATTTTTATAATGCAATATGATTGACTCATTCAGTGCGGGGAGCTTGGAAAGATTGGATCGTTTGTCAAGCATGCATTCCTCTTATGGAGCCTTTTGAACATTTCTAGAATGCAATTTTGTTGACTCAATCAAGAAGGGAGCATGGGATAGCGGGGGACGTGATTGGTGTGGACCCCCTTTCCAGGGGCTTTTGTGTGTGAAAACTAGATGGGCACCCACATGACCTTAATTCATGTGGACAAATAGGTCAAGTTGCACTACATGGACGTCATCAATAATACTTGTCCTAGGTAACAATGAAAAGGTTATGGAACTATCTCTGGCCTTGATGGCAACACCCTAATTGGTTCATAGAGTATTATCCATCAATTGGATGTTTGTCTGGTAAGTTATTTCCAAATCATGGTGATTTTAATGTATGGGTTTATACTAAAATGACCTCTAATAATGAGATACATATATTCATATTTTGTTAATTCATCAAGTGATTTTCAATCTTATTTATCAAATTTTGTATCAATATTTAATCACATATTAATAATAACTCCTGTGATATTTTAGATATGTTTAGTATTGCATTCAATCATTGTTGTTGTATCCTAGCATATCTAGACATGTCACTCACGTACCTAAGATGCTTGTATTATTTTATCACACGTTGGGGTGACCCTTATCACCTTTATATAAGTTTTGGTGACTATGGTTCTGCCCATATTTCATCCCTGAAATTGTTATTATTTTGAAATTTATCACATATCAATGTGTAGATCTTCCATTGCTTGTTTAACACTTTCCATGATTTAATTCATTTATAAACTATATCATGCATACTAAGGATGGAGTGTAAATAGTTTTCACCTCTAAAGAAGAAGTACAATTTATGGTTGTTTGCCTAGCCATACGGAGGTTTGCAATCTTCACACCACAAACCACTCATTTTTGGTCATGGATGTTAATTTGATAACACAAGATATAGGTTGATGTCTAAGCATGACTATAATCATCAAGGGAATAATATCAGTATTGGTAGCCAGAAGTTTCTTATGTTGGTAAGACTTTGATAATTGTAAGCATCAAAGAAATGATGAAATAATCATGCTTTCTTGTTGTAAGCCTTTGTTCATTTGGTGAAAATTGTTTCTCAAAGAAAGGCTTTAGCAAATTTCTTAGAAAATAAGACTTTATGCTTATTTGGTCACTTTAGTGAGGTTTAACCATGGTGAAAATCAGATCCAAGTGGTTATATCCTAGGGCTTAGGGGTGTATCATGTGTTTGTGGATCCAAAAAAGCTCAAAAGACCTTTAAAAGGAGCTTAAATGGTAAAAAAAGGTTTTATGGGCTTGGAAATTAGCATGATTAACCATACCGAGTGGGGGACATGTGGCTGACCAATTGACCTGACTAAGGGATAGGACCTGATTAGGGTACACATCTGGTTTGCACCGCCCTTTATGTAAAAGCACTAGGGTTTGGTTGAAGAAAGCAATGTCGCAACACATTTCTTGTTATAAAACAATTGTTACAACAGGGGCTCATCCAATGTGTGCTTCTCCTTGAATGCATTTATAAACACCCCTTAGAACGTTCTTTCTTTCAGATACTGAGACTCATATCTAGTTCTTTCATTGTAGCTAATATGTGATGAAACAAAATGATTTTCATCCTAGATCGTCCTTCTATGTTTTGAAATATTTTACCTCATCAATGTTCTCCTCTCTTCCAAAGTCATTGAAATTGCCTTTGCTTGTACGTATGATTTGTTAGATGATATCGGGGGGGGGGTAGGGGTGCTCATTAAATGAATGAAGTTGGACTTCTCCATCATTACCCTTTTGAGATGAAAAGATACTTGTAATGGAAGCAAGATCTTTCAGATGAATACATGGGGAGCCTAGTCCACCTCTACATGTAGGGATCATTTGACTTGACCTACGTCCTAATTGATAATGAGTTTCTTAGTGCAGTGGTATAGTTCTAGAATCTGGAGATCAACAACTTTAGTATCTATGAGGTCTACCTCACACCAATATTAGTAAAAATATTGTACATAACATGATTGTCATTGCATGATAGACAGCCATCAAAATGTGATAATGATTCTCCATACATCTCTTAATTGTCTTTTTTGGGTGTGAAAGAAAAAATATATATGTATTTACTTAGTCATTGGTGCTTGATGGTGAAAATATAGATGTTATGGGACTTTTTGGGATAGTTTTATTGTTGATCTGGCTAACATGATCCATGAATCCATTTAGCAATGTTTCTAATTATAGTATTTGGACAAATGTTACTTTATCAACCTAGGTAGAAGGTGTCAGTTTGAGTGCTTACATCTATCGAAGCCTTCATTAGAGGTGAAGAGATCCTTCATTTGGTATTATCAGAATTATTTCAATATATCGAGAATGCCAAATGTAGTGGAATCATAGAGGGAAGGGTCTAATACTCATTGCATTATGTCAGGAGATGTACTGATGTTGCATAGGATTTGTTATACCTTTGGGGAGAGACATGAATGTCGTGTGTTTGTATAATAATTCTTCCAAGATTTTTGGAGTTGCAATTTCCAAATATTGAGGTCGTTTAGCATGGTGGCTAGTAGGTTTTGACCAATAAACATGTTTGTTGGTGTTGGGTAGTGGTAGGTTTGGATGTTATCTCCCCTGCATTGGTGATGGAGGGGCACCATAGACTCATTATGTTTCTTGGGATGAGGAATCACATGAACTACTACCCAACAATGTTCTTTTGGTAGTTTGGGTGATGTCAAGTGGTTTACACCCATTGGGAATGCTACTAGCAAGATTGTTAGAGTACTTTCCCATCAATCATGTTTCTACCCTTCATGGTCTTCAATGTTTGTGGAGTTATCAGGTGATGCTGACTATGGAGTTGTATCATAAGGTTACAGAAACATAGAGGAGCTTGAGCTACAACGTTTGAGGTGGTTACATATATAGGTCACATCTATATATGAATGGAAGATCTGAGAAGGGGTGGTTTTTTATTTGATTCATTTTTAGGATTTTGTTTTCATTTGTATCTTTTTGTATTTTCTTATTTTTATTATGGACTTGTATCATAGAACATTCAATGAATATAACTATATATTCATGCTTTTGAATGCATCACCTATTCCAAACACAACTAATCCACAATTGATAGCAATATTTTTTATCAGGCTCATAACTCCTAATGATAGAAATACTCTTTTTCTCAAGCATGTAAAACCACAAGAGTATGGTATGGGACAGAGATGTTGTTGAAAGTATTGTATGAGGGTTGATGGATTCCTCCTATTTCCCTATGTTAATCCTACAATCAATATCCCTAACACATAGTAAGGGCATAAATATGGGTCATGTGTCCTTTTTGCCACAAAATTCTCACTGGATGAATTTTTCTTCTAGGGGAGAGATAAGGATTTGGTGTCCTAATGACTTTTGAAAACAATTTCCCACATGTTTTGACCATATGACAATCTCTTTTTGAGTGACACTCAATCTGTAGTTCTTGTTGTATTGTTTATCCCAGTCTGGATGAGTATTTAGACATTTCTACTTACAACCTTATGATGGAGGTTGGTTCCTTGATTGTTTTTGGCATTGTGTAAAATTTATGATTCTCTTTTGATAATTGTCAGGTTGCAATGTCAAGAGAACATACCTTAAAGGAAATGTGCTCAAAGCCTTAGGATGCTGGTGAGGCTTTGTCATGCCATATGCATTGGTATTATCCCTCTTTGAACCTTTTGTGATTGGAATCATATGGATTATTGATGCAATGGTCCTATCATCACTCTTATGAAGAACATTGGTTGTGGGACCCCTTACATCCTTTGAATCTTTTAGGTGGTGGAGAAGGTGTAAGGTTGACCTTACTTGGATGAATGCTAAATATACAACTAAACTGCTCATTTTTGGGAGCCTATTAAGAAGAGTGGTCTCATTCGTGACCTTTTTGAAGGCTAGTGAACATATGAAATTTGTCATCATGCTCGTCAATGATCATCTTTGTAAGCTAAACTATTGTGTAATCCTACAAAGTTATATTGGTTGGAAGTAAATTGATTAAGTCCTTTTTATAATACTAATTTGTAGAACGATGAGAAAAGGGATGACGATCAAGGGATTCTCTATCTCTGCTTCAAAATTCTATTTGGTTAACCATTCTCTTCTCTAGGTTGATTCATTATTGTCACCATCTAAGGCAAGAAGGGGCTTCAAAAGTCAATATGTAGTACATTCATTTTTAGTAGATATCTTATTAAAAATAGAATCTTTTGATGTGACTGACATTGATTGGAATAAGATGGATGTTATGTCCATAACTAGTAATCACATGGCATCACCACTATAAATATCATGGATGATGTATGGCCCTTCCTGTATTAGGTTGTTGTTACCGTAAGTATGCAGTTTTAGATGCATGTGTAACACAAGGTCACCTATCTGGAAGCTTTAGATATGTAAAATTTTTGTGAAGGATCGAACCATCCATTGTTGGTCGTTCTATGTGAGTGTAAGGCATGGAGACTTTGTTCCTCAAATATCTTGGGACTTTATAGACAATCTCAAAACCAAATGCCTTACAAATGTTTCCTCTTTAAGTATATACAAGGAGTGAACTTAGGTTTCGACCACCCCATATATGAGGGAGTAGGGGGTCACACCAATTTTTGTGTGCATGAACATTTTGTATCCCCATAGGGCCATATTTAACTTATCATGTGATGCGATGATTTTGAGTCGCATTTATAGACCTGTTTGATATGTGTTTTGTGCTTTTATTAGTCATTTTTATGGTTAATATTGCATAATTCACCCATTTTGGTCTTTGCCATCATTTTATGTCAAATTCTCTTAGTTTCATCATTTTGAGCATTCATTATCACATTATTATTATTTGTGTGGATTTATTTGATCTTGTCTTCAAATTTCAGGAAAAACAAGTATTTTCTTCCGTCGATACCATCGACATGGTCGCAGGTTGCCAGCCGAAAGGAGCAGCAAAGAGTCGATACCATCGACGCTGATGTCGATGGTATCGAGACACCTTCAGGTTGCTGGCGAAGAAGCAGTCGATAGTATCGACACCAAGTCGATACCATCGACACATGGAGGCTACAGCGTCACAAAACGACAAAACCGATGCCTAAAGGAAGTCGATACCATCGACCCGAGTCGATGGTATCGAGATGATGAAGGGCGCGACAAAGGAAGGGTTTGCAACCAGCCGCTACTGTAGTGGGTCGATACCATCGACTCGCGTCGATGGTATCGACGCCGTCAGATATGCGTTGGATTCAGATTGATCTCAATCGGACGGCTGGAGTTAATTAACGACCTAATTAGGGACTTATACCTAATGACGGCCGCCCAGACGAGGGAGGATCGGATTTGGCCATTGCACAAGTGCCAAGGAGGGAGAGAAAGGAGAACGGAGGCCAAAAGTTCATACCTCTCGATACGGACGCTACCGAAGACAGATTTCACCACCGAGAGGCGTGAAAGCACGTGTTCTACGCAAAGGATCAATCAATTCTTCTCCGTTCAGGGGTTTTCCCATTCAATTCACGATTTTCATATGATTTCCCCTATTTCTACCATGTACTTGTGTGAGATGAACATGCGGGGCTAATCCCCTCCATATTTAGGACCGGGAGTAGCCCGGGAATTCATTGTATGACAGTTTTATAATAGTAATTCATATTTTCTCTCTTAAATCCGTGGCATAGCTTCGTTTTCTCTATATATTGTTATGCTTGATCACCATAATAATAATCTAATGCCCTTAATCACTTTGACAGAAGGATTAACGGCTGAAAAGAGACGAAACCTACATTAATCGATAAATCCCTTGAACAAGGTGGTGTAAAATTAATGGTGGATACTGAGAGATCGTTCATAATGCACTTAGTTTAGGGGATAGGTTACTACGACGGTGGAACCGACCTAAATCTAAGTAGTGAATTGTACCATGACAGTGGGCAATTCTATTTTCAGGCCACTACCCGGATAGAGAGAGAAGAGTGAGGCATTATATAAAATCTAATACAATGAATACCCGCGGTGAAACCGCAATCCTAAAGATACATTTTGAATTGATTAAACCAACATTTAATCGATTGCTTCTTTTGTTTTGTTTTTATTTTTCTTTTAGTTTTAACAACAACTCTCAACTTGTTAATCGGCTTAGCTGATCGCGACTAGTTAGTAGGAGTCACGAACAATTCCGAGTATCCCTGTGTTCGACTCGGGCCTCACAAGGCCTGTACTACTCGACACGTATACTTGCATTTTTAGCGCGTAGTAAAATACACGTCAAGTTTTTGGCGCCGTTGTCGGGGATACATCGAATTGTTGGCACTTCAAGTGCTACGAACGGCCACTCTAGGCCACATTTTTTTATTATTATTTTGAAACAACTTCAAATATTTGTAAATTTCTCTATAATTGTTTACACTCGTCTAAGCATAGTACTGAACTCGAATTTTCTCATTTCAGGTACGTTGCATGGTGCATACACGTAGTACAGACTACGACAATCGCACACCTGAGGTTCCGTTTTCGGGACCTGAGGACGAGGAGCATTCCAAGCAAGAGTACCAAGAAGAGGTAGATTCTGAATCTGAACCAGAAGAGATGGTCGAGCCATAGACCATATGGGAGAAGATCAAAGCTTCTTCCTCATCAGCTTCAAAGGGGCCTATAAAGAAGCAGGCGATCAACATACCGACATATAAGATCGATCCAGCGTTGATAAATTTGGTGAAATCAAACGCGTCTCATGGGCTGAAAAATGAGGACCCCGTCGCGCACATCAGTCAGTTCGTTGAAAACTGTGACATGGTAAAAATAGACAGGTTTCCACAAGATGCATTGTACCTCAAGCTGTTCCCAAGTTCCTTGGCGGGAGCCGCGCGAGAATGGTTACATAATTTGGATGATGAGTTTGTGGAGTCCTGGAACCATATGGTGGAGGTTTTCTTTGAGAGGTTCTTCCCTCCCGAGAAGACTAACGACATGATCTGGAAGATTCACAATTTCACCCAACAGGCCGGTGAAACATATTCTGAGACCTGGGAGCGATTTCAGGTTATGTTGAGGAGATGTCCGCATCACGGGCTGGACAAAGAGACACAGGTGAAAATATTCTATTTTGCTCTCTCCGAGCATGATAGGAGTAATCTGGATTCAGCCGGGTCGGGATTTTTTCTGAATAATACAGATACCAGATGTTGGGAGATATTAAAGAACATGGCTAGGAAACAGTCATGGGGTGACAGAGGTGCTGTGGAGCAGGTCAGAGCTGTTGGCGAATCCATAGTAGTTAAGGAGCTGAACGATAAGTTAGATCTTCTAGCCAAGAAGCTGCTAGCTAAGGAAGATGCATCTGAGGATGAGGAAGCCCAAGTGAAATTCATGCAACAACAGGGTTACAGAGATAATGACTATGCATGGAGGAAGGATAAAAAATTCTCATGGAAGGATCCAAATAACTTTCTGTAGGATCCGGATGCCAAGCCACAGCCTAGAGCCGAGGATAAGAACATTGAATTACTGAGTCAAATGGTACAACAGAACCAGGAGATGATAGCCATGTTTGGTAAGCAATTGCAATCTCAAGGTGATATTCTAACCTAGTTTGGACAGACGCTGCAAAGCCATGGAGCACAAATGTGGGCATTAGAAACCACCGTGGCACAGATTTCTAGTGAAGTGGCAGCCATCAAGCACGCCAATCAACATAAACCGGCCGAGAATGCAAACGTGGCCCAAGCACACCATCAGGTCAAGTATATTTCTGTGGTAAGCAATGAGGAGGAATCTCAGGTGCAAGAAGCTAAAGAGGAAAGAAAAATGACGTTTAATATGCATGCATTACCGGCGATACCGTATCCACGCACTTATTATGGACTGCCGGGCAGAAACCCTTTCTTCAGAAAATCACAGCGAGTTATGAATATTGTATCTCCATCTAGAGAAAAAGAACAATTGAAGGTTGTTTGTGCACGTGTGGAGACATCGAATGCAAGAGAGGAACCACAACAAGCTATTACTATTGACGATGTCTCGCCAAAGCCCACGTCAGAGGGAGTGATTGAAGCAAGCTTAGGGGAGTTGAACCCGAAAAGCTCATATGTGCCACCTCACAGGCGTACTGATGCAGCAGATGTTTCAAAACTGGACAATCCGAAGTCAAAGAAAGAGCATCGTCATTTTAGGAAATTCTTGGAAATATTCCGAAAACTCCACATCAATATTCCATTAGTGGAGATGATCGAGAAGGTGCCCGCCTATGGGAGGTTCATCAAGGAAATCATCAATAAGAAGAGGCAGATAAAAGACAGTGATATTTGTAGGATGAATGAGACGGTGAGCTCTATGATTCACGGGAGTTTGCCAAAGACGAGAAAAGACCCAGGGGGCTTCTACATTCCTTGCTCAATAGGTGGTCGACATTTTCCTAAAGCGCAATGTGATTCAGGCGCCAGCATAAATCTCATGCCTCTGGCGACGTTTCAGAAGCTAGGGTTAAAAGAGATAAAGAAGTCAGCCGCAACAATTGAATTAGCAGATGGGTCTATCGTGAGACCATATGGTGTGTGAAGATGTTCTCGTCAAAGTGGACAGATTCATATTCCATGTAGATTTTGTTGTCATGGATATGCCACCACTCCAAAGCTGTGAAATTCTTCAAGGAAGGTCGTTTCAAGCAACGGCGGATGTCATGACTGCCTTAGGGAGAGGTACTTTGTCCTTGGGAATTGGAGGAGATCGAGTTGAATTCAAATTACCACATGATCCTCTTAGCGCAATTTCCAAAGTGAAAAGATGATGAGCTTCATACCGTCTAGCCTAAGTCGTTAAATAAGGGCGCTTGTTGGGAGGCAACCCAACCATCGGTACATTAGGATAGTTTATTAACAGTCATAGGTTGCTTTATTTTTGTTCAATTTTTAGTGTAAAGAAGATACCTTGATCCGTTTGTTCATTGTGCAGGCTGAGGCAGAGTCGATACCATCGACACACATGTCGATGGTATCGACAAGGGTTCAGGTTGACGACTGCAGATTTCACTCTGAGTCGATACCATCGACGGTCAATTCGATAGTATCGACACACCTACAGGCAGGTTGCCAAGCAAAGTCGATAGTATCGACATGGTCGTCGATACCATCGAGATCTCTGGAGAAGTTCAGACCGAGTTGTCTCATTCAACTCGATACCATCGACGGCCTTGTCGATGGTATCGACAAGGTTACAGGTTGAAGTGCAAAGTGGCGGTGTCGCAATGAAACCAAGTCGATACTATCGACATCTGTCGATGGTATCGACCATCCATGTCACCAATCCGCATAAAGAAATCGACGGCTGATGATTGCTTGATCTTGAAACCCGGATTGCTGACATGTCGATACCATCGACATAGGTCGATAGTATCGACGCTGCACCCGGATCGATGACGTGGATGCCGCGATCGCTGTCGATACCTCCACAAGAGTGATCGGGTATCTCTGTTCCAATCTTTAAGTTTGTTTTTGACTATGAGGCCATAGTCGGATTCAAGCTTAGGGGGGTAGTTGGAACAACTCTATCTTTTATTGTTTTTAGTTTTTGGCATTGTTATTTGTTTCTTGCATCTTTACTTTTTGTAGGATCCACGCGCTATCTAGTGTAAATTGTGGATGTCATAAAAGTGTGTCATCTTGTTTGTTAGTGCATGGGGAATTTAAGGGAAATTTAAAATTTTTGTATCTTTGGATAGCTTGTTTTGTTTTGACCTTGGGAACACATCCTATGAAAATGATTGATTATGTCAACTTTAAAACAACATTTCATACCTGTACTCCTAATGATTCATGAAAGTGGACGGAAATGGTTGTTTGAGCCTAACCTAACCAAAGGGTAATGAGACTTTAATTGGATGTAAGAGAGAGAACCCTCTAAACTACTACACAGGTCAGTAAGGAGGGACACATAATATCTTTCTAAGGTTCAGTCATCTAGTCTTGTGATCGTTCCACTTCATTTTTCCATAATCCACCTAAGAATTGGAAGTAAAGTGCAGTTTTAATTCCTTTTTGTGTGCATAGCATTTAGATAGGATTTGCATTGGTATTTTCCATACTTTTGCATAAAAAGAAAAAAATACAATGATTCATGCACATTACCTTTAGGTGCATGCCATGTAGTTGCATTCATGATCTTCATGCATAAAGTAATTCATGTATCTCAATTTTTCCCTAATGGTGAATTAATTGTTCCATACCTTCTAAATAGTGCAAAAATTTTTGAGTATGAAGAAGAAGCCCAATAAACTTATCTTTAAGCAATTATGGATATGTGGGCTGAAAAAAAAATCTGAAAATCTGTAATATATAAAGAAAAAAAAAGAATTTAGAAGAAAGTGAAATAAGAAGGAGAAAGGAACATGATATCACCTGCATTTCAGGATAATTGAGTACATGATGTAGCTTGACTAGATATCCATCTCATTTTGAGGCGGATGGTTAGTGCATGCATCATTCCACCCAATTTTAGGCATTAGGGCATTTCTAATATGCATTTGCATCATATAAGACATTTTTGTATTATGCATGTTGAAACTGTACAATACTTCCACTTTCTTCCATGAGCCACCCATTTTCATCCACCCGTTGCTCGAATTGGTAGGCCACCGTGAATTTCTCCTCACTAATGAATATCAGGAGAACTGCTTCCATGTAGATGGTAGTTAGGGCGAGCAACGTAGTATAGGCGATCACGAGATGCACCAATGCTGAACCGGCGAATTTTATTATGTTAATTGCCTTATGTGATAGTGTTCATCGGTTTGGAGTTTAATTTGTTTTATTGATGATTATTGTCGCCTTTAGGGTAATTACCATTCTGTGGTTAGGAAAGGCTGGTTTGAGAATGTTCAGTGGGAGTCATATGGGATGTTGGGTTGGTGTGTTGTTTTCCAGTTGACATTTGCAATTCTATTCTAAGGATGAGTTGCTCGAGGGCGAGCAATGTTCAAGCTTAGGGGAGTTTGATGCGATGATTTTGAGTCTCATTTATAGACCTGTTTGATGTGTTTTGTGCTTTTATTAGTCATTTTTATGGTTAATATTGCATAATTCACCCATTTTGGTCTTTGCCATCATTTTATGTGAAATTCTCTTAGTTTCATCATTTTGAGCATTCATTATCACATTATTATTATTTGTGTGGATTTATTTGATCTTGTCTTCAAATTTCAGGAAAAACAAGTATTTGCTTCCGTCGATACCATCGACATGGTCGCAGGTTTCCAGTCGAAAGGAGCAGCAAAGAGTCGATACCATCGACGCTGATGTCGATGGTATCGAGACACCTTCAGGTTGCTGGCGAAGAAGCAGTCGATCGTATCGACACCAAGTCGATACCATCGACACATGGAGGCTACAGCGTCGCAAAACGACAAAACCGACGCCTAAAGGAAGTCGATACCATCGACCCGAGTCGATGGTATCGAGATGATGAAGGGCGCGACAAAGGAAGGGTTTGCAGCCAACCGCTACTGTAGTGGGTCGATACCATCGACTCGCGTCGATGGTATCGACGCCGTCGGATATGCGTTGGATTCATATTGATCTCAATCGGACGGCTGGAGTTAATTAACGACCTAATTAGGGACTTATACCTAATGACGGCCGCCCAGACGAGGGAGGATCGGATTTGGCCATTGCACAAGTGCCAAGGAGGGAGAGAAAGGAGAACGGAGGCCAGAAGTTCATACCTGTCGATCCGGACGCTACCGAAGACGGATTTCACCACCGAGAGGCGTGAAAGCACGTGTTCTACGCAAAGGATCAATCGGTTCTTCTCCGTTCAGGGGTTTTCCCATTCAATTCACGTTTTTCATATGATTTCCCCTATTTCTACCATGTACTTGTGTGAGATGAACATGCGGGGCTAATCCCCTCCATCTTTAGGACCGGGAGTAGCCCGGGAATTCATTGTATGACAGTTTTATAATAGTAATTCATATTTTCTCTCTTAAATCTGTGGTATAGCTTCATTTTCTCTATATATTGTTATGCTTGATCACCATAATAATAATCTAATGCCCTTAATCACTTCGACAGAAGGATTAACGACTGAAAAGAGACGAAACCTACATTAATCGATAAATCCCTTGAACAAGGTGGTGTAAAAATAATGGTGGATACTGAGAGATCGTTCATAATGCACTTAGTTTAGGGGATAGGTTACTACGACGGTGGAACCGACCTAAACCTAAGTAGTAAATTGTACCACGATAGTGGGCAATTCTGTTTTCAGGCCACTACCCGGATAGAGAGAGAAGAGTGAGGCATTATATAAAATCTAATACAATGAATACCCACGGTGAAACCGCAATCCTAAAGATACCTTTTGAAATGATTAAACCAACATTTAATCGATTGCTTCTTTTGTTTTGTTTTTATTTTTCTTTTAGTTTTAACAAAAACTCTCAACTTGTTAATCGGCTTAGCTAATCGCGACTAGTTAGTAGGAGTCACCAACAATTCTGAGTATCCCTGTGTTCGACTCGGGCCTCACAAGGCTTGTACTACTCGACGCGTATACTTGCGTTTTTAGCGCGTAGTAAAATACATGTCATCATGCAAATCTCTAGGGAAGTCAATGGTCTTATTAAGTATCTTCATGAGAATATTGTCAACTAGCTTCAACTGCTCCATTCATCTAAAGTTAATAAGGAGATGTCCAATGGTGCTTTGATGGAAAACAAATACACATGCACTAATACTGATTTCAAAATGTAATTGGTACCATTTTCAGAGAATATTTATCTAGTAACACCATATAGGGTGGTATTGTTCTTATAGAACAAGTAGATGACTTGTGAGGTTAATGTGCCAGATTTTAAGATTGCTTATAACTATTTGTTAAATTGGTCTATCAACATGAAGAAATCGTCATTACAAGCCTTAAGATGGATTTTTGTAATCATTTCTATGCCCCATGCTATGAATGGTCACAACATGTACATGTCATATAGACGGGCCAGTGTTGTGAATATGGTTGATAGTTGTAAATTCAACGTGTGTGGACATATTGTCTGCAATCTAATTCCATTGTAATTTAGTTTAGTCAAGAAGTTGGATATAACTTTGGGAGAGAGATGATGGTCATGTGGCTTCCAAAAATATATTTGTGGATTTCTTACAAGACACGTTTCCTTTAGACTCATTTATGCAATGAAGAAGGGACTGATTGTTGGAGAGGAAATACAATGTATTAGCTCCTAAGACATAGTTGACAATCAGTCATTTAGGTGTTTGTTGATCACTTCTGGAGGTGTTTTTGGTGAATATATGCCTTTTGAGAATTGGTCTAATTTTGTATAATTGTGATTGGCCACATGGGAAATTATGATCTTCATGCAATAGGTTGGTCAATGTAATGTTTTGACTATGATAGTGAAGATGTCAGTGTCTTGAAGATTGACCTAGGAGTCTAGAGTCACTAGTGCATCGACGATGCATTATTGTCTCTCTTGCAATGAGTGTATTTGATCTCGTGAAACTTCTCATCTAGCATCTAGAGGAATTCCAAGTGTTGAATAAGACACACTTTCGTTGTCTTCTGCTCACAATTGACTTTTGACAAGATGAGTAAAAAGTCTTTGGTGTCATTGAGCTTTTAGATGCTAACCCTCTTAGATACCTATAGGCCTAATATACAAGACTCATATTCTATTGCATTGTTACTGAAATGAAATTTAGCTGGGGGGAAATGGAGATGTATTCTACTTTTGGATTTTTGAATACTACCTCGATCCCATTTCCATGTTGGTTCAAGGAACCTTCAAAGAACATAGTCCCTGTCTCTGGGACCAAACATACTAGTTTTTAAAATTAAGTTCACACTAATGTCACCATTGAAGGAATTAAAATCCACATTTTTTTATTTGTGCAAGTTGATCGGATAATTATTGGGCTCTGATTGCCTCCATGATGCATAAATGACATCCAATGCATATGGATAAACTTGCCCCTTTGTGAATTGTTTGATCAAGATCAGAAGGAGCATTAGTAACACAATATATTATCATGTGCTAACGGAGAACTAGATGAGAGAAGATAATGTTGTAATTTCTTAGTAGCACGGACCAAAGCAAGGCAATGTTTCTCAAATAGGGTTTTTGTTTTTTCCATTTCGATTGAATTCTTAGACATATAATAGATGGTGAGTTCATAGTCATTGATTTTTGTGTAAGGGCTTGTCGATTGTTTATTCTATGCCTAAGATCCTCAACATCATTGGATAACCTTATGGTAGTGTCTTCAGTACATGTGGGTTGGATAAATATTTATTATATTGTCAAACATATCTTGAGATTCATCATCCCAATTGTTAGTGGAATTATTGAACAATAACTTAAAGATCAATTAGCAAATCGACATCATCTTCAACAATGGCAATGTAAACAACAACTTCCTATACTGTTGTGCGCTGATGATGGCTAGAGGGATGAATGAGCATTCACGTTTTCCTATGCATGGGGCAAACGACGGGCAAGTCAAGGTAAGAATAGGATGGCGCGCACCTAATGTA
Organism: Alisma plantago-aquatica; assembly: GCA_963693085.1. Lineage (NCBI taxonomy): Eukaryota > Viridiplantae > Streptophyta > Magnoliopsida > Alismatales > Alismataceae > Alisma > Alisma plantago-aquatica. The sequence continues at coordinate 77,851,060 of OY856412.1, read as the reverse complement.
GGCCATATCAAAATGAACGTGGACGGGTCTTGCGGAGAAGACGGAGTCTCTAGCATTGGAGTAGTGATGATTGATGCAGCGGGGACCCTTATGGGGATGCTTGGGGAGAAGGTCACTACGGGAAAGGAGGTAGCTATGACAGAGGCTTTGGCTGTGCGGGCGGCGTTGGTATGGGCAAACCAAGAAGGCATTACACAGGTGGAAGTGGAATCTGACTCCATGATGATCGTCCAAGTGTGCAATACTACTGCATCATGGAGGGAATACCTTGGTTCTATCGTGGAATACATTCTTGAGTTGAAACTTTTGTTTTCTTTTTGTAGCGTTAGTTACATTAATCGTTTAGACAATAGGGCAGCTCATACAGTTGCCAACCATGTCTTTCGTGGACAAGTAGATAGGATTGTTTTATTTCAGCCTTTTCCTTCTAGTAGTTCAAACCTTGTAAATCTTGTTTTAGCAATTTAATTGTTTTGGGGGAACCCCCATCACAGGGTTTCCCGTCCTTTCTCAAAAAATAAAATAGCAAATCGACGTCATCTTTTTTATTAATGCGTTGATATATTGCAGTCTTTAAATTGGGTCTCTAATCTCTTTCTTCATATGACGAGCGGGAACTTGATGACCGCTCAATCTTTCCTTATATTGACATGTATACCTCCTTTACTAATTATATATCCTAGTAGGTTGCCAGATGTGACGTAGAAAGCACATATTTTTAGATTCAGTAGAAGCTATAAATGTCATAGTCTTTAGATTAGCTTTTCATAACATGCAACATGGTCTTATGATTGCTTTGAATTGGCAATCATGTCATCTATATAGACTCTATGGGGTCATGAAAAAGATCCACAATGGTTCTCTAATAAGTTTCTTCTCCATTCTTGAGCCTGAACAACATAATTTTGTTGAAAAAATGCCCTAATATTTCGTGAAGGTGGTTTTTCTCCATGACTAATGATACCATTTAATAGAATTGTATCATGAGAATATGTCCATGAAGATGAACAATTCATAAACAATTATGTTGTCCACAAGAAAAATAATATGTGGTAGTGGAAATAAATTTTCTAAGATGGCCTTATTTAAGTTCCTATTGTTGATGCTTATTAGGACACATCCATCTTTCCTTAGGACTGGCACAATTTTGATGTGACACATGGCATATGAATCATGTGTGGAACTGGATGTGTACTGCCTCATATATTTTTTCCATTGTTGAATGATGTGTCTAGGATTATGGTTGATGGGACACATCCCTGGTGTGTTAGGAAGTCAATGTGCAAAACTAGTTTTTCCCTAGCATGTTGGCATATCTCTAGCAAAAAATTTAGATGTACTAATAGTGAATCTTAATCAAATCTGATTTCCATGATTGTTGTAGAAAGGCATCTATACTCACAAGATGAGGGATTGATCCAATATTGACATCATCTATCGCTGGTTTTTCAATGATATGGAACAACAAACATTCTATAATTATATATTCAGGGATGAGATGTCCTCAAGAGGCTTGTCAACGAGCATGGTCATAATAATTTATTATTTCTCATTAGACATGGGGTATGTGATGGACGATTTATAGTTTACCCTTACTAGGCTTTGGACAATGGTGTTTTTTTAATGAGGGTGGTGGGATTATCATGGGATCTAATAAGGAGTCTATTAAAGATCCAAGTTGGAACCACCTATTTTCTCATTTCTCATTTCTTGACAATAGGGTTTTTAGGGTGTGGATTATTGCTCACACTTTTATATGGTAATTGTTGAGCATTTTTCTGTGATTCATTTTGGTAATGGTAGTTGTGGGATATTGATGTTGGTCATCAATGCTTGCAACTTGCTTGGGATCTTCTTGCTTCACTATGACTAGATGAGTTTGACTTTGGTGGTCCTGAACTTTATGGTGGAAGTGTGTTTATTCCTAAACATTGAGTTATTCATTGGATATTATGGAAAATAGTCTATTCTTTTCTAACAATCCAAGAACTCTTAGGTCATCCATACTATGGATAGATGCCAATATGGAAAAGTTGGTGAGATCATTACCCTTTTGACCTGATAGTCCCTATAGAAGAGTCCTTTAGTTTAGTTCTTTTGAGGGACAAATACACATTCATGATGCCTTTGTTGGTATGTATGCCCATAGAGCAAGTCATATGATGATTGTAATGGGATACTTTGTAAATGATTTGAATAATAATAAAGGCAATTTCCGATCTATATGTTTAAACTGTTTCTGAGATGATAGTATAAAATGATAGATGTCTACAGAATTGTTTTTACTCAATGACAAATGATTTGGGGTTGAGGACCTAAACGATGAGATCATACACATGTTAAGAGTATGCATTCTTGTTTGGTCCCTAGTCGGTTGTTATTATGGAAATAACCATAGACATCAATAACACTAAAGACTAGATTGTGTGTTGGTTGATGACAAAATCTCATTAGTCATGATATAGTGATATCAAACCAAGCACATAGGTACTTGTTAGAGAACAAGGTACCAGACAGACCCACCATGAGAGTGACACATGGAACCATGACTTGGTAGTCACATTCAGCTCTCATAGTGATTGTGGTGAGTGTGATTCTTAGACCTAAAATCACTACACTCAACACATGTCGTTGGGTACACTTTGACATCATCAAACGCAGTCCTGAAACATGGGTTGTTATAAAGGTGATGATTGGGTGGCTTTGACACATGGGGCTTTTTAGGGGTGAGTGATAGATATGGGATTTGTCCCTCCTGAGGGAGTTTGATGTCCTTGACCACTTGATGAGTAGGATTGAGAATAGCATGCGCAAGCACACGTGAATCAATATGTGATATTGATGTCACACACATCTCACCCAGTCTGCTCTGAGATCAAGGAAATGAATGAACGTTGACAGGATGACTGTTCCATGCCTCGGGTTCTTTCCGGATATCAGTGACAAAGGAATTATACATTCACTGTAACACCATTCATAGATTATAGGATTGCAAGTTGTTCTCCAACTTTCTATTTCACTTGGGTAGCACTGATGTTATGACCCACGTTGAGGTTAGCCAGTAAATACCTCTATTAGCATGAAACACCTTGATTAGTGCTAAGTATTTTGTTAAACGTCACGGTTAATTAAGATAAGCTAATACGTGAATCAATAGTTGAGATTGAATCATCTGAGATAATTAATGATAATTGCAATGCTGATCGTTAGGTTAATTAAGTTGAGTTAAGTACTCTCTGATGCAATTAGAACTTTGATCTAGTGAAACAGTCTAATTAGCATGTTTTCATGCCTTGAGAAGGTAGTGGATTTCATTCTTGAGAGTTTCCAAAAAGAATCGTTCAAATTGGGCCTACGAGGCAAAGGTTATGAGGTTTGCAAGATTCCTGGGTTGAATCTGCAATTTTTCCAAATTTGGCTTTATATTTCCTTTTCTTTTCTGTCTCCCTTATCTTCTTCCAGCGATCGCTTTCTTTGGGCGGTTACTGTAGCAGCGCGAATTGCAGCTGGAGCGGTAGCCGATTTCTTGGCCTCCTTGGCCGATTCAACAGCTCAAGCTTCTTTTTCTTCTCCCCTTCTTCTTCTCCTCCCTTCCTCTTCCTTCCACTCTTTCCGTTTTGCAACCACTAGCCCACCCTACTGCTTGGGTGGACGGCAGCCAAGCTGCAGCTGCAGTAGCAGTGGGCAGGGCGCCGCCTAGGGCACGCCTAGCAGCAGAGGAAGTTGCATGTGAGCTCTGATTTTGAGGTTCCGCCGTGAATCTGCAGCACCTGCCACTCCCCTCCTTCTCCTTTCTCATTTCTTGGATACCCCAAGCTGCTGGGTGGTGCCCATAGCATCAACAACAGCTAGGGATGGATGGCACCCGCATAGTATCTTAAACGGCGGCCTGCACCAAAGAACGACACCTCTGAGCTCGGCATGAGGTCCACACCAAGAATCAGTAACCAGCTAGCTTCGAATCAGCACCAGGACAAGTCGATTATTCAGCCTGTTCGTGAAATAGAAGGAGCTACTAGCAGCAGGTCTGAACATGTTCGAATCGGTTTTCGATTGGCGCACGAAAGAGCAAGGTAAGACCAGTACGGAGTTCGGTTTTGAGGATAGAATTAGAATCCGTAGCTTAAGCCAAGACTTAGTTTTGATCGAGTTCATCTACAATGAGTTTTCTGTTTCTGCACAGGTTGCACGGCGTGCAAAGTTACTGATAGAAGAACGAGTTTCTGCCCAGGTGCACGGCGTGCAGCCCAGGTGCACGGCGTGCACTCTGCTGTAAAGGGAAGAATTAGGCGTGGTTGTGGACGTTTTTCGGTGTATACGAACACACCGAAGTGGGTGAGTAGTAGTTCATTTAGAAATCATTATTTAACTCAATTTAAATGCTTAATTACTTCTGTATCAGTTAGTATAACTTTTAAACAGCGTAGTACATACAATAGAGTATGTTAGTTTCATTGGAACTTGAAATACCTAATATGCTTAGTGAAATTGATGAAATTTCCTGTATTATACTTGCAATGTATTTGCTGATTTAAAAATAGATGTTTAGCATCGAAAGTGGATAAATGATACTGAATCATGTTTAATGATGATAAAGGATATACATTTGCTTCATGTGTTATTCAGATTGTTCAATATGCATGAAATGTGATATTCCTGTTTAAATGTTTATTTGTTAATCAGTTAATAGACTTAGGTGCCCTAACACCGTAGAACCCCTCGTGAGGTCTGCACCTTGGGGTGAAACAACCTACCTAGCGTGTGTCTAGATGGTCGGTGACTCGTGTTCAACAATAATACGTGCGTGTGTCACGGTGGCACGAGGGCAGAAAAACAGTGTTTAACAATAATCCGTGCGTGTGTCACGGTGGCACTGGGAAAAGAAAAGAAAACACGGTTATCTAACACCATTCGTGCTTGTGTCGCGAAGGTAACCCTGTGAGACTCTCTGCCTGTGTGCTCAGGTTTGCAGAGTCTGGAGCACACGTGGTTGTGCAGCACACGTGGTTGTGCGTTGAGGCCATGGAGCCTGAGAGTCCTGTAGCAGACCAGGACAGCAGTCAGACTTAGCATTTCCCGGGTGTGTCGCTAAGTCTTGTACGGTGGGACCGTAGCATGAACTTGCTGCGGATCTTTATATGCAGAGTACACTGCATATATTTAGGGCATAATAATAATATGAATAAGTAATCATGTAGGATCACAGTAAATTTATATAACTGTTCATTTACCTGAAATATCTGTTGATGCATAGAAATGTGATTAATATCTGTATATCTGCTATGTTATTAGAACTGCCTTGTTTAGTTCCGCATTTATGTTTAATTCAATTTATATACCTGATGAGTTGTTTAGTGATAGCTAAGTGAAATGCTATTCACTGAGCGAGTAGGCTCATACCTCTACTCAAAACATTTTCAGGTTATCATCAGCAGCAGGAAATCTGAAGGATCGTTTCATCCTAACGCCTAGTCTGCAGAAGGAATATATAGATAGTAGTTAGAGGTCTCTTAGTCCTTTCCCCTCGATCTTTGGGACAAGGTGTGAGTGAGAGAGTGAATGTGTATAAAGATGTAAATTGTCTGTTATGCTTTATTTTATGTCGGACAAATGTAAAATGTTGTAGACTCGGTTTATATTGCTAGTCAGTTAATAAAGATGCTTCCGCAATTTGTTTAGTTTCATTTTTTTTCAGCATAAATCAGATTATCCTATTAATGTCTTTAAAATGTTATAAAAGTAAAGAGTGGTTGGCTTATGTGTAAATCCCATCCTGTCGCGCCCTAATCTTGCGGTTTGTGGTTAATGTGAGATCGGGGCGTGACAATTTTTGGTATCAGAGCTTTGGTTTGAGTACATAGTTACTCAAGGTCAGGGGACGATAAGAGACCAATAGGATTAGGACTTAGGTGTCTTCCTTCTAACTGCAATTTTATAACAGGAAATGTTCTGTTATAGTATTGCAGATGACAGGAAGTGGACGTGGTCACGAGAACCAAGTAAAGAGTTTAAGTTGAGTCGTTAAGAATCATTAAGATCAAAAGATAAAGTTATAAGTGAGGCAAATAATAGCCGATGTGTTTTAGCTCTGGAAGGTCTGAGTGTTTAGATACCCTGGCCAGGTGTCTGAATACTTAGATTGACCAGTATCAAGCTACTCTGTCTGTTCTTCTCTGGATGCCCTAGCCAGGTATGCAGAGGAAGGATAGGCTAGAGAGAAAACCCTAGAAATCTTAGGGTTAAGAGATAAGAAATTAATGTAGAAATAAGAGATTACATATAAGATGCGATTTAACTATTGTCTATCATTGTTTATTTGATTTAAAGATCACTAGAAATGCTTTTATATGCATGAAATGAAATTTTCAGTTTGTAAAGTAAACATGATTCTTTTATATTGTTGTGACATGAAGTGAATTGTTTAATGTTTGTCTTCTTGGTATTAAAATAGACCCGAAATTATGTTTAATTGAGTTTGCCCTAAGTGGATATTCTTTCCACATGTTTAAGATTAATAGGGGTTGATTAATCTCGAGTAGCTTTTGGCTTCAGGACTACAGGTTCGGCCTGGTCCGGCTGGCAGGATGCGTTACTGGGATCTAATGACTCCTATTAACAATAAAATAAGAATAGACTCTGGATGATTTAGACCCGTAACATAGTGAGAATGTATATACACTAGGAGGTTTAAACTATGATAAGAAGTCTAAACGTTCTTTTGTCTTGAGAATTAGGGTTTGAGAAGCATAGACCCTAATTGGCCCAAATTAGGATTCAAATGACACATGAATACAGAATTTGATAAATAGAATGTCTCACTAAATGATTTTTAGTATTTTATGTGTAACTCTGATTTGGCTAAAATTGGGCTATAATTTGGATATATAAAATGTGAACAACATTAGAAAATATCAGAATTTTTGAAGAATGTTCTGACCTGTTTATCGGCTGAGTATCAAACTCGACCGATCACATTTTCTGAATAATATAGCAGTGTGGTAATTGAATTTGATCTTTTTATTGGTACATCCAATTGATCTCAAATTTTAACTGTGTTTGAAAATCACAAATTTTAGACACTCTATTAAATTGGCGTAATTTTTGGATGACTTTTGATCTCTACAGTAAGGTGTCGGTCGAGTTTGCAACTCGACCGAATCTGCTGCAGACTGCTATATAGCAGCGCACTGTTTGATTTTTAATTATTGATTGGTAATTAGAAATGATCTCAAATTTTTACTGGAGGTTTGAAACTTCATTAGGTATAGCATATAAAATTTGCAGAATTTTTGGAGCTTCTGTTAGCTATTTAATAAACGAATTACAGAAACTATTGTGAAAACTGAATTTTCAGCCAATATAAATAAAGTTGAGTGTTGGATTAATATGCTATTGACCCAAGCAACTCAAATTGATTTATATAATCGACCACACCCGCACACAATAATTCTATGTTACTGATAAGGACCAAACCCTAGAATGATTAAAGTTGTAGTAATTTAAGGGATATCACTAGTGATGTAATCTTGAATACTAGTATCTTTGTAAAATAAGACCTTGAGATTTGTTCTATGAAAAGTAAACTAGCTTTGATAGTGATCTAGGGTTTTAAGGTAGTTAATCTGAACGGTACTTGAACAACATGAAATGACTTAGAGAAAAGAGTAAAATATAAAGCTAAAATGTAGCTATAAGAAAGTAGCATAGAATGCGGAGTATTATCCGATATGTGATCTAAAGATAGTTGATGTAGTTCATGTTTTTAAGACATGGTGTCACTATTTTTATGATGTGACAATAGATTATCACCCTGGTAAAGAGAATGTGGTGGCTGATGCTATCAACAGAAAGTTAAGTTCAACAGTTAATGCGTTCTCTATGGCAGGTTTCAATAGAGACCTGTTAGTAGAAATGTGGAAGTTGAACTTAGGCTTAGGGATGACAACACAGAGTGATTTGATTGTACAGATGTAAGTTAAGCCTACTTCTTATGATCAGATCAAGGAACTACAATAGGGTGATAGTGAGTTAAACCAGATCATGCATGACATGATAGGAGAAAAAGAGACCAGAGTTTAAAGTTTTAAGATGATTAGGTGTTGTATTAGCATGACATGTTGTGTGTACCTCGAGATAGTGAGTTGAAAGAAAAGATTCTTATGGAAGTGCATGTATTGATGTATTCTATGCTTTCAGGAAAAACACTAAGATGTATATGAATGTCAAGGAATTGAAAGATGGTCAGATATGCATAAGGATGTAGCTGATTAGGTGGTTAAGTGCAATGTGTGTCAGCAGGTTAAGACTTAGCATAAGAAACCTATATGTATTTTGTAACCTTTTTCTATGCCTAAGTAGAAATGGGAATGGGAATTTATCACAATGGATTTTGTGGTAAGATTACCCAGGACACCTAGAGGTTGTGATTTGATATGAATGATTGTGGATAGACTAATTTAGTCTGCTCGCCTTCGTCATATTAAGTCAACCTTTGATATCTCGAAACTTAACTAAGATATACATGGATAAAACAAATAGGTTGCCTGGTAATCCAGATTCAATCATATCTTATTGAGATCCTAAGTTCACATTTAGGATTGTAGAAACAGTTGCATCGTGCTTCAGACACAAAGTTAAGATTCAGTATAACCTTTTCATCCGCAGACGGATGGTTAGTTTGAGAAAACCATTCAGACTCTTGAGGACATGCTGAGAGCATGTGTTTCGCTTTTCAGTGGAAGTAAGAATGAATATTTAAGTCTTATAGAGTTTGCTTAGTGTGAATGTTGAGTTTAGAAATATACACAACTAATAATGGTACGGTATGGGTATAAACCCAGACAATACAGATTTAGTAAACCATTAGATGCATGATTTCAAGATAGTAAGATAGCATTAAAATATGTAAATAAACCTAATTGCATGCTTCCTGTTATGTTAATGTGTATGACTTAAAATTTACATGAATTGATACGTTTCTCTGAGGTATTATTAGAATTCTCAAGTACTTTTAAATAGTTGTGATATGATATGTAAATAACTCTTAATTGAGTTATGTGATGCATAAACCAGGATTTGGGGGTTAATATGCGCGTACTTCGAGAAATTTCAGACAATTGATAAATATTACAGATGGTTTCTTAAAGGTGAAGTAAATTACACTTATTGGTGAAATAAGATGTTCAATTACATGAATTCAGTATGTATGTGCCAAAATTGATTTGAATTTGGAATATTTATGAATTTTTTTAATCTGCCTGCATGCATGATATAAAGATTACTCAGTAATTACAATGATTTTGAAATATATTGTTCTGCCAGTTCTAGAATGATACTGTATTGTGATTTGAACTGCAATCAAATAAATGAGATAATGGAAACCCTAAGAGTAGGGTGTTGCCATGTGATTAGTGAATGAGATAACCCTAAGAGTAGGGTGTTGGCATGTGATGAATGAATAAGGCAAATGAAACCCTAAGGATAGGGTGTGCGATGAATCAAGTATTTTGATATCAATTTTCATTATGAGATGTGATGATGTTTAACAGTTAAATTGCATGATTTTATTTTAGTACCAAGTTGACGTGCATTCTGTTTATTTAAGAATTTTAGTTTGTATGCATGTATAGTATGATAATTTCTCAGTAATTACCATAATTTGAGATACTGTTATAACAGTTCTACAAAGACAATGTTTTGTGGTTTGATCTGGGATCAGATCAGATGTGTCCCATGTTGAGGGACCAATACCGATAGTTGATCAGTGGATCAAGAAACTCAAGAATCGTGATATACCATTAGTGAAAGTTCTGTGGAGAAATCTTAACCTAGAAGAAGCTATGTGGGAACACGAGTCAGAGATGAGTAACAAGTTTCCTTTCTCTTTTAGGAATTTTGGGACAAAATTCTTATAAGGGAGGGAGATTGTTATGACCCACGTTGAGGTTAGCCAGTAAATACCTCTATTAGCATGAAACACATTGATTAGTGCTAAGTATTTTGTTAAACGTCACGGTTAATTAAGATAAGCTAATACGTGAATCAATAGTTGAGATTGAATCATCTGAGATAATTAATGATAATTGCAATGCTGATCGTTAGGTTAATTAAGTTGAGTTAAGTACTCTATGATGCAATTAGAACTTTGATCTAGTGAAACAATCTAATTAGCATGTTTTCATGCCTTGAGAAGGTAGTGGATTTCATTCTTGAGAGTTTGCAAAAAGAATCGTTCAAATTGGGCCTACGAGGCAAAGGTTATGAGGTTTGCAAGATTCCTGGGTTGAATCTGCAATATTTCCAAATTTGGCTTTATATTTCCTTTTCTTTTCTTTCTCCCTTATCTTCTTCCAGCGATCGCTTTCTTTGGGCGGTTACTGTAGCAGCGCGAATTGCAGCTGGAGCGGCAGCCAATTTCTTGGCCTCCTTGGCCGATTCAACAGCTCAAGCTTCTTTTTCTTCTCCCCTTCTTCTTCTCCTCCCTTCCTCTTCCTTCCACTCTTTCCGTTTTGCAACCACTAGCCCACCCTACTGCTTGGGTGGACGGCAGCCAAGCTGCATCTGCAGTAGCAGCGGGCAGGGCGCCGCCTAGGGCACGCCTAGCAGCAGAGGAAGTTGCATGTGAGCTCTGATTTTGAGGTTCCGCCATGAATCTGCAGCACCTGCCACTCCCCTCCTCCTTTCTCGTTTATTGGATACCCCAAGCTGCTGGGCGGCGCCCATAGCAGCAACAACAGCTAGGGATGGATGGCACCCCCATAGTATCTTAAACGACGGCCTGCACCAAAGAACGACACCTCTGAGCTCGGCATGAGGTCCACACCACGAATCAGTAACCAGCTAGCTTCGAATCAGCACCAGGACAAGTCGATTATTCAACCTGTTCGTGAAATAGAAGGAGCTACTAGCAGCAGGTCCGAACATGTTCGAATCGGTTTTCGATTGGCGCACGAAAGAGCAAGGTAAGACCAGTACGGAGTTCGGTTTTGAGGATAGAATTAGAATCCGTAGCTTAAGCCAAGACTTAGTTTTGATCGAGTTCATCTACAATGAGTTTTCTGTTTCTGCACAGGTTGCACGGCGTGCAAATCAATTTGCACGGCGTGCAAAGTTACAGATAGCAGAACGAGTTTCTGCCCAGGTGCACGGCGTGCAGCCCAGGTGCACGGCGTGCACTCTGCTGTAAAGGGAAGAATTAGGCGTGGTTGTGGACGTTTTTCGGTGTATACGAACACACCGAAGTGGGTGAGTAGTAGTTCATTTAGAAATCATTATTTAACTCAATTTAAATGCTTAATTACTTCTGTATCAGTTAGTATAACTTTTAAACAGCGTAGTACATACAATAGAGTATGTTAGTTTCATTGGAACTTGAAATACCTAATATGCTTAGTGAAATTGATGAAATTTCCTGTATTATACTTGCAATGTATTTGCTGATTTAAAAATAGATGTTTAGCATTGAAAGTGGATAAATGATACTGAATCATGTTTAATGATGATAAAGGATATACATTTGCTTCATGTGTTATTCAGATTGTTCAATATGCATGAAATGTGATATTCCTGTTTAAATGTTTATTTGTTAATCAGTTAATAGACTTAGGTGCCCTAACACCGTAGAACCCCTCGTGAGGTCTGCACCTTGGGGTGAAACGACCTACCTAGCGTGTGTCTAGATGGTCGGTGACTCGTGTTCAACAATAATCCGTGCGTGTGTCACGAGGGCAGAAAAGCAGTGTTTAACAATAATCCGTGCGTGTGTCACGGTGGCACTGGGAAAAGAAAAGAAAACACGGTTATCTAACACCATTCGTGCTTGTGTCGCGAAGGTAACCCTGTGAGACTCTCTGCCTGTGTGCTTAGGTTTGCAGAGTCTGGAGCACACGTGGTTGTGCAGCACACATGGTTGTGCGTTGAGGCCGTGGAGCCTGAGAGTCCTGTAGCAGACCAGGACAGCAGTCAGACTTAGCATTTCCCGGGTGTGTCGCTAAGTCTTGTACGGTGGGACCGTAGCATGAACTTGCTGCGGATCTTTATATGCAGAGTACACTACATATATTTAGGGCATAATAATAATATGAATAAGTAATCATGTAGGATCACAGTAAATTTATATAACTGTTCATTTACCTGAAATATCTGTTGATGCTTAGAAATGTGATTAATATCTGTATATCTGCTATGTTATTAGAACTGCCTTGTTTAGTTCCGCATTTATGTTTAATTCAATTTATATACCTGATGAGTTGTTTAGTGATAGCTAAGTGAAATGCTATTCACTGAGCGAGTAGGCTCATACCTCTACTCAAAACATTTTCAGGTTATCATCAGCAGCATGAAATCTGAAAGATCGTTTCATCCTAACGCCTAGTCTGTAGAAGGAATATGTAGATAGTAGTTAGAGGTCTCTTAGTCCTTTCCCCTCGATCTTTGGGACAAGGTGTGAGTGAGAGTGTGAATGTGTATAAAGATGTAAATTGTCTGTTATGCTTTATTTTATGTCGGACAAATGTAAAATGATATAGACTCTGTTTATATTGCTAGTCAGTTAATAAAGATGCTTCCGCAATTTGTTTAGTTTCATTTTTTTTAGCATAAATCAGATTATCCTATTAATGTCTTTAAAATGTTATAAAAGTAAAGAGTGGTTGGCTTATGTGTAAATCCCATCCTGTCGCGCCCTAATCTTGCGGTTTGTGGTTAATGTGAGATCGGGGCGTGACAACTGATGTGTGACTAGGCACCGCTCTTTGCTTGTAAAGTCATAAGTGTTATGGACTTTCACTGCCAACGTGAAATGGATATGTAGGGTCACACACATAGGATTTAACCTGGAATAGGAGTTTGTCCACAAACATGTTTAGATTGATTACTAAAGGAGTTTAGTAGTTCAATTAAACACTCAATCAATTGATAGCTCAATGTCATAATGTTCAAGGTGTTAGACATATTGATTGGAGTATCAGATTGATTGAAACTGCAATTGACTGATTCTGCACAATCTGCACTCCCAACTGATCGGCTCATGTGATGAACTGATCGGCTCAGCTTGGTGAACCGATCAGCTCAGGTTGTGAGTCGATCAGCTCATGAACAGGATGAAATGATTGCTTCAAGTGTTGAAACGATCAGTTCAACTGTTGCAACCGAGCAAGTTGGGAAAGTAGGATTGGTGAGAAATTTCCTTTTGTTTGACTTGCCCAATTTGATTGGAACAAGGATTGGTATTTGATACCAATTAGAAACAAAAGATGAAAAGTTAATTGGGAACTGATTAGGACCACGAACCGACCGGTTCAGAAGTGAACCGACCGTTTCATGGGTCCCAACTGATCGGTTGAGGTGTCAACCGACTGGCTCAGATCCCCAACCGACCGTTTCAGTTGTGAAACGATCGGTTCAGGTTGCGCAGTTGGTTGTTTTTGTGGAAAATCTCAAACCCATCTACTCCTGCTTTAGTCCCGCTTTGCCTGGGATAGAGAACCTTGTCCCATGACCCTCCTATATATATAGGGGTATTGGGGGCTTCTCAAAGTACAACTCAATGCAACTAGTTTCTCTGTGAAGTTGTCGTTCTCTCTGGTTTTGGTAACCGAGAGAGAGCCCGAGCAAGTGCTACCTGATAAGGGAGGCATAGTAAGGGAAGGACAACTGCAAAAAGCGACTGGTGGCAGGAGAGTGTGTTGGCGACTAGTACGCCAACAGGAGGGTGCAACTCCTTCCGATTCGTTGTGGGACAAGGAGATTAGAGTTCCAGGCAGTCCGTGTGGACGGATGCAGAGGCGGGAGACCTCTGTCGCTCGGAGGACAACTGACAATCCTGACAGTCCCAGTGAGATCAGGAGTCTTCAGTCCCAGTGCGACCAGGAGCTGCACAGACACCGTCCAAGACCAGAGGTGAAGACTATGCAAGACGTGAGGTACAGTCGCCGAGCAAGCCTTCGAACAAGGTATGCATCCACAAACCATCTTTCCTATTGTATATACGTTGACACGATTCCTTTTGTTCTGGGTTTTGGGGAGAAATTTTTTGTTTCCGCTGCTTCTCTGCCTCCTCTAAAACCCAACAGTGGTATCAGAGCCACATCAACTTCTCTATATATTAGGATTATAGATATGATTGATTTTGGTTTTTCGTCTTTATTTATTGCATACGGTGCGAATAAAATTGGCTTTATGCATGTCCAATCCACATATCCCAAATATACACATATGATATGTAATATTGATACACTCAATATGTGTCACCCTTAAACGAGTTTTGTGGTGGATGTGTAGCATGGTTATGGCCTATAAACCCTATATCTGTGTGTGGTTGTATGTGGTTGCTTGTGCAACGACCCTGCCTCCCAGTAACCCCCAATTAAGGGAGACCCGAAGGTCAGATCTGTTATTCAATTAACAGGATCAAAGGTTCGACAAATAATCAATAATAATTAATAAACTTTACCAACTAAACTGAGAACGGGTATAAAATAAAACTTTGTTTACCTTTTAAAAGTTGGGATTTCTAATCTTCTATCCATGAAGATACTAATCTAACTAATCCTCCTGTGCACGTTACTTCTCATTTAATTCCACATATGCCACTTTACTGTTTGTTCTTTTCATTTGTACCTAAAACGCCGACAAACAAAACATCGGTCAGCCGAAGCTGGTATGTGGGGGAAACAATAATTGTGCAACTATGTTAACAATGTAATCAACCAAATATCATTTAACAACCAAGATTACTTTTTAAGAAATACTACTCAATCCTTGCCTATCCCCTTTCTCTGTAACATCCCTGCAGTGGACATGGATACCACCTCTCTCATATGGTAGATCCTTACCCCGATGACCCTACCACACAGGTAGCCAATACCTAGGGTTATGGAGTCGCATGGTCCTACCCAAAGGTAGACCAATACCTGACTCATGATGACTTGATGGACCTACCCCATTGGTAGCCATTTACTAAGTCATTTAATGACCTGATGGACCTACCCTCATTGGTAGCCATTTACTAGGTCAATCTATAAAGCTACAGAGGGGACTAGGATCTGAGCTAGTAGGCACATATCTTAGATGATAGTCATATTCACATTATAATTTGCAAGAATTAAATGCATCCAACAGTTTATTTCAAGCCACGATGGAAACATCGATAAAATCCCGAAAAACTAATTTAGGTAGTGATAAGTGTAACCACATACCTGTCAATTTGATGCGAGACAGAAACAATCCAATCAACCAATAGGCAAGCAAGCATTCAATAAGATCCTGAAACAATTATACAATTTCCTTTTATTACTCATGTCATTTAAGATCTATTAAATCTAGCTCGTTTCCTAGGGTTTCTAGTCCACTTTTAGGGTTTCCATTGCAATTAGGGTTTCCCTTCATCGTTTCTTATTTTAAACCCTAATTTAACACAATTGATCATAAACCCTAATTATTTCCACATCTAATTATCAAGCCTAGATTAAAGACATAATTAACCATTAATTAAGCTCATTAAGCCCCTTTTTTTTAATAAAGCTACTATTTTTATCCTCTTAATCCATGACAATATCATTATATGTGTTTGTCATTGATTCATAGTTCATTACAGTCCAAATCACATATGAACTCGATTTGCCATAAGTCCACCTTTTTATTCATGAGAAAACCTTGATTACATCATTTAGGGTATGTATCCATCAATTAAGAACTTTAATGCTCGAAATAACTTAAACTTAGCATATTCCAATTTTAATCATGAAATTAATCAATTACAGCCATAAATAGTCGAATTAGTCAACATTAGGGTTTCAAGGCCCATTAAAACATAGTTATGCACAAGAAACTCTAAATTAAACTAATTACATGCAAATTCATCCTTTTTCAATCTTTAATGATCCTTTTTATCATTAACAGGCTAAGATCAACTTTAATCATCTATTAAACCCTACTCATCACTTTAATCATACCAAAATAGGGTACTTTAACCATTAACACATTAAAGTTAATAACTTCCATTACTTTTCGAATTGCAATAAGAATCAGGCTTTAATTTTATTTTTATTAGATTCTCCTCATTTTTCTGAGAAACTTTCATATTTTATGCGTGCTAATCCGAGCTACAAATAAATAGATATGATTTTAGCAAAATTACCTATTTCGGGCCAATCCAGGAGCGCCACGTGGTCAATCCCTTGCAAGGTCATCCGATTAGGAAAATATAACCGAATTACCAATTTTCCCTCCACTTAAGTAGCCCGTCCTTTGATACGTTGAGGGTAGAATTGTCCAATGCATATCTAACCTTCTTCAACCTCGAGCAACAGACCTGCGGCCGCCCTAGCCGCCGATCTGCAGCTTCGGCGCGCTCCTCCTCGCCTCCCTTGGCCTCGGCGGCCACCACGGAGGGTTCTCCTGCCCCCGCCATGCCCTGGAGCACACAAAGCTCCTCCAAGTTGTGGCTTCACTACCGTTCGTGAGTGCAATTCCATCTGCGGTTGCTGCTGCACGTGCAGCACCTTTGCAGACCTATGGACGGAGTTGTTCCAAGCCCTTGACTTCGGTGATGGTCCCAATGCTTCCGCCTCCCTCCGTCGTACCTTTAGCAGCTCAAAGATAGAGCCACGGTGGATGGGATTGGGCGTGACGATCTGCAACCCATGGCAGTCCTATGCAGTCATACTACTGCAGCGGCGCACAACTAGGAGGAAGGGACGTCCACCGAGTATCCCCATGATGTCGTGGGAGCAGCAAGGCCCCAACGTAACTCTTCCACATCTGCTCTTCTCCATGGATCGATCATGCTTTCGAGAAGGGTTTGAACGTGGAAGAACATGAAGGAAAGAAGAAGAGATACGTGTGAGATCTCTTTGGAACTCGAACCAGCAGGCCAACCCCTTATATAGAGGAGGGTTTTCGCACCCCAAGATGTGCATCCACAAAGATGCAAGGTCTTTTCCAATTAGGAAACTAATTCCTTCATTAGGAAGCCAAATTTCTCTCTCCGTACTATCCCTTTGGTATTTCTCTTTTCTTGGGTGATTAAGAATTCGAGACTCATCTCATGATTATCTTTATGATTTGATTTTAATTCATTGATCACGAAATCCCATCTTCCTTTATTAGAAAATACTTTCTTTTTAACAATACCACATACTTATTCAATAATGTATCACATTATTTTCTTATTTTGCTTTATAGGTATTTTCTCTTTCCTCTTTCTTCATTGGGACTCCTTGGATCCCAAGAAACTCTTTTATTTCGAAATCCTTTTTATTGGACACTCATTATCCTCCTAGATGCATCTAAATGCATTATTCTTCATTATTTCCCATTCTCTTGTTTATTCCTTATTAAAATAGTTCTTTTTGAGAATCTTTCTTTATTTCTCTTTTATTTTCCCCATTGATATTCCCTTTAACATTAGAAATCCTTGGGATACGAAATTCCTCAAAGGATAACTCAATTATACATCTTCTCACATATTTTCCACATTTCATCAATGTTTTCAATTTCTTTCTTAATAAAGAAATACTTATTGGATCTTTTCTTTTATTATTGCCCTTTCCTTGCAATATTGGATTCCTTGGCACCCAAGGAACCTAAAGGTACGAAATGCATCCTTGGATTCCATTCTTTTGCCTTCTATAGGTTTCCACACTTTTCCTTTTTCTCTATTTTCTTATTTACTCGATAATAGTGGAATTTCTTTTATCCTTTCCTGTTATTGGGCCCAATAGCCAATAAAGCCCACAAACAAATCAACAAGGCTATTTTAAACGAAAATCATGCATTCATTCATTATTTGTTCATTTATCTTTAATATGAGAAATTACATTTCTCAGCAAATGAACCCAAAATTGGGGTTGTAACAGCTTGCATCTCGGTCTGCGTACCGATTCCCTTTCTCCTATTCCTGATGTAACTCGAAATAATTTGAGACTTCTTTCCTACCTTTGCTCCCTCCGAATGTAACTCGGGGTTTTACAATTCAATTGTAAATAGGATGGTTTTTATTTCCTGTTATGTCAAAGAATGGCAGACGACCTGAGACGATTGGTTCAAGGCGTGAACCGATCGGTTGGTGTTCCAGACGACCGATTTGAGGAGCAAGATGAGCAGGTGGTGAATTGAGGAGATACACGACGACCGGTGAACCGATCGGCTGGAGGCGCCAGTCGATCGGCTGGTGGAACCCGAACAACCAACTTGATGGCGAGCCGATCAGTCATGGAGATGAGCTGATCAAACCCAGAAAGGCAGGCCCATATTTCATCTTGTACATGTTACATGTGATGTAGACCTAGATGACTGTGATTTCTCTTGGCTCGAGGAATCCCAATAGGATGGCCATAATCATTGCTTTTATCATTTAGCATGTTTTCTGTGGGATATAACATGTATATGATGCATACTATATATTGTAGTAATTGGATATGTATATGTATATAAAAACCAAATATCTCATTAAAATATTAAGTCTTCTATGCCTTCCATTAGCAACACACATGGCAAACTCGATCGACCAAGCATAGGTTACACCAAAGCGTGGTGCGTCGTCCATCTTGTGGAAGTGTGAAGGGTCAACATGTAGGTTCTGCCAAAGTAGGGTGTGTGTTTACCGTGTCAGCTTTTGGGATAGACTTAACTGGTGATTCTTAGAGCGTCTAAGCCCAGAGGCACAAAATGTTCATGGCAAGGTGTTGTGCATGTTCATTCATCAAGAGTTGCATATGATGCAATTGGCATGATGGCCTACCTAAATAGTCAAGATTATGGGTGATCAGCCAAAGCTGACTCATGACTTGATGAAATATGGATCTTGACCCACTAGAAGATTGTGCGCTGCAATCTTCCGAATTGATGGTGAGGGCTGTCAATTTGAGTCCAAATAGTGGGAGCGGTAATTAATTAAAGGCCTAATTAACTATCGTCAAATATTATTCAAATCAAATCAAAAGGAGTTTTGACAAATGCAATTTTCTCTTGTAGAATGGCAAAAGAATCATCTTTTAAAATGGACAAATCAATTGAGAACAAATTCCATAACTTGTTGAGGACTGTGAGAAGTGTTCTGTACAATCCAGATATACCATGAGCCTTTTAATCTACTCTATGTACGCTTAATGCATTGATGAAGAGGAAAGAAGGTTCATTGATAGAGATCAATGGAACGAATGGTAAGGGAGAGAAGGGTTCTCTCGCCAAACCAATTTCTTCTACATGGAGAGGATGGAAGGAACGATGGAAGAAGAAGTCAGAGAAAGAGATCTCTACTTCTGGTGTATACATGATAGAGATTAACTTTACTACTTATTCGTCATGGGTACTTGATACCGGATGCGGATCTCACATTTGTTCAAATGTGAAGGATCTTAAGAGAAGTAGGCCTTTGGGGAAAGGCAAGGTTGAACTACGTGTTGCCAATGCGACAAGGGTTTCCGCCAGTGTCGTAGGAACCTATGAGTTAACTCTACCAAGTGGGCTAATAATAGAGTTGAAGAACTACTAATGTACCTGCCATAAATAGGAATATCATTTCCATCTCTTGTTTGGACAAAGATGGATTTGAATTTCTTATTAAGAATGGAAAATGTTCCATTTCTAAAGATGGGATCTTTTATGGCAGTGCCCCAATGTCTTATGGTCTATACTTGATAGATTTAGAGACAAGTGTATACAACGTAAACACCAAAAGGCAAAAACTCAACAACTCAAACAAAACATATCTTTGCCATTGTCGTCTAGGGCACATAAATGAGAAGCGCATTTCTAGACTCCATAAAGATGGTTATCTAGACTCTTTTGATTATGAATCAATAGAGACATGTGAATCTTATTTGTTTGGCAAGATGACGAAGACTCCCTTTTCAGGTAAAGGTGAGAGAGCTAGTGATCTATTAGGAATCATACATACTGATGTATGTGGGCCTTTTAGAACTAATGCTAGAGGTGGGTATCAATACTTCATTACCTTTACTGATGACTTTAGTAGGTATGGCTATGTGTACCTGATGAAACATTAGTCAGAAATCCTTGAAAGGTTCAAGGATTTCATGAATGAAGTATAGAACCAACTTGGTAAAAGTATTAAGGCACTTCGGTCCGATTGAGGTGGAGAATACTTAAGCCAAGAGTTTGAGGACCTTCTGCGAGCCCGTGGTATTGTATCACAATGGACTCTGCCTGGAACACCACAACATAATGGTGTGTTTGAAAGAAGGAATCACACATTGTTAGATATGGTGCGATCAATGATGAGTTTTGCTGATCTTCCAATTTCTTTCTGGGGTTATGCTCTTGAAACCGCCACATTTACACTTAACCGAGTACCATCTAAATCGGTTCAAAAGACACCATATGAGATATGGACCGAGAAGCGTCCCAATTTGTCTTTTATGAAGATTTGGGGTTGTGAGGCTTACGTTAGGAAAATGTTTCCTGATAAGCTTGGACCCAAGTCTGATAAATGTTATTTTGTTGGATATCCTAAGGAGACCAAGGGATATTATCTATACCACCCTATTGACAACAATGTGTTTGTTACCAGGGATGCTGTATTCCTAGAGAAGGAATTTATTTCCAAAGGAAGCAGTGGGAGGAAAATAGAGCTTGAAGAGGTTCAAGCCCAATAAGAAAACATTGAACCGATAGATGTACGAGAGGAAAATGGAGATTCACAAGGCATTGTGAAATCTCATTCTCCTCAGGTAACACAAGGACCTCATAGATCTAGTAGGACCCGCCTTGAACCTGAGAGGTTTAGATACCTTGTAACTCAGGAAGGTGGTGAGTTGATCATAGATGATGATCCAACTACCTATGTAGAGGCTATGGAGGGACCAGATTCTGAGAAATGGCTTGAAGCCATGAGATTCAAGATGGAATCCATGTACTCCAACAAAGTATGGACTTTGGTGGAACCACCCGAAGGGGTAAAACCCATAGGGTGCAAGTGTGTCTTCAAGAAGAAGACCGACATGGATGGCAATGTGAAAACTTATAAAGGTAGATTGGTTGCGAAGGGTTTTCGACAAGCTCAAGGTGTTGACTATGACAAAACCTTTTCTCCAGTTGCCATGATTAAGTCCATCAGGATCACGCTTGCTATTGCAGCTTATTATGACTATGAGATTTGGCAGATGGATGTTAAAACCGCATTCCTTAACGGGAATATAAATGAGGATGTGCACATGACACAGCCTGAAGGTTTTATAGATCCAAAGAATTCCAATAAAGTTTGTAAGCTGCAAAGGTCAATCTATGGATTGAAGCAAGCATCTCAGAGTTGGAATCTTCGATTTGATGAGGAAGTCAAAGTGTTTATCTTTATTCAAAATGAAGATGAACCTTGTGTGTACAAGAAGGTTAGTGGGAGCTCGACCACATTCCTCATATTGTATGTGGATGACATACTTTTAATGGGGAATGATGTCTTAGCCTTAGAGAAGGTAAAGACTTGTCTTGGGAATACTTTCTCAATGAAGGACTTAGGAGAAGCATCCTACATTCTAGGAATTAAGATCTATAGAGATAGATCTAAAAGGCTTCTCGGACTAAGTCAGAGCACGCACATCGACAAAGTGCTGAAGTGGTTCAGCATGGAGAACTCAAAGAGAGGCAACATCCCCATGCTATATGGAGTCACCGTCTCTAGAGCTCAATGTCCCCAATATTGTGAAGAGAGGGAGCGTATGAATGGGATCCCTTATGTGTTAGACATCAGATCCATCATGTACGCTATGTTGTGCACACACCCAGATGTCTCGTATGCACTCAGCATGACGAGCCGGTACCAGTCAGATCCCGGGGATGCTCACTAGACAGCCGTGAAGAACATCCTCAAGTACTTGCGAAGGACTATGGATCAGTTTCTTATTTATGGCGGCGAGGAAGAGCTAGTTGTAAAGGGCTACACTGATGCAAGCTTCCAAACCGATAAAGATGATTACAGATTGCAGTTAGGATTTGTGTTTTGCCTTAATAATGGAGCTATGAGATGGAAGAGTTCCAAACAAGAAACAATTGCCGATTCTACTACAGAGGCCGAGTATATTGCTGCTTCACATGCAACAAAGGAGGCTGTGTGGATCAGGAAGTTCATCTCTGAACTTGGTGTAGTTCCCAGTAGCCGTGATGCAATTGAGCTTTATTGTGACAATAATGGAGCTATTGCACAAGCTAAGGAACCCAGATCACATCAGCGGTCCAAGCACATACTGCGATGCTTCCATCTGATACGAGAGATCGTACAACGAGGAGATGTGAAGATTTGCAAAGTACCAACTGAAGACAACATAGCTGAACCAATGACTAAGGCCCTTTCTCAGCAAAAGCATGATGGTCATGCTAGGTCACAAGGACTGAGGTTCCTTGGTGACTGGCTCTAAGTGCAAGTGGGAGTCTGTTGGTATGTATGCCAATAGAGCAAGTCATATGATGATTGTAATGGGATACTTTGTAAATTATTTGAATAATAATAAAGGCAATTTCTGATCTATATGTTTAAACTATTTCTGAGATGATAGTGTAACATGATAGATGTCTAAAGAATTGGTTTTACTCAATGACGTATGCTTTTGGGTTGAGGACCTAAACGATGAGATCATACGTATGTTAAGAGTATGCATTCTTGTTTGGTCCCTAGTCGGTTGTTATTGTGGAAATAACCATAGACATCAATAACACTAAAGACTAGATTGTGTGTTGGTTGATGACAAAATCTCATTAGTAATGATATAGTGATATCAAACCAAGCACATAGGTACTTGTTAGAGAAAAAGGTACCGGATAGACACCGTGACAGTGACACATGGAACCATGACTTGGTAGTCACAGTCAGCTCTCACAGTGATAGTGGTGAGTGTGATTCTTAGACCTGAAATCACTACACTCAACACATGTCGTTGGGTACACTTTGACATCATCAAAAACAGTCCTGAAACATGGGTTGTTATAAAGGTGATGATTGGGTGGCTTTGACACATGGGGATTTTGAGGGGTGAGTGATAGATATGGGATTTGTCCCTCCTGAGGGAGTTTGATGTCCTTGGCCACTTGATGAGTAGGATTGAGAAAGGCATGCACATGCATGTGTGAATCAATATGTGATATTGATGTCACACACATCTCACCCAGTCTGTTCTGAGATCAAGGAAATGAATGAACGTTGATAGGATGACTGTTCCATGCCTCAAGTTCTTTTAGGATATCAGTGACAAAGGAATTATGTATACATTTATTGTAACACCATTCACAAATTGTAGGATTGAAAGTTGTTCTCCAACTTTCTATTTCACTTTGGTAGCACTGATGTGTGACTAGGCACCACTCTTTGCTTGTGAAGTCATAAGTGTTATGGACTTTCACTGCCAACATGAAATGGACCTATAGGGTCACACACATAGGATTGAACCTGCAATAGGAGTTTGTCCACAAACATTTTTAGATTGATTATTAAAGGATTTTAGTAGTTCAATTAAACACTCAATCAATTGATAGCTCAATGTCATAATGTTCAAGGTGTTGGACATATTGATTGGAGTATCAGATTGATTGAAACTACAATTGACGGATTCTGCACAATCTGCACTCCCAACCGATTGGCTCATGTGATGAACTGATCGGCTCAGCTTGGTGAACCGATCGGCTCAAGTTGTGAGTCAATCGGCTCATGAGCAGGATGAAACGATTACTTCAAGTGTTGAAATGATCGGTTCAACTGTCGCAACCGAGCAAGTTGGGAAAGTAGGATTGGTGAGAAATTTCCTTTCATTTCACTTGCCCAATTTGATTGGAACAAGGATTGGTATTTGATACCAATTAGAAACAAAAGATGGAAAGTCAATCGGGAACTGATCAGGACCACGAACCGACCGGTTCAGAAGTGAATCGACCGTTTCATGGCTCCCAACCGATCAGTTTAGGTGTCAACCGAATGACTCAGATCCTCAACTGACCGTTTCAGTTGTGAAATGCGCAGTTGGTTGTTTTTGTGGAAAATCTCGAACCCTTCTACTCCTACTTTAGTCCCGCATTGCCCGGGATAGAGAACCCTGTCCCATGACCCTCCTATATATATAGGGGTATTGGGGGCTTCTCAAAGTACAACCCAGTGAAACTTGTTGCTCTGTGAAGTTGACGTTCTCTCTGGTTTTGGTAACCAAGAGAGAGCCCGAGCAAGTGCTACCCGATAAGGGAGGCACAACAAGGGAAGGACAACTACAAAAAGCGACTGGTGGCAGGAGAGTGTGTTGGCGACTAGTATGCCAACAGGACGGGGCGACTCCTTTCGATTCCTTGTGGGACAAGGAGATAGGAGTTCCAGGCAGTCCGTATGGACGACTACAGAGGCAGGAGACCTCTATTGCTCAGAGGACAACTGTTACTCCCGACAGTCCTGGTGAGACCAGGAGTCTTCAGTCTCGGTGCGACCAAGAGTTGTACAGACACCGTCCAAGACCGGAGGTGAAGACCGCACAAGACGTGAGGTACAGTCTTCGAGCAAGCCTCGGGACAAGGTATGCATCCACAAACCATCTTTCCTATTGTATAGACGTTGACACGATTCCTTTTGTTCTGGGTTTTGGGGAAAAATTTTTTATTTCCGCTACTTCTATGCCTCCTCTAAAACCCAACAGCCTTGGTGTATCTTTCCTAGGCCACGACCTAGTTCTAGGACAACATGTATCAAAGCCTCATGTAGTGGTCATGATTGTGTTTTATCAAAGTGAACAAGTGGAATTTTCTTGGGTATATTGTTCATGATTTCATCTGGTCATGAAAGAAAACATATGTCTAGGTCCCATACCTTGTGAGGGACGCTATTTATAGTAGGAAATCTATAATGATAGAAATGATTTTTTTTTTGTGCCTAAAGTTGAAGCATGATGTAAAGAAGAAGGTATGACATTGTTCTTAGTATCCACATGCTTCCCAGTTGGAGGTTTAAGGACACATTGATTTTCATGATGATGAACTTCTAATTGAAAAAATTCAAGCCCACTTATATTTGCAACTAGACTTTATCCATAAGATCCTATAGGTATCCATTGAGTTGTGGTGCTCATATTCTAATTTTCATATGATTTGATATCATTCATGATAAATTCCTTCAATTGAAAGATATTAAGTCCAACACCATTATCAACAAATATTAGGGGAATCCTCATGTCAATGTGCTTGATCGTGATATATAGAAGTGGATCAGTATTAACACCCTTGGAATCTCATCTTTGAAAAAGGTGATGATATTTGTCTTGCCGATTAGAGTGATGGTATAATCTAGATTTTAAGGCTGGATATATTTTGACATATATGCACCCTTCAACTATGGACATGTGAGCGAACGAGTGATAGATCGAATCCCATGTTTAGATGTGAGTATGGTTGTTCTTCATATATGTTATAAGATAGATTGAATGTGGTATCTTCTAGTGTTGATGTTGTTAGTGTGATTATGTGTTGTTTCTTGCTAATATGGGAGCATAAATACTTGGGAAATGATGACAACTATATAAACTTGAATAGTCTTATTATTCTAATGGGAAAATTAGGCTCAATCACCATGACATTTTCTTTGGTTGAGTCAGACTTAAATGTTGAAGTCATTCCCATAAATGTAGTAACCTTTTTATTCCTATTTTATTCCAATGGCTTGATAGATGGCAGGTCACAAGATGATGGTGTCTTTGATTCAAGAGCTTTTGGAAGAACCCCAACTTTGTATTTTTGTTTAGCTTCCTCAATGTTTGAAGCCTATCTTATGGGTGTCATACCTTGTATGCATTTGTTGGCAAAGCAAGAGGTTGGGATGAAAATCCCACTAGAACTTTATGAGGAGTGATTTTAGGTGTCATCATGGATAAAATTTAGAGGAAAACGTGTGTATAATCCTTCATTGATGTAGTTAACACTACTATAAGAATCTTGATGAACGCCGAAGGTGGTACCCCTTTTGTAGGATCTACAAGGATATTTATCCTCTTCCTTGTTGAGGACATTATTTAACAAAGCATTTTGATGGCCACAATCGGCATAAGGGTTCCTCAAAACCATGGACTTCTCCTAGAAGTTGAAGACATATGAATGTCTTCATTTTATTTGTATGATCTCCTACTATGAGGCATTTCACTCATATGTTTCATGACCATTAAGTATATGGAAGTGGTATAAGAAATATGGGTTTTCTTTCTTTGATTGGTGGTGTAACGACTGCCACCAAAACCGACAGCCAAATCGTTACTAATTATGTGGAATAATCATAAGAAACAGATTAACAAAAATCACTAAAAATTAAAACAATTTTTTTGCAAAGAGATCCATTTTTAGGAAAACTCTTTAAGGAAGAACCAAAACTTGATATTCACATTGATCATATATTGTACATACATTGTACCATCTCTTCTCGAGGATAACATATAACAGTTGCTTTCTCAAAACATATACATTAAGCAACAAAAAACCTCGAGGCATATAAGCCAAAACCTCAGATTGTTCATAAAACAAACACGTACTAAATCCAAGGACCTGAGAGTACAGAGATGACACATAGGACTTCTATCTACAAGACACGACAAATAATACACTCAACCTGAGATGTCACTACTGTCCGTGATACTATTATTCTTTCTCTATAGTACGGTCTCAATCCCCCTCGTGCACGTCCACCTAAAAAATATGTGGGTCCCACGGGGTGAGACAATTGTCCCAGCGAGAGATATAACTCTCCACCAACAATGTTATTATCATAGTTAAATAGTATTAAACTGAGCAGAGGATAAGTAGTTTAAAACATTCTCAAATTTTAAAGCATTGCAACTATCTATTATAGAGTTGTAAATCATCTATTCTCTATATAAGGAATAGGAAGATCATGCATATCATTTACCCATCATACTATATCAACATATCAAGCTTATCCTGTGATACTCATTATCATGGTATGACATCCATGAATCATTCTCTTTTCTATCTGTTAGCCTCAGCCAATCTACTAGCCAGATATTGAATTATACCAGTCATGTGAATATACATCATCATTATATGTCCAGGTATTGGCTTTGCCAATCCTGTGAGGTTATTCCAGGCATTGGACTATGCCAATCCTGTGCAACTATTCCAGGTGTTGGACTATGCCAATCCTGTGATATTACAACCAGGTATTGGGTTATTACCAATCATGTAATTAACAACCAAGCACTGGGTCATTACCAATCTTGAGATTAACAACCAGGCATTGGGTTATTACCAATCCAGTGATTAACAACCAGAAATTGGGTTATTATCAATCTTGTGATTAACAGCCAGGCATTGGGTTATTACCAATCCTGTGATTAACAGTCAGACATTGGGTTATTACTAATCCTATGATTAATAGCCAGGTATTGGGTTATTACCAATCATGTGATTAACATCCAGATATTGGGTTATTACCAATCATGTGATTAACAACCAGATATTGGGTTATTACCAATCCTATGATTAACAACCAGATATTGGGTTATTACCAATCCTATAATTAACAACCATACATTGGATTATTACCAATCCTGTGATTAACAACCAGACATTGGGTTATTACCAATCATGTGATTAACAACCAGGTATTGGGTGATTACCAATCCTGTGATTAACAACCAGGTATTGGGTTATTACAAATCCTGTGATTAACAACCAGGCATTGGGTTATTAGCAATCTTGTGATTAACAACCAGGCATTGGGTTATTACCAATCCTATGATTTAACAACCAGGTATTGGGTTATTACCAATCCTATGATTAACAGCCATGCATTGGGTTATCCCAATCCTATGAAACTATTTGAGGCATTGGACTATGCCAATCATGTGCGTCTATTCTAGGCGTTGGACTATGCCAATCTTGTGCATCTATTCCAGGCATTGGACTATGCCAATCATGTACATCTCATTACTGAATACCACATCACCTTTACTAGGCATTATACCTTGGCCAAGCCATCATACTTATTCATATCCTTTATATAATACAAGTATTCCTCTTATCACCTTTGAGAATATTCAAAACACTATAGCCCTTATTTGGATATAAGCATAAAGCATGTATGATTAAGATGTCATTATTATTATTGTATCCATTTCTTATTATTATTATGTTACTAAGTTTCCATTTCCTAGTTTATTTGAACATTATCATTTCTTACACGAGACTTCTACAAACATCTTATTACCTCTCACTAGGCAACAACTATTCTCATGGCTCACAAGGCCCATTAAACATCTTGTCACCTCTCACTAGGCAACAACTAATCACATGGTTCACAAGACCCATTAAAAATCTTGTCACCTCTCACTACGCAACAACTAATCACATGGCTCACAAGGCCCATTAAACATCTTGTCACCTCTCACTAGGCAACAACTAATCACATGGCTCACAAGGCCCACTAAACATCTTGTCACCTCTCACTAGGCAATAACTAATCGCATGGCTCACAAGGCCCGTGAAATTGTATTATATGTAACATCATATATAGCTCATAATTAGCTATGCTCATTATCTCATGCTACCAGCATGGTTTCAATATGGTTAAGGTTTCCCCTTTATTAACAAATTATAATTTCAACTCTTATCATTACCTTTCATTAGGATTAAGGTTTCACTTATAAAACCATCTAGGGTTTTCAAGTACATTTATCAAGAATCAAACCCTAATTCCATCTCCACACTTATTAGGAGTATCAATGTATGCTCATTTCATGATTTCCACAGAAGTATGAGTTTCTCTCTCATCCTCACTAGGATGTTGATTACTTCATACTTTATTAAGTTGGCTCAAGCTTTCCTTCAAGGTTCATTAGCCTACTTAATCAATATTCATTAAACTCCATACCTCTTAATGTATGACTTGATACAAGACACTTCATGTATTACTCCATCAAGTACATTGCATCTAAGGTGCTTTCCTTCATATGGGTTTTGAGGTGCTTCCAACATATCGGGTATGAGGTGTGTGCTTTCTACCCATATCACTTTAGAGGTGTATGTGTGCTTACCATATCGGGTATGAGGTGTATGTGTGCTTACCATATCACCCTTGAGGTGCATGTGTCCTTACCATCTCAAGTTTGAGGTGTATGCTTGCTTCCATATCACTTTAGATGTGTATGTGTGCTTACCATATCGGGTAGAGAGGTGTGTGTGCGCTTCACACCATATCGGGCAAAGAGGTGTGTGTATGCTTCACACCAGACCAGGCAAAGAGGTGTGTGTGCTTCACACCATATCGGGCAAAGAGGTGTGTGTGTGCTTCACACCATATCAGGCAAAGAGGTGTGTGTATGATTCACACCATATTGGGAAAAGAGGTGTGTGCTTGACCTCATATCATTTTTAGGTGTATTCTTGACCTCATATCATCCAAGAGGTGTATACTACCTTACCATATCATGCAAGAAAGTATAAACTCATATCCATATCATTTTCATGGAGTAGATGCATCCCCATATCGGGTTAGAGGTGCTTGCTTGTGTGCTTGAACCCAATATCACTTTATAAGGTGATACCATCATCTTCAAGCTCTAGACCTTCATTCTACTTGTTCCAGTACAAGGATAACAGGTCTAAGAAACTACTAGAACTCATAATTTCATCAACCATTTCAGAATATTTTGGAATTTAAAGTAGTTCATTTAAGCATAGAAATTTATGTGAGAAATAATAACATGGTTGAGTTCAAGTTATATAACCCACCTTGTGAACAACTTCAAAGATCCAAGTTCCAAAGATTCATGTCCTAAGGTTAAAGAAGAACTTCTCCAAGGTCCAGGGCTCATTCATAACTCCTCCATAGACAAGAAATCACCATAGTTAAGCACTTGGTGAAGAAGGAAAGAAATAAAGAACATAACCCTAAATCCATGCTTCAATCCAAGGTTGAAGATGATCATGGCCTTACCTTAGGGTTAAGATTTGAGCTCCTTCTTGCTCCTTAGCACCTTTTCATGATACCTCACTACTCATCCATGATATCCACTCACTTGTGTCCGATTTCCCCCTCAGTTGTGGCCAATATAACTCCACTATGGCCGATATCAACTTCTTATGGCCAATATCACTTGCTATGGCCGATATCACTTGCTATGGCCGATACCAAGGCCCTATGAACGATACCACTTCACCCATGCACGATAAAAGACTCCATGCACGATATCTAAGATCAAGGAGGTGGTAGGATTCGAAAAATTCCACTAAGGGGTGAAAGGAAGGGTATATATACTTAAGGTTCATGAAAAAGTGTGTATATGAGGTGTCATCAATTTACTACTAGTAGGTGCCACATGGCCATGCATGGATTGACATGTAATTGCATGCACTCCATATTTATCTTGCCATGCAAAATAAAAACTTGAGGAAAATTCAAGGTATAAGGGTCACCCCCCTTTGGTTATCTTCTTGGACAAGCCACTTCCACTCACATTATTATATTCTCAATTCAATGCAACCTTTCCCAAAGAAAGTTACAAGCCAATATCCATTGCTTTATTGAGGTTCTTAGCTCGTTTTTGAAAATTAAAAGAGTTAACAACAAGATATGGGGGTCTCCTCTTTGGCTTCTTGGCCGATAGGGACCCCCATTCAACACTATAACCCAATACACCTAATACAAGCTCAAATTAGGGTTTCCATTCCAACCCCTTTCTTGGTCTTTTCATCACCAAGAATACCATCACTCATAATTGATTCAAACATGGTGCCTCATTATTTTTCTCTCCTATAAATGATACTAGGAGGGAGTTGGGGTACTCTAGAGGTGGTAATTTGCGTATCAGCCCTACATTTTGGGTAATTTACAACTTGCACCAAAATTGGTACACAAGTCACCTGCATTATTCAAACAAGTTCAAACGTGGAATTTAGGCTTTCCAAAAGCCACCACCTTGCATTATTCTCTCTATAATGATGCTAAAACACATGAGTAATGTTCAATATATGACATATTGTACTATAACCCCTTATCTTGGGTAAATTGCATTTTGGTCCAAAACATGAGAACATTGCCAAACATTATTCAAATAGGACCAAATTTGAAACATCAGTTTGTTACCTAACAACAAAACACTTGAGAGGATTATATTAAAGTTCTAAGAAACTTACTTAGCCAAAACAAATAGGGTTACCTCATAACCTAGGTCAGGGTAATTACAAAATATAAACCCCTAACAAGGATTTCTTAGAACTTTAATATTATTCATTAATCATATCATAAAGTCTCCACATAACATCTTAATGTCATGGAGATGCCATATAACTATTATCAACATAAAGTTCTTTCACACATGGTTATCATAGAATCTATCATACATGACACATACTCCACTGTCCTTTTTCATTATTGACTGTAGAGTCAACTCTATGTCAGGTAACATTTTTCTTAGTCGGAGAATCATTATAAATACCTTATTTAACTAAAGTGTCAAACCTCACTAATTTGTCACCTTTTCAACTTACATCTTTATGTAATAAGATCCTTGATCTTGGGAGTTTTCTATACCCCTCACTTAGTTTGTCATTTCTCTTTCAAGGAAAAACTAGAGTTGCATTCTGTCTCCCACTTGGGACTACAAGTATTATCATGCATCTATTGTGCCACTCAAATCTGCTGACACAACACTAAACTTTCTTATGACTTGTATAAATTATCCCTTTAGCTGTTTATTTTCTTGTCATAAGGAGAGGCTACTTATTAAAGAAGAACTATCTCAGAGGTATCTCTAGATGTTATGTATAAGATGCCTCAACAAATCTAGATAGGGATATTCTAAGAAGTTATCTTTAACTTGATCAACTTTTCCCAAAACAATTCTACAATTGTTCCTTCAACGCATTAATCTTTGCTGATGTCAGGTTTATGCAAGGCATAAACCCCTAACATATGGTATCCATACTATAGTATGTAACTAGACAAATTTCAAAGTTGGCCCTTCTAGGTAACCAAACATTACTCCTTGTCAGGAATCATGTTCTCATTTTCTCATATCATTGAAAGTTCTTGGATACTAGGATTCTTTACCTTGGTATCCATTATATGTGCCAAAAACACATCACATCATCATCCCTTCCATCATCCATTATTATTACTAAAACTAAACATATAATAGGACCTTTCTTTATTCTCGGAACATTACTTAACACATATACTTTGTCTTGGAACTAAGATCCAAGACTAGCTGATACTTTTCAAAGTATCCATCTATAGATTTCTTCTAATCTATGGACATCAAGTGTCATTAGACTTACTTGATTGTCATGTCCCTAAAGGGAAAGAGCACAAGGAATCATAGTCCTTTTTATCACCCCACCATTATTCAAGGTTGTTTATTTAAAGAAAAGAGATTATCACCTTCTTCGAGTATTACATGAACTTTTAATTATTCACGTGTCATTGAATCTTATTTCCTCTTAGGTTCCTTGCCTTCATCATAGGAATTATAGAGATGATTGCATGTCACCGCCTCTCAGTATTATCATCATCTTGATTACCAAAATCTGTGTATTCAAACCCTCAGTTCATCACTGAACATTGTTACCTCTCATCAGGTAACTTTTACCTCTAGGTCCTCAGACCAAGGTATACATTATACTAAACATATTCTTTTGTTTATAAGTTGATCTATGATTAACTCATGATTTCTCCATATATCAATTAGTATGTGGTAGAAATATCCATGCCACATATTTTACTTCATTATTCTCTTTAGATTGTCTCAAAATGACTACTTGATCAGAGTAATCATAAAGATAGCAATCTAAGAGTTCCATACTTACTGTGCCATCAATAGATAAATACTTGGCCAGGGTATTCAAGAATTGAAATTAGGTAGTATGCATTTATTTTATTTTATGTTTCATCTTTTTAAATTTTTACTATTTATTATCCCAAATTTTCTCTGGGTTTTTCTTTTACATCTCTTCCCTTCCTTCATGAAGAGAGAAATTGCAAAACATATAAGAGAATATTGGATTGAATATAAGTTATCATCCTTCTTATCTCTTCCTTATGTCCTCATAGGACTAATTAAAGGAAGCTCAACAACAACTACCTTCTTATAATTATCAGATAAAATCTAGAGAAGACATATCAGAATGAGAAAGCTCTATCTGACTGTCACCCCTCGTAGTCATCTACCACTTTAGGCTGACTCAAACATAGAGTCTAGTTGTTTCATATTGTTACTTTTGCCTTTTTACATTTTTGGGCTATAAATTTCGTAAGCCCTGCCGAGTCTGCCTCGGTTGTTGGGTAATTTCCTCCCTTCTTTTTGAACAAAAGGTTTAGTATGCTGAACATGTCTATATCTATAACATGTCTTATCCTCGTACCATAGTCTTATCGGTCTAATTACCGATATAGCAGCTAAGTCAGGAGTTCTTATAGGTGGAAAGTTAGGACTTTTTCCTTTACTTAGTGACTACTGCCCTGGTGCACTAGGCATTTATTGCACTGGTGGTAACAAAAACATTGGCTTTTTAGAAAAACTAAGCAAATGTCTTTAGAATTATAGAGATCTTTCCTTCATTCTCAGCTTATTGCCCCTGCTTGGCATTTCCATCACAGATGTACTATCTGTCTATACTTATGTTGGAGTCTATTTTCTTGCCATATGTTAATTCTTCCCACATTTTCCACTGTTCCAACATGACAATGTCATTCAGGAACCCTTTCAGAACCCAAAATTTCTGCATTGAGGGCTAGTAACCTAGGTTGTAATGCTAGTATCCAGGCTACTATATGCATCATTGTTGTCCTAAAATGTCCAACAAGAGCATAAAAATAGGATTCTCTATCGTGATTAGGTCAAGATGAGAATTCTTAGGCACTCATTCTTCTCTTGCCTGACCCCTTGCACCCTCTATTGGTGCAAAAACACTGGTCTCAGCAACGTGCTCCTTGTGTTCTCCAGTCATTTTTAAACTTCACACTTTTTTTTGCATAAATAGAAGTCACTATAGGGTATACTGGAGGACACTGGAACAAACTCAACACCTTAGTCCTATGTATTTGTAGACTCATCAAACCTTAAGTTTTGATACCAAAATTGTAACAACCGCCATCAAAACCGATGGCCAAATCGTTTCTAATTATGCGAAATAATCATAAGAAACATATTAACAAAAATCACTAAAAATTAAAACCATTTTTTTTGTAAAGAGATCCATTTCTAGGAAAACTCTTTAAGGAAGAACCAAAACCTGATATTCACATTGATCATATATTGTACATACGTTGTACCATCTCTTCTCGAGGATAACATATAACAGTTGTTTTCTCAAAACATATACATGAAGCAACCAAAAACCTTGAGGCATACAAGCCAAAACCTCAGATTGTTCATAAAACCAACACATACTAAATCCAAGGACCTGAGAGTACAGAGACGACACATAGGAATTCTATCTACAAGACACAAAACATAGTACACCCAACCTGAGTTGTCACTACTGGCCGTGCTACTGTTATTCTTTCTCTGTAGTATGGTCTCAATCCCTCTCATGCACGTCTACCTAAAAAAATGTGGGTCCCACATGGTGAGAGAATTGTCCCAGTGAGAGATATAACTCTCTGCCAACAATGTTATTATCACAATTAAATAGTATTAAACTAAGCATAGGATAAACAGTTTAGAACATTCTCATATTTTAAAGCATTTCAACTATCTATAATAGAGCAGTAAATCATCTATTATCTTTATAAGGAATAGGAAGAACATGTATATCATTTACCCATCATACTATATCAACATCTCAAGCTTATCCTATGATACTCATTATCATGGTATGACATCCATGATTCATTCTTATTTCTATCTGTTGGCCTCAACCAATCTGCTAGCCAGATATTGAATTATACCATTCATGTGAATATACATCATCATCATATGTCCAGGTATTGGCTTTGCCAATCCTGTGAGGTTATTCCAAGCATTGGACTATGCCAATCCTGTGCAACTATTCCAGGTATTGGACTATGCCAATCCTGTGATATTGCCATGTATTGGGTTATTACCAATCCTATGATTAACATCTAGGCATTGAGTTATTACCAATCCTATGATTAACAACCAGGAATTGGGTTATTACCAATCCTGTGATTAACAACCATGCATTGGGTTATTACCAATCCTGTGATTAACAACCAGACATTGGGTTATTACTAATCCTGTGATTAACAACTAGGCATTGGGTTACTATCAATCTTGTGATTAACATCCAAACATTAGTTTATTACCAATCCTGTGATTAACAACCATGTATTGGGTTATTACAAATCTTGTAATTAGCAGCCAGGTATAGGGTTATTACCAATATTGTGATTAACAACCAGGTATTGGGTTATTACCAATCATGTGATTAACAGCCAGGCATTGGGTTATTACCAATCCTGTGATTAACAGCCAGGCATTGGGTTATTACCAATCTTGTGATTAACATCCAGGTATTGGGTTATTACCAATCCTATGATTAACAGCCATGTATTGGGTTATTAGCAATCCTATGAGTAACATCCATGCATTTGGTTATTACCAATCCTGTGATTAACAACCAGGCATTGGGTTATTACCAATCCTGTGATTAACAACCAAGTATTGAGTTATTACCAATCCTGTGATTAATAGCCAGGCATTGGGTTATCCCAATCCTGTGAAACTATTCCAGGTATTGGACTATGCAATTCCAATGCATCTATTCTAGACATTGGACTATGCCAATCTTATGCATCTATTCCAGGAATTGGACTATGCCAATCCTGTGCATCTCATTACCGAATAACACATCACCTTTACTAGGCATTATACCTTGGCCAAGCCATCATACTTATTCATATCCTTTATATAATACAAGTATTCCTCTTATCTCCTTTGAGCATATTCAAAACACTATAGCCCTTATTTGTCTATAAGCATAAAGCATGTATGATTAAGATTTCATTATTATTATTGTATCCATTTATTATTATTATTATGTTACTAAGTTTCCATTTCCTAGTTTTTTGGATATTATCATTTCTTACATGAGACTTTAATAAATATCTTGTTACCTCTCACTAGGCAACAACTATTCTCATGGCTCACAAGGCCCATTAAACATCTTGTCACCTCTCACTAGGCAACAACTAATCACATGGCTCATAAGGCCCATTAAACATCTTGTCACCTCTCACTAGGCAACAACTAATCACATGGCTCACAAGGCCCATTAAACATCTTGTCACCTCTCACTAGGCAACAACTAATCACATGGCTCACAAGGCCCATTAAACATCTTGTCACCTCTCACTAGGAAACAACTAATCACATGGCTCACAAGGCCCATTAAATTGTATTATATGTAGCATCATAGCTCATACTTAGCTATGCTCATTATCTCATGCTACCAGCATGGTTTCAATATGGTTAAGGTTTCCCCTTTATTAACAAATTATAATTTCAACTCTTATCATTACCCTTCATTATGGTTAAGGTTTCTCTTATAAAACCATCTAGGGTTTTCAAGTACATTTATCAAGAATCAAACCCTCATTCTGTCTCCACACATATTAGGAGTACCAATGTATGTTCATTTCATGATTATCTCAGAAGTATGAGTTTGTCTCTCATCCTCACTAGGATGTTGATTAATTCATACTTTATTAAGTTGGCTCAACCTTTCCTTCAAGGTTCATTACCCTACTTAATCAATATTCATTAAACTCCATATCTCTTAATGTATGACTTGATATAAGATACTTCATGTATTACTCCATCAAGTACATTGCATCTAAGGTGCTTTCCTTCATATGGGTTTTGAAGTGCTTCCAACTTATAGAGTATGAGGTGTGTGCTTGCTACCCATATCACTTTAGAGGTGTATGTTTAGTTACCATATCAGGTATGAGGTGTATGTGTGCTTACCATATCACCCTTGAGGTGTATGTGTGCTTACCATCTCGGGTTTGAGGTGTAATCTTGCTTCCATATCACTTTAGAGGTGTATGTGTGCTTACCATATCGGGTAGAGAGGTGTGTGTATGTGCTTCACACCCTATCGGGCAAAGAGGTGTGTGTATGCTTCAAACCAAATTGGTCAAAGAGGTGTGTGTGTCTGTGCTTCACACCATATCGTGCAAAGAGGTGTGTGTATGCTTCATACCATAACAGGCAAAGAGGTGTGTGCTTGACTTCATATCATTTTTTAGGTGTATGCTTGACCTCATATCATCCAAGAGGTGTATACTACCTTACCATATCGTGTAAGAAAGTATAAACTCATATCCATATCGTTTTAGTGGAGTAGGTGCATCACCATATCGGGTTATAGGTGCTTACTTGTGTGCTTGAACCTGATATCACTTTATAAGGTGATAACATTATCTTCAAGCTCTAGACCTTCATTATACTTATTCTAGTACAAGGATAACAAGTCTAAGAAACTAATAGAACTCATAATTTCATCAACCATTTCAGAATGTTTCAGAATTTAAAGTAGTTAATTTAAGCATAGCAATTTAGGCGATGAATAATAACATGGTTGAGTTCAAGTTATATAACCCGCCTTGTGAACAACATCAAATCTCCAAGCTCCAAAACTTCATGTCCTAAGGTTGAAGAAGAACTTCTCCAAGGTCCAGGGCTCGTTCAAAACTCCTCCATAGACAAGAAATCACCATAGTTAAGCACTTGGTGAAGAAGGAAAGAAAGAAAGATCATAACCCTAAATCCATGCATCAATCCAAGGTTGAAGATGATCATGGCCTTACCTTAGGGTTAAGATTTGAGATCCTTATTTCTTCTTAGCACCTTTGCACGATACATCACTGCTCATGCACGATATGCCCTCACTTGTGGCCGATATCCCCTTCACTTGTGGCCAATATAACTCCACTATGGCCGATATCAACTTGCTATGGCCAATATCACTTGCTATGGCCGATATCACTTGCTATGGATGATACCAAGGCCCTATGAACGATACCACTTCACCCATACATGATAACAAGACTCCATGCACGATATCTAAAAGCAAGGAGGTGGTAGGATTCGAAACATTCCACTAAGGGGTGAAAGGAAGGGTATATATACTTGAGGTTCATGAAAAAGTGTGTATATGAGGTGTCATCAATTTACTACTAGTAGGTGCCACATGGCCATGCATGGATTGACACATGTAATTGCATGCACTCCATATTTATCTTGCCATGAAAAATAAAACTTTGAGGATAATGCAAGGGATAAGGGTCGGCCCCCTTTAGTTATCTTCTAGGACAAGGCACTTCCACTCACATTATTATATTCTCAATTCAATGCAACCTTTCGCAAAGAAAGTTGCAAGCCGATACACATTGCTTTATTGAGGTGCTTAGCTCATTTTTGAAAATTCAAAGATTTAAAAACAAGATATGGGTGTATCCTCTTTGTCTCCTTGGCCGATAGGGACTCCCATTTAACACTATAACCCGATACACCTAATACAAGCTCAAATTAGGGTATCCATTCAAACCCCTTTCTTGGTCTTTTCATCACGAAGAATACCATCACTAATAATTTATTCAAACATGGTACCTCATTATTTATATCTCCTATAAATTATACTAGGATGGAGTAGGGACACTCAAGAGGTGGTAATTTTCATATCAACCCTACATTTGGGTAATTTACAACTTGCACCAAAATTGGTACACATGTCACCAGCATTATTCAAACAAGTTCAAACTTGGAATTTAGGCTTTCCAAAAGCCACCACCTTGCATCATTCTCTCTATAATGATGTTAAAACACATGAGTCATGTTCAACATATGACATATTGCACTATAACCCCTTATCTTGGGTAAATTGCATTTTGGTCCAAAACATGAGAACATTGCCAAACATTATTCAAACATGACCAAATTGGAAACATACGTTTGTTACTTGATAGCAAAACACGTTAGAGGAGAGCAACTTACTTATCCAAAGAAAATAGGGTTACCTCATAACCCAGGTCAGGGTCATTATAGGTGGGTGGATAACCCTTCTATTTTAAATATTAAAGATTTTCCTGTAGTTTTGTGGGTAGATTACTTTGGGTGATTTTAAAGCCTTTGAATTATTTTGGTATTGCATATTTATAATAAACCTTGAGAAAATATTGGCTCTTAGTTGTAACACAAGTTGTTGACTCATATGAGGTCATATCTCAGTGTGAGGTTCTACATGTGATTGATCTTGCTAATGTTCTACATACTTCATTTGTATTATTTAATGAATGCATACAGTGAGGTATAGTAGGCTAATTTAGTTCATTCTTTGGAGGAGGGAAATCAAAGGTTCGAGAAGATATTTAGGTAACACATGAACAATTGGATCATCATATGAAATTCACATATCTTCACAAGATAAGGACCACTCCTCTTTTCCCCTTAATTCTCCAATTCTTCAGAGGAGTCAAAGATTAAGTGATTTATGAGGCATTAGGAAGATCCTAAATATCACTACCACCATATGCACCACATTGGGGTCATTACATAGATCACAACTACAATCATCAATGAGATCTTGCACCACATGCATGAAGGGTTCACATCCATATATGATGGTTCCCAAAGAATAATAATATTCATAAAATGATATCTGATAAAATTGTCTAGGTTCAGGTCCAAAATCAGCTGCTACATTGAGAATTTGAGCATGGATTGGCATATGAGGATTTGATAGGTGCACCTTAGTGGAGTGACCTTTCCATGACCTTGTGACACCCGCTGCCACACAAAGTGAGATTACTCAACCCAAACACAAAAACAACACTAAATAAGCAGATTACCGAAAAACACTAAAAATTAAAATTGATTGCCCAAGGCACCAACATCAGAAAACTTGTGACATAAAGATCCATAATATACCATCTTTATCATATATCTCATAAAAAATCATGCTCACAATGTGCTCCGTAGGCATACCTATCACACGTGATATATGTTTCACTTGCATAGACATGTACATCTACCAACTATATACAACAAAGGGGAACATAAGACAAAAACTCATATTGATAGCACAACCCCAAAACACACAAATTATCCCGAAGACCTGAGTGTACATGGATGACTCTAGGACTTCAACACCAAAAAACCAACAAGTAGCACACTCAACCTTGTTAGCTACTAGTCTTGCTGCTACTCCTCTTCAGCTACATGATCTCTACCTCCTCGTGCATGACCACCTAAAAGATGTGGAAACCTATGGGGTGAGACCTAATACCGTAGGGAGAGATATAACTCTCTGCCAACACTATTAAAGCATAGGTAAAGTAACTAAAAAATAGATGTAAAACTATATCTACATTAAGCTGATTCAATTATTGATGTAAGCAAGGCAATTTAATCATCTAAGCAGATCAGGTAGCTATAACAGAGAAATAGAGCACTTTATAACTAAGGAGGAATATGAAGAACATGTATATTTTTTACCAACCAAGCTTACAAAATAAAAGCAAGGCCTCATCTAATATTTTCATATTTGATCCTAAGAAAGCACGCTACATGACTAATTATGCATTTTAACTACTACCCCAAGGATTTGAGTTGTACCACCCAAATCCAACTGACCACTACTAAGTCAAAATCGGTGCCATACAAGGTAAATGGAAGGGCCATAATCCATGACCTCTCCCACACCTCCCAGTCAGCATGTGAGTAACACCGCAGAGACATGTCAGTCAACTACAAAAGTGATTTATAGTCAGTAAAAGGATCGGGTCATGCATGGCCATCCACATATAACAACACCTAGTCCACCTTGGTATAGGTAACAGTGCTAGAAGAAAAGGCTCACGCATGGCCATTCTAACAAGGAGTGGCTCACGCATGGCCATCCATATCACAATGAGATCGGCTCACGTATGTCCGTCTCACACATCATGTAATTAGGGATACAAGGTGATATAAGAGTTGTACCACCACAAATTCAAAAATATGTGCTCCGAGTAAAACTAGTTTCACCAATCCAACAATTACGACTGACACTGGAAAAGATCTATGGCACAAAGAAAGGATTATGTTTCACTTGTTTAGTTATGCCAATTAAGTATCTTCAAGCATCAATCAAATTATAATGTACAAAACCATAACAATCACTACGAAGGTAAGGGCATGGCACACTTTCAAAGATATAAAACATATCAGGTGTAAACTTGTCACACTATCACCAAATAACACCTATACACTGCCATTTACAAGACCATCATCATTGTTACATAGCCACTCAAAGCTATCACTAATGTCACATCACTATGGGATATCAATCCCTTAATCATAGCACTAGAGGGTATTACATCACAACTGGCATCAAGCCACCACCAGGTCATAGGACCCATTCACATCATTCATGTATTACAAGTATTTCAACATGCCTCATAAAAGCTCATTCATCTAGAGTCACATCAAACTCATCACTATATGCAGTGGCTATGATTTTCAAGTTCATATCACTTGCATGGTTAGAAATTGATAAACAAGAAAGAGGAAACATCCTAAATCCACATGTCACATCATTATCTCCACATGACTCAATTATTCATAACCATAACCATATCATACCAAGCAATGACATGCATTCAACCTACAAATTTAGGGGTTCAAAGGCAAGAGAGATAATATCATACATAATAGTCGTTCCAAGAAAGAGAAGCAACATGCCACATTACTCATCATTAGGATTAGGGTTTTCCCTCCATAGCCGATTAAGGTTTACAAGACTAGGTTCAACCATCAACCCTAAAACCATTACCCTCCATCATATCAGAGTGTACAAGGATTAGGAAATATCAGAAGAGTTTATTAGAGAACATTCTAAACCACATTATATATGGATTATATATCATTCATATATGAATATCATTAAGTGTACACATGAGCTTCTTATCCACCTACCATCGCCCTATATTGACCACATAACCAAATAGGCCGTGACCACCCATCATGGTCCATGTCATGACTACGACACTCATGTGTCTCGCCCATACACCAAGAAGTTGCGACCTCCACCCTCTAAGTCATGGCGTTCCCGCAACACCTAGGGTTAGGGTTCCAACCACTTATAAAGCTATCACAACCCTAAGGAACATGGCTATCTCGACCTCAAACCAAAGCGTGTCATGACCTAAGACCCAACATCTCATGAACTCCCTCTAGGAACATGTCACAACCAAGACAAGGGCAAGATCTTAACTCAAAAACTCGAGTAACAACTTACCCAAAACATGGGTCAACTTGGCTATCAACACCAAGTCTTGCAACCTAAAATAAAACTAGGTCCATCCCAACAAAAGGGAAGCACATCGACCAATACCAACCATAGGTCACAACCATCATAGGGATTAATGTATCGACCACCCCAAGGTGTGATATATTGACCCCAAAATAGAAGACAAAGCCCATATGGAGGAGAAAACTCAAGCAAAATGGTCACCAAGAACCCTAGTTCATGCATTATGGATCCATCATGAAAGGATCTCATGTAAAATAGGTAAAACTATGTCTAAGGAACTCAAAACACAACCTAACTCCTCATAACATCTAGATACTTGAACATCATGTATGTGAGCAACACCAAGGTAAACAAGATAGAGGAAGATCATCATAACATCAAAATCACTAAAATCGGGTATATGAAATTAAGGTTTCGGATTTCATCCAAACGAAGCAAGATAATCACTATTAAACAAGTTCTAGAGATTATCATCATTCATTAGCATGTTAGAGGAATGTTTTGTATAGAACACAATAGCTTGCATGTATGAAAGAGTACAAGTAATAGAGAGGGCAAAGATTTATATAACCCACCTTCAGATGATCACCACCAAGAGCTCCAAAATCCAAGATGAAGAGCTCAAAGCACATGATCCAACGGTTGAAGAAGCTTCACCAAAAGCTCCACACTCGACAAAAAGAGCAACTCAAGAAGGAGAAGACACCAAGGTCAAATCTAGCCCAAGGAAAGAAGAAAAGAAGCTCTTGGCTGAACCAAAAGAGAAAGGGAGAAAGAGAGGAGAAATCCTCTTCACACTTGGGTGTATTTTTCCAAAACATGGTCTATGACTCTTGTGATGAGGAGTTTCTCTCCCAAAACGACCACCATGGAAGAACCATGGTCTAGGGCTGAGAAAATAGAAGGAGATGGGGGTAGGAGATCAATAGAAACATCAAATTAGAAGTTAAACACTTACCAAGGATGGAAGATGAGCTCGGATCACCACCATTACCACATACAAGAGGAGATTGACCCCTCAAACTCTTAGGACAAACCTCCTTGCACCACCAAGCTCCAAGAACAAGCAAAGAATGAGGAAGAAGATAGGTGGCTAAAAAGGGTTGCAAGCAAGAAGAGATCAGGGGTTATATAGATGGAAGATGAGAGAGAGAGCAAATGGTGAGGTGTCAACATATTAAGGGACCCAAGGGACACTTGTCCACTCAAAAGGCCAACATGCAACCACTTAAGCATGACATGTAAGA
The DNA here is from genome assembly GCA_963693085.1 of Alisma plantago-aquatica. NCBI lineage: Eukaryota > Viridiplantae > Streptophyta > Magnoliopsida > Alismatales > Alismataceae > Alisma > Alisma plantago-aquatica. The sequence goes on along the minus strand of OY856412.1, from coordinate 77,807,570 downwards.
CATGGTTATACACTCTTGGTAGTGTCTCGACCACAATGTCAACCCACATGGTCGTGGTCATGACCCATCCATGGGGCACCATCTATGGTCGTCACACCACCAACCAACATCACCTCTTCGTCGTGACAAAGCGCCTCACAACCCTAGGTCAAAACAACATATGATATGGAAACTATCTCCACCCAAGACCACTCTAGACTACCTAGGTCACAACCACAATACCTAGAGGCGGCGTCTCAACCAAAACACCCTCCAAGACTAACCTTGGTCGGGACCCAAGGTCGAGACAACACAACCAACTCACATGGTCAAGGCACTCAACACTGACATCAACCCTAATCACCACCTGCGGTGGTACTCCTCAACCAAGGCTCACAAAAGGTGCCCTCCTATTTCTCTTTCCTCTACATGATGTCAAGAAAGAGAGGGACCACTCAAGATGTGGAAAATTTCACATCAACCCCCTTCATAGGGTAAATTTCAATTTGTACCAAAACTAGCACAAAAAGCTCAAACTTCATCCAAACAAGCTCAAATTTGAAACTTAATCTCTCCACAAGCCCTAATTATATATCATAAGATTAGGGAAAGATTATAAGCACATGATTAAGACAAAGAAATAGGGTTACCTCAAAACTCAGGTCAGGGGTCTTACAAACCTATTAGGGTGAGGACCTGCCAAATGCACCCTCAAGGTAGTTTTTCAATCTACTACAAACACTTCATTAACTAGTGGTGATGTTGGAATTAATGCCATGTGGATTGGAGATGTCAGTTGTTGCAGTATTTATTGGAACATAATGGGATATTGCTACACATGTTAGTAGTTTGGTGTAGGATATAGACAATTGTTTGAGTCACCATCTAATGTTGTTGTTGGTCTAGGTTTTCCCATGTGGAAAAGGACCTGAAGTTGTTGAATTTTACTGCATTTTTTTGGAGGGCATTCCATGAATAAAAATGCCATCAAAGTTCTTGAATGTGTATTTTACACCTAACTTACGTCTCATCTTGGTGGAAGTATTTAGGGTGAGTATGATTTTCTTATAATCTCCTTTTATTATTGAAGTTGTTGTGTCTATACCATCATGGATGAGATCAACAACTGATTTGTATGACTAGAACATCAACATATCTGACATGGGGAGTTTGGTTTGATGACCATATGTATGTTTTCCTTGTCAGTAGGCTTGTTGTCAATCTATGGCCCCACCTCTCTCCACCTTGTAATGAACTAGGTAAACAATCTCTCAGCCTTTTGAGTGAGGCATTTGAGGTCATCTCTAGTTGGTAGCTAATTGATGTTCCATGCATACCACTCGATGAAGCTGTTGGATAACCCAACTGAGGACTTTATTATTTCCCACTTCTATTGGTTCTACCAACTAAAGTTGGTTTTTCAAGTGACCTTTGGAAGAGACAGATCAACAACTTCTCTCCGTACTACACTTCAACCATGTCAAAATAGTACATATAGATTGGAAATTCAGATTTCAGGCCCTTTATATTTTGAGAATTTGAGTACCTCACATTTCTTGGATAGACATGCCTCTAGGAAGTATCAAAAGTAACACAAAATTTTTAGTCTATATTTTCTTCTCCGCATCTCCTTCATTTTTTTTTCTAGTGAATTTAATATAATTTTTTATGGTTCTTTGACAGCAATAGAACTCGTGGTATGTATGTGGTTGTTTGTTAGGAAGGAGGGGATGATGATTTCAGATGTTGGGACCCTTCCCTTTATTATTCTTAGATTGTTCAACATCTCTTATAGGAACCATGACTATATTCACTGCTTCAATCACAATTGTGATTCCTCTTCAATCACAATTGTGATACCTCTCCTGGTAGGTTGGGTTTTTGGGGGTGCATGTGGAGTAAAAAATAGTTATATCATGCTTCATGGGGGCATAGACTGTACGGGCCAAGGTGGGTTCATAATGAGTATCACAAATGTGTAATTTTTGGGGAAGGCAAGAATCCCCAAATACCACATATTAAAAGAATCATGGTTCTATGGACAGTCCAAAGTGAAGACATGGTTGGATTCTTTGATGTCAAAACTTTTTGAATCACTTATGAGAAATAGAACAAGTCCTTTCAACTTTTCTTTGGCAGGGTCAGTCACTACATATACAACTATTGGGGCTGCAAGGGCTGAAGCTTGATTCTACTGGATTAACTAGCTGATATTGGGGCTCATGGAAAACACATTGTCCTTGATTTTTGTGGATTTTACAAAAATGAAATTCATATTAGTTGACCAACTCATTGTTGTTTTGCGTTCTAACCAAAACATGAGTACTAATTCTATATTAAGCTAAATTTTATAAGTTTTCTCTAACTTGAGACTATTTAGAAATCAATCCTTGATTCTAAGTATTATTTTGATCAATGCCATATTATTTGATATAATAATTATTTGATTGTGTTTCTTTTATTTAAATAACATTACTCTCCTCTCTAAATAAACATTCACAAATAGGTCCTTCAATTTTTACTTAATGCGTAATTCCAATACCCATTACTAGAATTCTATTTTTTTGGCCTATGTATTTTGATTTGACTTCCCATGAATGGAATACCCTTTATTTAAGAATATGTGGATTTAGAATAAATGAAAAAGGTTTACCACTTTAATATGTATGTATATTTGAATTGTTTATGATATTTTTTTGCATTAGTACTCTTTGGATTATAGTTAGAGGAGTTAGTATTTTGCAAATTAGTTTATGATAAAGTAAACATATGGAAAAAATTCAATTGAAGACCTTATAATGCTAGATATAAAATTCAGAACTTAATGCAATATTTGGAAGCAATTGAGATGCATGATTTTAGCAAAAATTATATTAGGTTTTGTTAAAGTAATTAATTAAGAAAGACCACAAGACTGATCTTCCTCATGTCATACAATTATATAGGAGGAATGATGAAAACTTTTTATACCACCAAATAGTGTTAGAATCTAAGACCTAGTCTGTTCCCTTGGCTTCACCACCATACTTCAAAGGTAATGATAGACACCCTCCTAAAACCCTAAAGCAACTTCTGGCCCACCACCTTCCTCCATGTTGGAATCTGGTTGTTAAATGGGAATCACAAAAAACTGCTCCTCCACCCTTGTCATTGATTGATTAGGATAAAGACATCACCCTCTCCATAGTAAGAGTCTCTACACCAATGATAACCTCTAAAATTCCTCTCACACAACCTCACAATTAGACAACCCTTCAAGATAGCTACCATCTTAACATCACCACCAATATAGATTGGAAGAAATGATAGTCGGATTATAATGAACCAAACCTTCTCAAAATGACAGCCACATTGGCTGACCTATTAAGACCTCAAAATCTATTTTTTTAGATCTAATTTTAGAAATGATGAGGGAGTCAAATTTGACTAATGAAGGAAATATAATATTGCAATTGATGAGTTTGAGTGTTTAACAAAGAGTCTTTGATGTTCTTTAAATTTTATGATTTTGCAATTTGGTCTTTGTGCAAAAATTTACTAAATGAAAAAATTGTGATCTATTTACTATCACAAAATTTTGATTGTGTAATATGAAGAGAAAAAACCAATGTTGTAGAATATTCCAATTTGATAAAATAATTGAATAATAAATTATTGTATTATATTTTGATTTCCTTGAATATAATTTTTAAAATAACCAATCATCCTAGTTGGATCCAACCTTTTGTCCAATGTGTGGATTATAAAAAAAGAGAAATCCAACATATTGAAAGATAATATTAGGCTTTGGGACTTTGAGAATTAATTCAAGAAAAAACCTGAAGAGTAAGTTTTGGCTATGTAGGTTATCTCAATAAATACAACTTTTTAAATACGAATAGGGGAGAGTACTATTCCCTCCCCCTAAAAAAGGGAGATTACTATTAAGTTAGCTTACAAATTTCATAGAAAAATGTTATTCATAGTGGCCTAGAAAAAGTAGAGGAAAGAGAACATAATTGTAATAATTGCATGTGTTTCTATAGTTTGCAGTCAATTAAATGACTCTGACTTAGGATTGGTTCAGCCCGTGCACCCATAATGTGTCATGATGGGTGGACCATCAGATCAGAGATTGGTCATTCTCTCCTATTCTACGTCTAATTGGGAAAGGGGACAATATACCAACCTCGAACCCTAATTTCCCAGTCACCTTGTACACTTCACCTTACCCAAAAATATTATCACCACTAGTTTTTTTCTTGAGAAACTAGATTGGAAATATAGTTAGTGGATGGAAAATCATGCCTTAATGTCCAAGACTTTCCCCTCTATGAACTCCTTTTCATCAATACTGAGTAACCCATGAACACCCCATACCCCATATATACACTGCCAATTGGATCCATGCCAAACTCTAGAGCATGAAAATTAGATTTCTATATCTCAAAACCATTCCCCAGTCTTACATGCTTCTTGCTCGAAGAGCCTTATGCCATAAATTGTTGTTGTATGTGAGCATGTCTGTCGGTAGGTGGGGACTCAAGTGAATCGTTAGATCCTACTCTCAAGTTGATCGAAGACCAGATCTCACATACCAGATCAAGACACACCTCAAAGCCATGAGTGGGCGGGTTAATCTTGATCCACATGATCAGAATGTCATTCAATTACGACTAAGTGCTCGAGCGGTTCTGATTTTTAAAAATTGTTGATAATTGCCAGTCTCTCTGATTAATAGTCAAATAAATGCCTGACACTTGTATAATTCATAAGAGATTCACCCTTCAACCAAAAATTGTAGGTAAATAGTGAATCTTCATCATAATAATATGAACAGTTCAATAAAACATAATCACATCCTAATTTCATTCTCATCACCACTAAAAATTCAAAGATATCATCTTATACATGTTTTTCTAATACCAATGTGATCTTTTTGCAATAGTGATTCTTGATATCATATGAACCCTAATTGGGATAACCTTTAGAAACTTAATTTGAGGATCTAAATGAACTCTTGATTAATGAAAATCCAAGCCTTAATCTTGAAATTAATGATTATGGTTAAAAGTTGAATTTATAAGAACCCTGGACATGATAAATCGAATATTACATACATATTTTTTTATTAAATATGTTCCTAATAGAATCTAATAATAAATACAAATTTAGGGTTATATTAACGAACATATATGGTTTATTATTCTATCAATAAACATGAGAATTAGGGTTTGAATACCTAACCCTAGTATCAACCCTATATCTAAACCCTAGATATAACCTTGATCCAGATCATATAAATTCAATTTTTAATTTAGTATTACACATATTTTAGATTGATTGATTACTTGTATATGTATTATGATTGTTTGGGTTGAATGAAACATAAAATACATGGATTATACTGCATAATTATTTAAATGAAAGTACTTTGTTATTTTATGACTAACCTCATTATCAACTTCTGAGGATTTTTGATGTTTCATGATTCCTTTTCATCATGATAAACTACTTTGATATTTATTTACTTCTAGTTCAAGATAATACCCTAGGTGTATCACATACACAACACTCTCTCTACTATAAATTTTATGGGATCAACACTCCCAAGAACTATGGAAATCCAAGAAGAACTGATGGGATAAATCTAATGTTGGGATAGTCTATATGTGGTCCAATGCTGGAACAAAGGGGAAATGTAGGAACATTAGGAGAAATTTTTGCAACCTAAGAGTTTGAGAAAAAAGTAGTTAAAGAATTACATAGAAAATGAATGAATAATGTTTATAATTGATCAATATGCTTAATATGTAGTTATTCATACATGAACATACCCATTGTGCACCACATAAATAATGTAGCAATATACCGATCTGCATTTTGCTTGTCAGCGTTTTAGGTAGTTGGCATACATTAAAGATTGAATATATGGAGTTTTGGATGAATGCATCAAAGAGAAATAAAGTTGATGTCACAAGGAGGACAAGATAGATGAAATAGATAACATCATGTAGATCTTTCCTTTGAAAAATACATGTAACTCCTTCAAGGTGAAATTATCCTCTTTTGCGATGAAATAAAGTAATATTTTTTGAATTATTGGTTATGGATTGTTATGTCTTATGCATGGATTAGAAAAATGAGTTGATGGTACTTATCCCTATGGTCTTCCTTCAATGTTGGATAACTGGGGGAGATGATTGTCAAATTTTCTATCAGATCACATACTTTTCAAAAAAATTATAATAATAAATAATTTCTAATAATTTGTAGAAACAAAAGGGGATATATTAGGGCATTTTCCAAATACATTGATGTCTAGAAAAGATCACAACTTGGGGGCTGACAACATTTTCCTCTTCACCAATACATGGAAAAAGGGGACTCTCGGGCCTACGTGAATCCTGCCTAGCAAAAGTCTGAGGTTTTTAACCAAAGAAAACACCTCTAGGTCTTCTCATCTTAAATATCAACATCTTCCCATCTATTTTATTTCCTAATACTAGAATTCTCTTATCTCCTTATCTTGAGATAGGATTTAGGAAGAAGCACGATTAAGGCATCCTCTGCAAATTAAGGCACACATAATGTTAACAAAAGATATGGAGGATGTTTCATATAATATATGCCCCTTTTGTGACGGTAAATCTTAGAAAGTTCTAGGTATGGCTTAGGGTAACCCAGTTGGTTATGAACACTTATGTTGGTTAAAAGGAGAGATAAAATCATATGATGTAAAGGTTAACCCTTAACCCTAACTAAGATCATAATCATGGGAATATGTATATGTGGAAGTAAAGAAAGATATGACTAAAGAAAAAATATTAATGAATCGGGCAACTGGATTTAATTTTTACATGCTTGTGAGTACATAGGGTACAAGTAATTTTGGCATGCATGATACAAGTAAAGGGCTTTACAATGTAAGAAAGCATTAAAAGGGAAAAGGAAGGAAGGCACTCGATTCACCTTTATTTAGGGATGTGCTGACGACCTTGTGTTTAATTTTAACACATTAAAGTAACTTTTTGATGTCCTACATGACCTCAACTTAAGTAATTAAAATTGATATGGATCTAAGGCATGAAAATCCTACTACCACCAAATCTGAATAAGAACTGGGTGTATGTTTGGTTTATTAGTTTCAATATATGCACAATTATGTAAAAAATTTGGTTTGTAAAATCTCAAGATGAATGTGCAATAAAGGTTGATACATAGAAATGTACACATAATAAGTAATACAATATATGTTTAAATACATATCAAGGAAGAGTCGTAGTCAACTCCATGGTCAAGTACAAATATTCAATGTATATAAGGCCAGAGGGGCTAAGAGATGATCATGTGAGGTTAGGACAAAGCCATTTGTGTGTACATAAGACTCTTGGGTTATGTATACAAGAGACCCAAGGGGTTAAAGGAAAGGCAATCTAATACATAAGTCTCTTGGGGCCTAGGTGCAATCGCTCCAAGCATACCTACACCCCTAGACACCTTAATAGAATAACTAAGGCTGCAGATACATGGAATATAGATGTGAAGAATACAAGAACATATGTAATGACAAAATTTCAAGGGAGGTTATGTGCTAATGAAGAGTTCTAAAAATGCTTTTCCTTTGGATAAATGAAATGTAAGAAAACTCATAGACTTTAGATGTATTCATGTTTTGGAGTCACTTTTGAGGATGACCCAACCAAAAATTTTGAATTATGAGGCAATGTGTGGATTCACCATCTCTTTATGCTAAGAGAAGGGTAATTTTGTATTTGTCAATAAACAAATATCTATTTCACTGCAATTTAGGTAGGAGAGATTGAGAAGCCACCTCAATACACATAAGTGTTTCATATAGATGAATAAATATGATTTAGAGTTAATGTTATGATATAAGGTATGGAGGTTTTACCTTGCCACCTTAGGGATACAAATGAAAGATAATTTGTATGATGAAGACCTAGGTGAAAAGTTTGATCATCTAAATAAGTTGTAATCACAAATTGAAAAATGTCATCAAAACTGTTAATATAATGCAAAGTAATGAGGTTATGGAACTACCCTTATAATAGTAAAGTTCCCAACTCTTTATGACATGAATGATATGCATCTCAATGAAAGGTACTTTCATAAAATTTTTATAATGTATGATTCTAAAGTGAGTTATTATTCACCTTATCTAAACAGATTTGAATTTTGGGGAAAAACTCATTTTAAGGTTGGGTGAATGTAACTACCTCAAAATTTAGAGATTTTGGATCTAATTTAAGAAATCTTGTTTTGCATCTAATTTAATAAATTATTAAGGAATCAGAGTGAAGGAAATAATGATCTAACAATTGATGAATTTGAGTGTTTGATAAAGACTCTTTGAAATTCTTTGAATTTTGTGATCTTGTTATGTAATTTTGTGTTTATTTTCAAATTTATGGAATTAAAGAAATTCGTGATATATTTAATATCAAAAATTTTGGTTGTGTAACATGAAGAGGAAAGAACAAAATTAAAAAAGATTCCAATTTACAAAAATTGATTGAATAATGAATTAATGTATTGTCTTTTGATTTCCTTCTACATCTAGCTAAAGTAACCAACCATCCTAGTTGAACCCAACCTTTTATCCAATGTGTGGAACATAATAAAGAAAGAGATATCCAAAATGTGGAAGGATAATATAACTTTTGTGAGTTGAAGAATTGATTTAATAAAATATTTGAAGTGAAAGTTTGGGATACGTTGGTTATCTAAATTTTATTATGTGTAGGGCAGAGTATTAGTGAGCTGCCCTATAAATTTTATAGAAAAATGATTTTCTAGTGGTCTAGGGAAAATCAATAAGAAAGAAGGACGTAATTTTAATAATTGCATGAGTTTGTATAGTTGTAAGTAAATTAAATAACTCTAACTTAGGTTTGGATCATATTGTGCACCCCTGAGATGTCATGATGGGCATGACCGTCGGATCATGAATCAACAGATCGTTCGTTGTCTCCAACCCTGAGTCCAGTTGGGAAAGGGAGCAATATACAAAGATTGAACTGTAGTTTTCAAACCATCCTCTACACTTTGCATCACCCTCAAAATAATCACACCTTGGGTCTCCCTTAATAAAATGGTTTCAATGTTAGTCATTGGAGGAAATATCATGCCTTAATGGAAAATTATTTCCCCCGTCATTTACTCCTTCTCACCCCATGCTCAGAAACCCAAGAACACCACCATATCATATACACCTTGCCTATTGGATCCATCTCAAACCCCATCGCTTGGACAAAGTCTTTCTAAAACTCAAAACATCTTCCCACACTTGCATGCTTCTTCCTTAGTGAGCCCTCCATTGTGGACTGCCATTTAATGCGAGCATCGGGTCAAAGTGGAATTGCATGGATTGTTGAATCCTGGTCGCAAATTGACAGAAGACAAGATCTTCTAGAGTAGATCAAGACACACCTTATACAACCGTAAATGGTTAGTACAAGTATTTCACCCCATCATTTACTCCTTCTCACCCCATGCTCAGAAACCCAAGAACACTACCATACCCCATACACCTTGCCTATTGGATCCATCTCAAACCCCTTCACTTGGACAAAGGCTTTCAAGAACTCAAAACCTTTTCCCGCACTTGCAGGCTTCTTCCCTAGTGAGCCCTCCAATGTGGACTGTCATTGAATGCGAGCATCATGTCAATGTGGACTGCATGTATTGTTGAATCCGGGTCACAAATTGACTGAAGACCAGATCTTCTAGAGTAGATCAAGACACACCTTAGACAACCATAAATGGGTGGTAAAATCTTGAGCAATTTAATTTGGAATCTTGATCAATGAAGACTAAGTGATCCAACATCTTTGAATTTTCAAATTAAAGGTAATTTTCATCTCTCCTTTTAGATAAAAGAATTGGCCATTCATTCATTTTTTAGTCGGGGGGTTTCAAACACATGATCTCTCAGTTGTACATCAATACTTTTACTAATTAGATGCCACATCTTTGACGGTAATTTCCATCTCTCTGACCAATAATCAGATAGTTACCCTAAACTTGTAAAACTCATAAGAAATTCATCCTTCAACTAAAAATTGCAGGTAAATAGTGAATCTTCATCGTAGAAGTCTAAAATATGCAACAAAAATATCATCACAGACTTATTCTAATTCATCACCAATGAAAGTTCAAAGATAACATCATATGCATGTTTTTATAATAAAACATTGATCTTTTCACGAAAGTATTTCTTTCTATGATATGAACCTTAATTGGGACAAGTTTTGGAAACTTAATTGAAGGATCTATAGGAACTCTTTACTAATGAAATGCAAGCCCTAATCTTGAAATTAATTATTGTTTAAAAGTAGATTCTTTCTCAAAGGTTAAGGTTAAATCTATAAGAACCCTGGATTTGATAAATGGGAGTTCAAATACATTTTATGTGATAAAACATGTTCCTAATGGAATCTATGATAAATTTAAGGTCATGATTACATTAGCGAACATGTAGGGTTTATAAATAATTATATCCATAAAAATGAGAATGTTGATTTTTAGACCTAACCCTAATATCAACACTATACGTCAACCCTATAGTTGACCCTGATGCAGATCATATGAATATGATGGTGACACTTTAATATCATGCATGTTTCAAATTGAATGATGGCTTGGATTTTCATTATGAGAATGCAACTTAAAGTATTGGATAATATTTCATGATATCTCCAGTACAGGTATGTGGTTATTTTATGGGTGACCGCTTTATCGACTTCTAAGGGTTGTAGATGTTTTGTGATATTTGATATTATGCTAAGCGTCTTGGATGTTTACATACTTCTAGTTCTAGAAAATGCCTTATGTGTATCACATTCACTAAGAATAGTTCTTTGAACCTGACACTCTATTTTGTGGGAAATGTGATGGGAATAACACTCCTAAGAACTCCAGAAATACAATGAAAATTGATGGGACAAATCAAATGGTGGAATAGTGACCATATAGTCCAATATTGGACTGACCCTATGAGTCCAGTGAGAGTACAAAGGGGAAATGTTGGAATAAAAGGGGAAATTTGTGCACCTAAGATATTAAGGAAAAAGTGGTTAAATAATTATACAAAATGCTTGAATATTTCTTATATTTGTTGAATATGGTTGATATGTTTTTACATATACATGAACATATTGCAAAGACCCAATTTTTATGATCAAATATTTACAAAGTTTCATCAAAAAATATAGTCCAATCTTTTTATAAGCATGCTTTACATAAGAGTCACAGAAGTTTACATAAGATTACAATTTTTTTTTCATTAATTCCTGTCTATTCTCCAATAGGGGACAACTCCTGCACGTCTCTTCTAGGACTTGTTTATTTACCTATCCATGAGTTCCCAGAGGTAACAAAAACCACATCTCGGCCCCAATAAGTGAACATGGGTCAGCAAAGTTCGTACAAGAAGGAGTTTTGGAAAGTAAAATAATACGAACATATCTACACATGATTTTTATGAAAAATGCAAATGAATTAAACAAAAATAGGTAAATATCAAAAGTTAGCAATGGGTTTTCAAATTCAATAAGATTAAATTTCCTATTTTTCAAATTGGTCATTCAATTTCTCAATAGATAGCTCATGTCAATGTCTATGTTGTTAGAGAAGTCATATGTTCTCTTCATGAGTATGACAACACACCAATTATATTTTCCAATATATTGAGGGACCTCATGTCCTCTCTACATAGAGTCGTGGAAGTAGTATTCCACAAAACTGTGGACATTAATATGATATTTTTAACATTTAAATAATATGCTACTATTTTCCATGATTTATTGTTGGTGGATTTCAAGGAATGAGGCTAAGGTTTACAATGATCTCAAGCTAAGCAACCTATCTAATTATGCATGCAATCAATGAGGGAGGAAAATAACTTTCTAAATATAAATAGAAATTTCATATGTTTGTATCAAAGTATGCCAAATTGAAAATTCCAAGTATTCAACTCTAAGAAGTTAACCATAATAGAGAGATCTACAAATGTCGAGGAATATTTGTCACTATATGGATTGGAATCAAGTTTGTTCAATTTCATTTTATAGGTCGCTAGGGTTTTCATTTTAGGAGTTCGATTGATTAGTTTTCAGTCTGGTCTTTTGTAGGGTGTTATTCAGTTTTACACACACACACACACACACACACACACACACATATATATATATATATATATACATATACATATATATGTATATACACATATAGATATACATATACACATATATATATATATATATTATATATATATATGTGGAGCACGTTGCTACCCAGAGGACATCAAATGAATGATATATATATATATGTATATATGTATATATATATTTATTTATATATGTATATATGTATATATACATATATATTTATTTATTTATATATTTATATATGTATATATATAGATATATATACATATATATACATATATATACATATATATATATATATATATATATATATATATATATAGTGAGAAACATATCTTGGTGAGAGCATGAGAGGCATTTGAATAACTTTGCACAATGATCAAAATTTCATAATCTAATCATATGGATTGGAAATATACCC